>CM066991.1:90932019-91269519 GCA_033977485.1 Hydrangea macrophylla | reverse complement strand
AATCTGTGTGGGCAATATTTGTATTATATTGTTTATTTAATATTATGCATGTGTGTCTTTCATTCTACATAGTAGGTGGTTTGGTGTGTAGAGTTCGGTTTACACACGGAAGATTAGACCATCGGATCTTGTAGAATGTAAGATTTTGGTTTACAGTCTTAGATGGATTGGACACACCATCGGTAGGACTGCAACATGGTGTTGTAGTAGGTTTGTCTTGACTACGGGAAATGGTATAGTTTCAACTCACTACACTGGTACACTTTGTGTATTAAACGGGACCGACTTGGGGTAATTATCTTTATACTGACTTATAAGATAATTAATACCTCATGACTCTTATGAGTGCTTATGCTCTAAATCCTAAGTTAATTTATAGACACGTACATTTGATATTTATACTTTGATCCCTAAAATGGTGAGAACCTTAAATGGGTCAATATCTCATTGGATTGGGTGACAATATTAATGGTGTGGTGGATATTAATTAATGATAGAATCCATGTCTAAATTTTTGGATTAATGATATCTCCTTGAGAAAGCTTATAAGTTTTGATTATGTCAAACCCTACAGGTGGATTTTGTATCCGACATATCAGATAAGTTAAGCAGAGGATCTCAAGGAATTTTATGAGATTAATTAAATATGATTGTTAGTAATTATATTTAATTAATGGATATCTGTAATCTTAACATGGGGAGATAATAAGCATTTAATAACTTGGAGCTCAAAAAATATTTTTGAGAAAAGGGTAGGAGTGCAATTATAATTCTTTAGTGGTATGAATTATAATTTATGGAAATAGAAATCTGATTCAGTTCGAATTAGGGTTTCCTAATTCCATGAGGAAGCCTATTCCTTATTGACTTCTTATGGTCCCTATCGTAGCCTAAATATATGCTGCTTTGGTTCTCTCCTCAGTTTGCATTTTTCCATCAAGAGCATTATAACTCGGAATAAAAAAGAGAGTGTAAAAAGAGAGAGCATAAACATAAAGGATTTCGAAGGAGCCCACACTCAGTTTGACATTCTGGAAGCAAAGGAATACAGTAGAAGATCGTGAGCTGTTATCGAGCCCGTGTTCTCGATTCGTCTACTACAGCAATCCGTTTTAGCAGTTTAAGGTAACCCTAGTTCCGCCCTTATAGGGTTATTGTAGTTTTCACGTAATTTTTGCAGTACTAACTTATACGTGTTGTCAACGGATTCTGGGAACGCAATTTCCTAACAGATCTATCCCCATTATGGTCCAAAATAGGGACCTTTAGCCAACTGTCTCTATTAAATATCATCTTCAATTTCGTAGGACTTGATTTCTAGTAAATTAAATTGGGCCTAACCTTAAATATGAGGGTGAGATTCGATGTAACATACCTATCATCTTGCTTCAGAGACCTTCATAAATATGCCCATATTATGGGTAAGATGATTTATAGGATTAACCTTTGACCTCTTAATGGATACGAAAATAATGAATGTAACCATTATTTTACATGGGATAATAGGATTAACCTTTTAGTGACTTGGTATCACAAACTAATAGATCCCTCTTATTTATCCACATCATGGTCGGCCGCAAGGGGGGGCAAAAGGGACAATCGCCCCAGGCCACCAAAGTTCCAAAAAATTTTGAGGGTCTCTATCAAAATTTTCATAATTACATTTTTATCTTGAGATATTTTAGTATTTTACCTTTAGACCTCTCTCATGTCCCAATTTAGTGCCATCAACTACATATACATTTATATAGATGTATATAAAACTTAAAAGCAAAGGCCTCTAGAATTTTGAAAATTACACGTTTAGAGTAAGATTTTTTTGAGTTTTAGAAATATGCCCCTTTAGAATTTCGAAAGACACAGTACAATGTTTAAGTTTCGCAAACAGACTCATATTATAAGTAGACCCAAAAAAATCATCAATTATGTATATGTAGACCCCAAAAAAAACTACCTCGGGGCCACTGCCCCTGAACCCCCGTATAAGGGCCTCCCTTCTAGTTGTTCATCCCGGGGCTCCAAATACTCGGAACCGGCCATCCCTTTTACAGTTCTGAAAGGTCAGAGTTGAACCATGAGTTTACCTGAGACAAGAAAAGTTGGGGGACTGTTTGCTTTAATTATTTATTTGGGCGTGCCAAAGCCTTGTTAGGTAGACCCAAACTAATAAAGACAAAATTTCCTAAAAGCACTTGTGTGAGTGATACTGTAATACCCTGTATTTTCAATAAATATTTAATGCAGAGAGATTCTATATACTTCCTTTGACCATTCATGAAATTTTAACTTCGATCGATCGAAGTTAGTTCGAACGATCGAGACCCTTCAGTTCAAGCGATCGAACCTTGTTCAATCGATCGAAACCCTACCGACCTGAATTTAATACGTGGTCCCCACTTCAATCGATCAAACCTTCCCAATCGATCAAACCTCCTGCGTTCGAGCGATCGAACATACTTCGATCGATCGAACATGTAAATATCAGAATTCCAGTTTCTGCGCAAACCATGCCACCTGCACCCCCATTCCCCCTATATATACATTGCATTCGTGTGTAATGTGAGGTTGCTGAACCTTGTGCTTAAGAGAGAGTTGAGAGTGTGTATGCTTGTGTTTATATATATACACATACCTCCATATATCTATATATATACACACACCTATAGATATATATATACACTCACAGCTGAGAAGAAGAAGGAGAGAAAGAGAGAAGGAGACAGAGAGAGACAGAGACAAGACAGAAGAGAGAGAGTGGCCGCCATTAAAGCTCGGGGTTTCAAAGCTTGCCAAACGCGCCCTTAACAACTTTCGGTGAGTTCCAAACTCACACGGTATCGTAATTATGATGTTTTACATATTCTGGACGTATTAATTATAACCCAAATACCCCCTAGCACATTCTGCACGTTCACTGGCAGAATCTGTAGAAGACGAAGTTCGACCGATCGAACTGAGTTCGAGCGATCGAACATCACTGATCCCAATAGATCGAAATGAGTTCAATCGATCGAGACCCTTCACTTCAATCGATCGAGAGGACTTCAATCGATCGAACATCACCTTTCTTCAATCGATCGAGAGGACTTCAATCGATCGAACATCACCTTTCTTCAATCGATCGAGAGGACCTCAATCGATCGAACTCGAGCAGAACATGAATGTATTTCTTTTCAGTAATTCATAATGCGTAGTTGTTTAATTGCTGTTCCATATTTTCCTATTATGCGATATTATGGATTACGGAGGTAATGGGATACGATAACGAGACTGAGATAACATGGTGAGTAACGTAGTCAGGTTCGAAACACTAGTAATAGTACGACGCGATAACGAGTAAGTTGAGATGATAATACTGGGTAGTATTGGATAAGTGAGAAGTGAGTCAGTAAGAGGATTTGTATGTTTAAAGTTGTGTGTGTCGAGCTGATGATTCGCTCAGGTTGAATCCGATAAGTGTATGTCAAGGATTTGATCAGGATCGTGAGAATTATGGGTGCACAGTACTCGCAAGAGTTCTTAAAAGCGGTGAACAGTAAGAGTTCTTAAAAGCGGTGAACAAGAGTAGTTGTGGCACATCCATGATTTATATTTACCAGAGCTGTGTATGTATCGTACTCGCAAGCGCTCTTAAAAGCGGTGAACAGTAAGAGTTCTTAAAAGCGGTGAACAAGAGTATGGGTACATCCATGGACCAGTCGTTATATGAGAACAATGTATGGGTGCTCGCAAGAGTTCTTAAAAGCGGTATAGCGGTGAACAAGAGCACTGGTATGTTGTGCTAATATAATCAGTTCGAGATAGTCAGTTGGGTATTGTGCAATCAGTCTTAGAGTGGGATTTGATAAAGAATCGATTAATGATACGTCGGAATAAATGAATGAGGAATATATTTAGTATCACTGTCTTACACTGTTCATAATGGTAATTATGTCATTTCTATGAGACTGCGTTAGTTAGTGCTCACTCAGCTTTCAACGAGCTGACGGCCTTTATTGCCTGGACATTCCCCGTCCAGACTACCCTGTCCTTTACAATGCAGATGACGGAACATATGGTAATAACTATCATCCTAAAGGGAGTTACGCCGAGGATGGCCCCACTGTTGCTGGCCAGGCTGATGACTATCCGTACGCCAGCTGAAGACCTGAAGATAAATAGTAGTTTATGTTACTACTTTTCCTTTTACTGTTGTACTTTGTAGTTAACGGGTACTTGGGCATATGTTGTCTCCAGACCTGTTGTGATCCTGTGGACCGTACTCTGATGTTTGTAATAGATAGAACCGTGTTTATATTTCAGTTATTTACTGTTCCTGTTTGGACTAGTACTGTGTGGTGTGGATGTTAGTGACTTTCACTTGTCATTCCCTATGGACCCATAAAGGAAATTTATTTTTCTCTATTTATGCTGCTCCGGGGCGTGACAGATACACAAGGTTTCATGAATCTAACTTATAATAGGCGATTGTGCGAATAAGTAGGAAAGTACCCTTATTCTAGGTCCCTAGACAGTGTTGAAGCACACAAGTCTAGCAAGTAATGAAGAAAAGAAATTAAATAAAATGGACTTTTATTTAGTTAAAAAGAAAATAAATTACAATAATGTAATTAAAAGCTAAGAAAGCCTATGAAAAATAATAAGAATGCTTAGAGTGCTAAGAATGCTTTTTTGGATGCATTTGTCGAGGTGACGCGGAGTACCTTGATTGCTTGGCCTGCCTGCTGATTTATAGCGGCCTGGACTGATTGAGATAAGGCAAGTAATATCTGCTAAATATAATCTGGTATAATTTACCAGATTTATCTCCCATAAACTGATAAAGCCTTCCATATCTTCAAATATATACATATATATATGCATATATATCTTGTACCTGGTCCGAATATGGGCTTGGTTCGGCTGACTTATCCTCCAAGTAAGAGATATATACAGTAATATATTGATATTATCCCCCAAAAGTGATATAGTTTACTTCCCCAAATCAGATAATATCTCGAAATATTATCTTCCCTATTATGATAATGTTTCCCATATCTTCGAATATAATCTTGATAATATATAGAAATACAAATATGTATATATCTATATATATATATATATTCTATCACAATATAGAAGTATTTTCACATTGAGAGTTTGTAGGGATAATGACTTCCATTTGTAGTCAACCATATCTCTTTCCATAAAGTGGCTGAATGATATGGTGCATCATCTTTCCTAAGTAAGGTAGCCCGAATGAAATGCCATATTACACCACTCAGATACATCGGTCTCATAGTGAACCGAAATATCAAAAGAATAGCCATATTGGAGATGGCTGAATTATTAATTAACATGATTGAGATGGGGCCACCACGTATGTCATGGATTTAAGCATGGCCGGATGCAATCATCACTACTTCCATATGCCCAGCTTGTTTGCTCAATGAATTAAGGTGGCCCATCAACCAAAGTGGTAGTAGTGATGTACCAAATTGCCCAGGAAGCCCGATGACACCATTGGGTGGGTTGATACAATCGGGCTCCACCAATATTTTATCACTTAAATTGGCATCGGGCTTGTGCAACTAGATTGGGCCATAAAGGGCAGCCCATTGAACCCATTAAAGGAATTGCAATGGCATACATGGAAGCCCGATTGAGTGATGCCCGATGGAAAATGCAATGGCAGTTTGATATAAAGGCAATGTGTTCTCAATGTTGACTTTGTCAACTAATGGGTCCCGCATGAATTTATGATAATCCAAACCCCACGTGAAAACATAAAATCAAATGGCCAAATTTGATGGCCATCATTAGAGGTGGCCCACCATCTCGTTAAATATATCTCTATGTGCTGGCAGTTTATTGCGCAAGACATCATAAATCAGTCTCCTTGGTTAGCCCGATCCCAAGAGTGGACAGTCCGATTATGAAACTCATTTGGCCGTACCAACTTTGAACCAATCACTTGTCCCTTAATTTATGCAATCGGTCTGTAAGTCCGATAAAAAATTCCAATCAGCCTTGTACAAATTTTGAAACTAATATTTCAAGATAAAAGGGAAAGATGTAATACCCATACCTAAAAGAATGGTAGTAATATTTATTTCTCATGCATTAATTAGTGTGATTAATTGCATGTGAATGATTTGAGTGAGTTTCAATCACTCCGATGTGATAAGTGCTTGATAAACAACACAATTGGACAAATATGAAATGGGACCCATGAGAGGTCCAGATTAGATAAATTGCATTTAGCTGCATTTATGTGATTAAATGTATACTTGTTTAATTCTTTGAATATTATATTGTTGGTTGTGACCTTTTATGGTACCAATTTGGGTACCCACGTGAGAGCGAATAGGGACATGATTTATAAGCAGTAGGTTAATTAGCAACTTCATAAAATATTTGGGACCACATTTGGGACCCATACGTAATGTAGATCGACATATACCTATTTAGATATTTTAATAGTTAATATAATTAGTTGAGGGTCTCATAATAGATAATCAAACTTGAGGGGAGTTAATCAATAATAGGACCAAGCTTCCTTTGGAAGCATTGGACTTAATATATTACTAGCTTTTCAACCCGTGCAATGCACGGGAGAAATATTTAAGAATGAATTGAAAATTGAATTGAGTAGTATTATAATTGATAAGGAGAGAAAATGTATAACGGGCCTAATTAACGGTGAAATTAAGAATAAATAAAATATATAGAATAAATTTAGGAAGCCTCAATATGATTCACCAATGATGAATTAGCACATTATTAAGTCAGCCGCATAAAAGAATAAGGAAAAATAAAGAAACAGATAAAAAACAATTACAGAAAAAAAAATCCAATGAGAACGGGTATTTTCAATTGCATAAATGAGGTCCTAACATAAAGCAACCATTGAACATTTCAATTGCTCTTCTTCCCCCACATTGCGTCAACACTAAAGCATATATAACAATATAAAAATGTTAAAAAAAAAAATAAATAAAAAAAGATTTCAAGGAACAACCTTATATATGACTAATAGTATTGGAAGATCTTCATTCCCAAAATTGCGGTGCTAATCTTCGAAGAAGTGACCTATCCATGATTTGTTTGAGCAAAAATCCTTGCAAGAAGACAACAACTAAAGGGAAAACATTAAGGCTTTGTTTCGTTCTTGGATTTTATGAGGAAAATTAAAATTGGAGGGATTTGAGACATAAAATTTGAATAAAAAATCTATACCAAATCCCTCCACTTTTCTTTTGTCCCAAATTCCTCCAATCCTTATTTTCCCTCATGAAATCCCTCACAAAATCCATGAATCAAATAATGCCTAAGAAGAATGTCATATTCCAAAAATACGTATCAAAACTTAACGAATGTGACATAATGCACATTGAAAAGTAACATAGTATACCTGCAACCAGCTCATCAAAAAGTAATCACCAAATGCAAAGCCACCTAGTATAGTGTATGATGCTATGATAGAAGGATTTTTTAGTTTTCAAGAGCACTCCCCTAAAAAAAACTTTGCAAGAGCCCTTTCTTTTAAATACAGTTAAACAACTCTAGCATTTTAAACCAGAGACCAAAATGTTAATTAAATTAAAGCTAATTATGGCCAATTAACTTCCATCATGGAGAAGCGTTATGCTTTTGAGAGGAACGTGCAATTATAGTGCTTTCTAGTGTGGATTTTAGGTTTTGTCAATTTTTTCATTTTAGGCTTTTAGGTTTCTAGCTTTGTCTAATAATAGTAGGTGGGTTTCTCACATAACCTCTGGTTTTGACACGTGTTACTTAGGTTCTTCCATATTATAATATTAGGATAGATATATGGGATTTGCTAACTTACAGTATAGGAGACTTTTAGCGACGAAAAATAAGGTTTTAGTGATGAAATTTTTCGTCGCTAAAAGTTGGAACCTTTAGCGACAAAAATTTCGTCGCTAAAAACCTATTTTTCGTCGCTAAAAGGGCTGTTGTATGTTGCTAACTTACAACTATCATGTTGTAAGTTAGCAGCCCCCAATATGTGTGTGTGTGTGTGTGTATATCGGATGATCATCAGACCAAAAATAAAGGAAAAAAAACAAAACAAAAGAAGAGAATAGAGATACAGAGAGTGAGCCGAGAGAAAATAGAGAAAGGGCGAGGTTCCGTTCGACTTCATAATGCCGTTTCTTCACCTTATGACGTCCGTTCCCAAAACGGAACTTATAATTGGACTTGTGGGGGTAAGTCTAACCTTGTGGTATAATTTATTTTTAGTTTAATCGATAGATTTTTCATGACCAAAATGGGTTGGTAATATATACTTTACCAAAATTGTGTAGGATTAACTACAGGTTCATGT
Source organism: Hydrangea macrophylla (assembly GCA_033977485.1). Taxonomy (NCBI): domain Eukaryota; kingdom Viridiplantae; phylum Streptophyta; class Magnoliopsida; order Cornales; family Hydrangeaceae; genus Hydrangea; species Hydrangea macrophylla. The sequence goes on along the minus strand of CM066991.1, from coordinate 91,261,187 downwards.
TTTGGCTGGATTTAGGAAATTTTGGAATTTCTAGGCGTATTCGGACCTACTCGTGAGGTGAGTGTCCTAATCCCAAAATTAGATGTTTTATGTCTTTTAATTGTTATTAAATGCTTAGAATGCTTAATTTATGATTAAGTAGAAAATCATGTGATTATTTATTATTTAGCGTGTCTGAAATGTTGAAATTGCCATGTTGACATGTTGAGCTGCTTATGTGCTTATTTGGGTCAAAGGGTATTAAGTAACTATTTGCACCACAAAATAAATTACATGGTATGGGCTCACAAAGGATATGGTCATAAAAGGAGAACGTACCACGTGGTTATTTTTGTAGTTGGCCAGGATGATGGATTTGAACTCAGGATGATGGCGGTTATTCACTGGAATAAGTCAGGATAATGGTAACTAACCGCCAATGGCCCATGTTTGCCACACGTGCATATAAAATCTACCACATGTGTTAAAATAGTTATAAAGAAGTAGAAAACTGCTATTTAGTGGAGAATGGCGGTTACAAGGTAGTGGAGAATGGAAGTTACAAGGTAGTGAGTTATATTAACACATGACCATTATTTAAATGGCTTAGTGGGAAATAACAACCCATGAACTACCACATCATGGGTAGTTATATAAGAGGTTATTATCTCAAAATAACAACATCATGTTCATCAGTCACATCATTAGCCTGAAGTGGCATGATCAGTCTAAAATGCAATGGCAGTTATGCAGTGATCAGCCTGGAATGCAGTGATCAGTCTGAAATGCAGTGGTGGTTATGCAGTCAATTAAATTTACCATGTTGCCTGTAAAATACAAGAGAGAATGAAGAAGAAGGCATCATCAACGATCAAACAAACTACATGCTCTAAGCATTTTATCTTTTACTTCCTTTTCCTATTTTAAGAGTAGATTTTAATGTAGTTCTTCCACATTCGTAAGAGACGGCACATTATCCCCTTCTTCTTCTTGTTATAATTTGGAGACGATCTTGCCACTCTAAACTATAAGAAGGCGTGTGTTCCCCTTCTTGGTTCTATAATTAGAGGCGTGATTACCACTCCAATCTCTTGTAACCGTTATTGTGCTTAATGAAAAATATTATCTTTTGGGCATTTACTTGTTTGGTGAGATTTCTGTTACATTTTTAAGTCTTTGATTCTGTCAAAGCGCCGAGAATCCAAAGGAAAGTGTTGTTCCTCTATTTTCCAAATTGTTTGATCAATTTATTCATACTTAGAGGACGTTTGTTGGCAAATAATACATTTTCTTGACACGCTTGCACATAAGAACATTTTTTGTCATACAATTTTTGGCACGCTCGGTGGGATCGCAAGTCAAAAATCTCATTCACATTCAAAAGGTATGATGAAAACTCGAAGCCAATTGAAGAAAAAAGAAGTAATTGACCTTAAGGCCGATGAAAATTTGAAGCAGATCGAGGGTTCAAATGAATATGTTCGAAGTGGTAAGAATTTCAAGAATATTAAAGGAAGCCACAATATGGAAGATTTTCAACCATTAAGGATGGTTGGAAGTGACAATAATCCAGATCCGCAAGTTCCTAAGGATTATATGTCAGTGATACATTATAATGTTGATCATGCGTTGCATAATTTCTTGCAAGCCATTTCTCAACAAGTAACCATCATCATGAGGCCTGTTACAGATTTGAAGCAAAAAATTGGTGATCAAACTACAAGGAGTATTGATTGCCAAATGGATATTATGATGGAAAAATTGGGTCCATCGTCGTCACTGAATTCGAATGCACCAAAAGAAATGGTCCAACCAAAAGAGACTCGACACATGGACTATGGTCAAGTAAAAATTTTGAATATGCCACAAGTGCAAGAAAATGACTAGTTTTTACAAATGTACCCAATATACCAATTTTTGGCACTTACAATCCGTTGCCAATTCAAGTCATTAGTCTGATTTTGCTGGGAATCAGCCTACTTATGCTGGTGATCAGTCTAGTTTTACTGGGGATCAACCTATTTATGCTGTTGGTCGGTCTAATTTTGCTGGGGATCAGCCTATTTACGTTGGTGGTCAATCTAATTTTGCTGGGGAGTAGCCTGTATACGCTGGTGGTCAGTCTAGTTTTGCTAGGGATCAGCCTACTTATGTTGGTGGTCAGTCTGGTTTTGCTGGAGATCAGCCTGGTTTCACTGGTGGTCAGTATGATTTTGTTGACTATCAACCTGATTCTCAGGCTAGGGGGCAACATTATCAACCTAGTTCTCAACCTGGGGGGCAACATTATCAACACGATTCTCAGCCTGGGGGGCAATTCTATCAACCTAGATTTATCGTTGGAGGTCAAGGCAATCAACCTGGATTCATTGCTAGAGGTTAAAGAAATCAATTTGGATTCTTTGGTGGGGGACAAGGTTATCAACCTGCTGGTAATGAGGTGCGTTACTTATTTCATCCTAATGTCCAGCCGAGTCCACGATTAGGTCTAAATAAGGATGAAGTAGTTGAAATAGTAAGAGAACAATTGCAAAATCAAATAAGATAACAATTACAATATCAATTAAGAGAACAATTTAAGTAGCTTTTAAGGCTTCACCAAGACCACATTATCAAAAACCTTATACTGATTATATTGATCGAGTGTTTGAGTTTCCTCAATGTTTCAAAATTCTGGATTTTACTTTGTTTTCTGGAGTTGATAAACAAACAACACTTGAACATATAGCCAGGTTTACTGTTGTCACGACCCCAAAATTCGACTTCAAAATTCTGGGCTCGAGACCGGCTTCTAGGCCTCTTCGTAATTAAACAGAGTTCTAGCGGAAGCAAACATAGCTTAATTCTATTTATCTATTGAAGTCTACATAAATCTTGAAAATTACTATTACATTTGAAGGCACAACTCTTCTAAATATTCTACATATCTAATAATCATCTACTCCTCATTTGCATCAAGAAGATAATCTTTATCTTCTATCGAAATGTTCTGTTCTTCTAAGGGTTCTGTAATAGCCTATCATCGTCACTTCGTCACCTGAAAAGGGTTTTAAAAATATTTGGAGAGTGTGAGCTAAAGGCTCAGTGAATGAACATACCCTTGGAAATAATCATTTAAAAGGTTTGCCTTTTTAGAATAGATAAGATAATAACATTAAAATTTCATGCAATAAAATAAAAATATAATGACAGGTTCTATTTGCATGGAAAACAGTATCTTTACATAAATGTCAAATTACCAACCACCCACTCACACACACGCTCCTTTCATTACATGGCACAGTGATCAAAGTGCAACCCTGCTAGTCGGGTTCATGGGTCCAAAGGACCAGCCACTTGGGCTTCATTACATCGGATACATAGGCTATACTTTATAATTTGTTGCGGTGGTAATCGACACTTAAATAAATGAGCAGTTTAAATTATGACATTTCGAAAGATACATGACATTTGAATAAATTGATACATTTGGAAATAATAAGTTTTGAATGTTAAAACCCTTCCAGGAACCAAGAAAATGTTCCGAAAATAATTATAGCATTTTTCATATTATACATAAATCGTAGTAGAATTTACTCATCATATATTGAGTTAATATAGAGTTTGAGAAAAGGTAATAAACACTCACATATAGAGTTGAATTAAATACAGGATACGAACACTCACCTTGGTGACTTAGGAATTGACGATGAAACGGTTCCTACATCAATACAGGTAAAAGAAACTAGACATTTAATCATAGGTTGTAAGCATAAGGGTATAACTGCAATTAAGGCTTTTCTAGGGTATTTCTGTAAATATGCTAAAACTATGTCAAACCTTCACTATAATGTTCCTTACACTATGCTAAGTTCAACCTCACTAACTGGACTCAATTTGGAGTCCGTAGCAGGTCCTATTTCAAAACTACATAAACGTGGATTTTACAAGTAAGCTGTATTCTAGACAATGTTGGATTGTCTCCAAACTTTTAAATATGATACTAGACATTATTTCAAGACTATAGGAATTGACAGCGTATTTTTCTGAGTTATAGATTATTTACTAAGAATTTTGGAAGTTAAAATACTATTTTTAAATAGTTACTATTGAACCGTAAAGCAAATATATAATTTCCATAAGGGTGAGAATTGATTCGTCAAATTATTCTTTATAAAATCATAATATTAATTGCGTATTACATTTCTTTTACTAATTTTATTACCCAAAAAATATAAAGGAATTAGTAGTTATTTATACTTAGTACCCCAATATTTCTAATTGTAATATCTATTTGTTATATTCTAATGATACAAAATAATACTGAAACATAAGGGTTTTTATTTATATAATATAAAATCTGACAAGGCCTAACTTATTTACTAACACTATTTTTAAAATAGTCATAACAGGACCGTAATTCTATTTTTATACCCAAATATCATAATTTAAGTGTGGGACTATTTTTAATGGTCATAAAATGCCATAAGAATATTTTTTTGTATTTTTCCCATAGTTTAAGAAATATAATACCTATGATAAAATAATCAACCTCTATTTAAATCAATTGATAAGTAGTAAAATAATATTATTCTATAGTTTTATAATTATTAAAATTATAAAACAGTATATATTATCATAATATCATTATAGAATATATAAATGATTTATAATGAGTTTACAAAATCCCAGAATGACTAAAAATACCCTTTTTAAAAGTTTAGGGGTCATTCTGTAAATATACCAAAATACAGGGATCATGTAAAAATATTCAAAAACTGTAAATTTACTATTTCAGATTGTAATTAACAGAATTATAAGTTCTACGCTTGAAACCGTGATCAAATCCGATGTCGGAAGACCTCTATACATTCGTTTAAAGTTTTCAGGGGTGTAAATGAAATTTCAGAATAAATCTGGGCCGAATGCCCTGTTTTGGACAGATTGTAATTATAAACTTCTAATGGTCATAACTCACTCATTTCTTAACCTTTTTAAGTGAAATCAGTGTCTATCTTGAGTGAAATTTTGTGGAGAATCTAAATTTAAAGTTAGTTTTAGCAAATTCGAATCACAGAATGTGAAATGACCAATTTACCCTTTAAGACGAATTCTAAATAAAACCCAAACGGTACAAGCAAATCAAAAACTGTTTTAAGGGTAGTTTCCTGGGTATTTTAAGAGTCTACCCTTAAAATTTGAGAGCTATAGCTGGTCGGAGTAATGAGTTACATTAATTCTACTATTTTGGATCAAACCGAGTTATTTTCTAGAGGTTCCTAATTTTATTTAATCCATATAACCATACCACTAAAAACAGTAAGTAGAAGTTAATTATTACATAAAATAATATGTACGAATTACTTACCAATATTCCGAAAATAATTTGAGACAAAGAATCCGAAATATAAACGCAGCCCAAGCTAGCTTTCCAAATTTTTTTCTTGTATGTGTATATATAATTATATGCAATTATATATATATATATCTGCATATATATATATATATATCAGCCATGGGAGAGAGAGAGATGGCAGACAGTTGAGAGAGAGATGAGAGAGTAGAGAGTTGTTGGGAGTGTATATGATATGGTTATCTTAGGAGACCACTGATATAATTGTCTTGGGCAGTTTTAATGCGAGAAGTAGAGAGGGAGAGGGAGACAAATGGAGAGTGAGAGACAGATTTAGAGAGAAGTAAGGTTAGAAAAATAACATATGTACATTAGCTATTTAAAGGAAATGCATTAACTAATCCTAACTAGTGCATGCATAAAAAAAAGAAACGTGCAAAGTGGGTGCAAGGTGTGATGGACTATGGGACTAAACTATCCTATAACAAGAATAGTGGTCCACTATTCTATAAACAAGAGATAGTGGCCAACTAAGCCTAAAACAATGCATAGGATTAGATAATGGGTGTGGTTATGGGTGTGGTAGGCTCACGCCTCCATACACATACACAGATAAAAATTGTACTGTACAAATTCCTAAATTGGTATATTTCTCTGACCAAAATAAAGTTTTAATATTTTAATATACGCTTTAATTTTTTTTTTCTCGGGTCATTACAACTGCTCAATGTGGTGATGTGTCAAATAATGACATGTTAAAATTAAGAATATTCTCTCTAGTTCTCTTACTGGACCGGAGTTTATTTGGTATGTAAACCTACCAGTTGGTTCTGTACAAACCTGGCAAGATATGGAAAGAATATTTCATGCTCAATATTATCAAGCTGAACCAGAAATTACAATTAATGATCTTGCTAAAGTGAAGCAAAAAATTTGGTGAAAGCGTTGAAACATTTATTGCCAAGTTTAAGTGTGTAAGGAACATGTGTAAGACAAGACTTCCAGAGGCTGAATTTGTTCATTTGGCTATTGAGAATCTCAAACCTATGTTAAGAATACATTTTATAGGTCAATAGTTTGCTGATTTATGTCATCTTGTAGAAGTTGTGTCTATATATGAAAAAATGGTTAATGAAGAAATTGAAAAGACACATTTTACAGAAGGGGTGTATTACATGGGTCAAAATCAGAATGATCACAAATCTGACACAGAGGAAGAAGTTCAAAGTGATCATGATGAGGATGAAGGAATTCAGGTTGACATTGATGTTGGATTTGTCAACTAGAAGCCATTTGTGCATTTGGCTTTGTGCACTGCCATATGGAGAGCTAGAGTGTCTTTTGAAAATGGCAGTTTTAATGTTTATCTTGGGACATTTGCTTCAAATCAAGCTATTTGTGAATTTGATTAGCAACATCCCTTAACTTCAATCACTGGATTCTGAACTTAAGGGATGTTGGGGGGCATTGTTTGCACCATAAAATAAATTACATGGTATGGGCTCACAAAGGATATGGTCATAAGAGGAGAACATGTCATGTAGTATTTTTGTAGTTGGCCAGGATGATGGGTTTGAACTCAGGATGATGGCGGTTATTCACTGGAATAAGTCAGGATGATGGAAAATAACTGCCAATGGCCCATGTTTGCCACACGTGCATATAAAATCTACCACATGTGTTAAAACAGTTATAAAGAAGTAGAAAAACTGCTATTTAGTGGAGAATGACGGTTACAAGGTAGTGGAGAATGGAAGTTACAAGGTAGTGAGTTATATTAACACATGGCCATTATTTAAATGGCTTAGTGGGAAATAACAACCCATGAACTACCATATCATGGGTAGTTATATAAGAGGTTATTATCTCTAAATAACAACATCATGTTCATCAGCCACATCATCAGCCTGAAGTGATGTGATCAGTCTGAAATGCAGTGGCAGTTATGCAGTGATTAGTCTGAAATACAGTGGTGGTTATGCAGTTAATTAAATTTACCAAGAGAGAATGAAGAAGAAGGCATCATCAATGATCAAACAAACTAGTTGCTCTAAGCATTTTATCTTTTATTTCCTTTTCCTGTTTTAGGAGTAGATTTTAATGTAGTTCTTCCACATTTCCAAGAGAAGGCGCATTATCCCCTTCTTCTTCTTGTTGTAATTTGGAGACGATGTTGCCACTCCAAACTATAAGAAGGCGTGTGTTCCCCTTCTTGGTTCTATAATTGGAGGTGTGATTATCACTCCAATCTCTTGTAACCGTTCTTATGCTTAATGAAAATATTGTCTTTTGAGCATTTAGTTGTTTGGTGAAATTTCTGTTACATTTTTAAGTCTTTGATTCTGTCAAAGCGCCGAGAATCCAAAGGAAAGTGTTGCTCCTCTACTTTTCAAATCGCCTGAACAATTTATTCATTCTTAGAGGACGTTTGTTGGCAAACAATACGTTTTCTTGGAACGCTCGCACATAAGAACATTTTTTGCCATACAGTAATAATCATCATTATTTAGCCCGTATATAAGGGACAGAGAGATTGTAACAACCTACATTTTCATCAATTTATCCGTATTTGTATTATCATAATTAAATTCATACGATATTGTCTGCATTTATATAATTACAATTCTCATGTTTAGAATTTTATTACTTGCTCCAAATTCTTTTTTGGGGTCAAATTGTAAGTTTATAAAAATTAGTGATATCTGTGTTGGATTTTTAAACTGTATTTCAAAACGGTGGAAATGTTTTCTTCTAACTCAAACTGTATTTTTATAAAACCAGAAAATCATTTCCTACGTTAAAATGAATTTTCTGTATTTTTATGGTGAACATCGCGCCGCGAAAAAACCAGTTTATTTTCAAAACTGTCCACGCCGCGTCGATCTCCCACAGTTTGGAAACTCCACCAATCAAGATTTGACACATACTTTTCCATTTATGGCAAGTAATCATTGGATAAGGCATTGTTTGGGAATGTTTAACTTGTGTGTGTTGTGTTGTGCCTAAAAGCTAGTTAACCAAACATCTCAAAATTAACCCCTGCATACCTATACATGGCTCTTGGTTAAAGTATGGAGATGAGTATACGTATGTATACATCTGTGTATATGTTTTTAATTGAGAAACAAAAATCCCAATTTGTTGAGTAAACCACAAAGTTCTTGGCCTCCAAGTTATAAGTTTATGTAACTCATATCTCCCTCTCCTTCCATTACACACTCTACACTATACAAACAGAGAGAAAAAGAGAGAGATGGAAAGTTTAATTTCTGAATTCTAGAAAGTGAAGCATCATCTCCATAGCTAAGCTTATAAGAGGAATTCTTATTTTTGATTATCTCTCTCAATCAATCACTTCTATCTTCAATCTGTGAGTATTCTAAACTCACTCTTAAATGTAATTCATGCTTAGTTACTACTTGGGTGTATGTAATTGTTAATCACCATTGTTGATCTTAACCATGGAAGTTTGAACTTCAAAATCACCATTTTCAAAACTTAACCAAAATCCATTTTTAGAGATAAAAATGAAAGATTATACATCCCATATGCCATGTTTAAAGTTTTAGAGCTTAATTTGTTCATAGGAGAAAGTATATAAGAAAATTAGTTTGGTCATCTTTTAATTTTTCATAAAATTCTTGAGCTACGTTTGAAATCATGTTAAATTAGTTGTGGATTCTTAATCCTTATGAAAAATCGGAGAAATCCATATATTACATGTCTTATAAACTTTCAAATTCGAAAATGGGTCAAAAGACCCCCTGATTTCTGAAACAAAGCAGTTCTGACGAAGAAGACGAAGACATTGCTGAAACTAGTGCGCGCGATCGCACGAGCGACCCCTCGCGCGAGCGGCCCGCGCGCGCGAGCCGTGTGGTTTCCGGTAGACAGAAATGGTTTTATGAGAAAAAGGAAAACTAGGCATATCGCGCGCGCGACTTCTGACAATTTCTGGTTTTTGTCTGTTTCTGCTAAAGGACTGTTTGGATGATGTTTTATGAATTTTTTAAGGCTCTGTTTGTGAGAAATGTTAAAACAGATTATAATTGGGTATGATTGATCATTTAGGAACGATTATGATTTCGTTCTTTTTAAATATACGTGGTTATCAATCCCGGCATTTCATATGTTCTGTTTATAGTTGCATGACATTTATATGGTGTCAGTTGTACATGCATGGCGAGTGTGAGTGTTGGTCAGTGTGGAAAAGAGTAATGGTTAGTGTGGTAAAGAGAGTGTGGTTGAGATTGTGTTGTGGACACTCTCTGGTTAGCGAGTACCAAAGTGTGTTGTGGTTGAGATTGCAGCGAGGGTGTCTTTGAAATGCGACGGTGGCAAAACTGGACACTCCCTGACGACCATGGTAGCGTCAAAGTGTGTGATGCCGAACTTGGACATTTCCTGGCACCCATAGTAGTGCTAAAGTGTGGCCTACGGACATTCCCTGGTACCCGAGTCTGGATATTGCGTGAGGTTACCTCCGGTATTTGCGAGGCGGATTAGGTACTAAAGTGTGAGGCATTGGATACTCCCTGGTACCCCGGACCAAAGTGTGAGGCAAACTGGACATTCCCTGGCACCCCTGTGCTAAAGTGTGGCTATCGGAGTATTTCAAATATACCGGTGTGAGATAGTGGATTGTTGTGTCTGTCGAGAGAAAAGAGTCGGTAAGATGAGATGGTGCATTGTTTTCATACACGGTCACATATATGAATTATATCTTTCATATGATATTGTGGTTGTTTTCTAAAATGAATTCCTTACTTTAATATAAACTTGTTGAATTAAAAGGGAATTGGAAAATGGTAAATGAGTATGTGTTACATTCAAAGTTAAGTTTTTAGTACTCACCAGCTTCTTGAAGCTGACGGCGTTGATGCGCCCTGGACATTCGTGTTCAGGCTTTTCAGGTTTTGATCAAGCAGAACATTATGATTATGCAAACTGAGAACGGTTGCTTTGGGAGATAGAACTGTTATCAATATCCTACGCTTTAATTTATGGATTGTTTTGTAATAAGGATAACTGTAATAGACGATAGATATTGTTTTGTCTTAAGGCGGCTTGTGCCTTAGTTGACCCCGTATTGTAATATGTAATAAGTTAGAAAATATTTGTAAGTCTTAATTGCTCTGCTTTGATTATTATATTTTTGTTTGTTCGACGTTTGGGACAGAATCGATCCTTCAAACTGTCGCGACCTACGGGTCCATAAAGGAAATTAAATGCTTTCCATATTTATGCTACGTCGGGGCGTGACAGTATTTAGTGGTATCAGAGCCAGGTTATTATTCATCTCAAGATAGTTTAGCCAGGTTAGGGTTTACTAGTTTAGACTCGATTCCACGATCTGTTAGCTTAAGCTTTGCACCCCGATGTTAAGACAGGGAGGATAAACTCAGAACCCAAACGCCTAAGATTATCTCTTTCTTGATTTAAGTAAGTACCTTTTTATCAGGTATGGACCCAGCTCAGCTGCTCTTTGTACCTGATGGGTTCGGAGGACATTTGGTGACTCCCGGGGCAGTAGTCCCAGCTTTTCTCAATTTATATCACACCGCCATTGAGCAGCTGGCCATGACAACTATAGTATCAGATCTGTGGCACCAGGTTCACATGGTAGGGATAGTTGATTTGGTGCATATTCGCCTTGAGATACGCTATTTCGCGGAGGCACAACGTTTAGTGCTAGTTGAGATTCTGAGATTAGTTGATAGCGATGCTTTTTATTTCCCCTTTGAGATCCACGTTGTGCATGCCCATCTCGCACAGCTAGAGATGCCCCTGCCAGTGGTTCCCATCACCGAGGACGATGCTGAGGCTGTTCATTTGGTTCCTGTAGGTAGAGAGGATGTGGAGGATGGCATAGGTCTAGGTGACCTCGCCACTGAACTCGAGGATGAGTTAGTACTTGAGCTAGTTCTGCCTGAGGAGGTGCCAGTTGAGGCAGATGCCCCAGTGCCAGCTTCCTCGTCGACCTCTCAGAGCTCTGATTTTGCTTTGGTGGGCCCGTTCCTTGTTCAGCGATTTCGCCCCGTCGACTCGCTAGATCTCCTGATAGCTGCTTATGGAGAAGATTGACATTCTAAATATGATTTTGTACATATTAACTACTTTTGACTATTAGCCCTACCTCTATTTGCAAGCTGTAATTACATGCATTAGAGTATAGGGCAATAACCCCATTTTTGGCATTAACTCTTCCATGGACAATATGTGTCCTAACCCATATAGATAGGGTAGGCATTGACCTGATCATACACGCTTTTTGTATCGACTTAACAAGAAGTTATATATATAAATACTCTTTTGATGTTGTTGTCATTTAAAACTGCTTTATACTTCTGTTGCATGCATTTTCCTCATTATCACTATCATGCATAGAATGGCTGGGAGACCGAGAAGAGACGGGAATTTGATCGAGGGAGCACCTGAGGCTGCCGATCCTACGGGGATGTTTGAAGCATTTGTCAGACGTTTGAAAAGAATCAGTAATACGAATGATAACCGACGAGGCCATCAGACTGGAGATAAGCTGCTGGAGAGATTACGTGCACTAAGGCCCGAGCAGTTTGTGGGTATTGCGGAACCATGGAAAGCGGAACAGTGGTTAAGACAGATGGACCGTATGTTCGAAGCTGTGCAATGCAACGAGATGGACAAGAGGAGGTTAGCTACCTTTCAGTTAACTGATGCCGCCGCAAATTGGTGGGATTCAGTCACAGCTACCATCGGGAATGAAGTTGCGATAGGAATGTCATGGACTGCATTTAAGGGAAGGTTTCTAGAGAAGTATTTCCCGGTTACAGAAAGGCATAGAAGGGAGAAAGAATTCATGGATTTGACTCAGGGGACTAAGTCGGTACAAGAGTATACTACTCAGTTCGAGAGGCTGTCTAAGTTTGCCCCTCACATGGTGGATACCGAAGAAAAGAGGATCTGTAAGTATAACCAAGGGCTAACACCGCAGATTCGTCGCCTGACTCTCGGTCACCTAGATAAGTCTTTCGAAGGACTAGTCGGCCTGGCCACTGATTTGGAAGAAGATGCTCGAGTGAATCGGAAGCAATTCAAATTCTAGCCGCCTCAGAGGGGTAATTTTGGGAATAGACCACCAATGAATCATACCCAAGGGCAAAAGAGGAATTTTGACGGAAGTTAGAAGACCCAAGCTATCACCTATCCGACTCAACCTCGAGTTGGTGAAGGAAGTAGCGCTGGGAAATGTTTCAACTGTGGCAACCCCGGTCATCTGGCTTGAGATTGCAAGGCACTAAGGCGTGTTGCTCAGCAAGGCATAGTCTGCTACAACTGTGGCAAACCAGGTCACATTAACAAGTTTTGTACTGCCCCTAAGCAAGTGACTTATGGTCAACAGAATCAGACTCGCTTGAATGCTGTCATCCCAGATGCTGCTGGATATGACGGAACTATTTACGAAGAAGGAGATTATGAAGAAGCTCAACCTGATCAACAAGCAGTGGAAGGTACTTTGACTTTGTTTAACTCCCAAGACACGTGTGCAAGGATTGTCCTTTATGGCTAGGAGACCGTGAAATCCGTGCAAGGCTGATTGTTCTATCGATGAAGGAGTTTGACATAACCCTAGGAATGGATTGGCTCTCTCAAAATCAAGTGAAGCAGGATTGTGCAAGGAAGAGAATTATATTCCCCGATAATGAGAATCAACCCTTTGATTTTTAATGTAACCCTTCGGGAGATATGTTCCTCACCAGATGTTTGGCAAACATCAAAGTTGTCAGTACAGAATCGACAGTATTGTCTATACCTGTAGTTAAGGACTTTGAAGAAGTATTTCAAGACGTTTCTGGTTTACAGCCCGAGAGAAGTATAGAGTTTTGTATTGACCTTATGCCGGGTACCGTACCGAACACGAAGGTTCCCTACAGAATGGCCCCCACCGAATTTTTGGAATTGAAAGAACAAGTTCAAGAGCTCGAGAACCTAGGTTTTGTACATCCAAGTGCATCGCCTTGGGGAGCACCGGTGTTATTTGTGAAGAAGAAGGATGGGACACTTCGATTATGCATCGATTATAGAAAAATTGAACCGCGTGACTATCAAGAATAAGTATCCCTTACCCCGGATCGACGACTTATTTGTTCAACTCTAAGGAGCTACGACATTTTCCAAAATAGACCTAAGGTCGGGATATCATCAGTTGAGGGTACGGAAGGAAGATATACCTAAGACTGCATTCAGAACTCGATATGGTCACTATGAATTTTTGGTAATGTCGTTTGGAATGACGAACGCCCCGACAGTGTTTATGGATTTGATGAACAGAGTGTTCAAGCCTTATTTGGATCAGTTTGTCATCGTCTTCATTGATGATATTTTGATCTATTCTAAGTCAGAGGAAGAGCACGAGCAACATCTACAGATTGCGATGCAGACACTCAAGGACCACCACTTGTATGCCAAGTTCAGTAAGTGTGAGTTCTGGTTACAAGAAGTGAAATTTTTGGGACACAAGGTGTCATCTCAAGGAATTTCTGTGGATTTATCCAAGATAGATGCTGTGTCAAACTGGGTTAGGCCGAGCAACCCTAGAGAGGTTAGAAGTTTTCTTTGACTCGCCGGCTATTACTGGAGATTTGTTGAGGGATTCTCTAAAATAGTTGCACCATTAACTGGGTTGACGAAGAAGAATTTGAAATTCGAGTGAACAGAGAAGCATGAGCGCGCCTTTCTAGAGTTGAAAGAGAGACTCACTACTGCACCGGTACTAGCAATACCCAAGCCTGATGAGAAGTTCACTATCTTTAGTGACGCATCATATCAAGGACTAGGGTGTGTACTTATGCAAGATGGTAGAGTTATCGCTCATGGATCCAGACAGCTGAAGACGAATGAGTTGAACTATCCCATTCATGATTTGGAGTTGGCGGTAGTAGTATTCGCACTCAAGATTTGGAGACACTATCTCTACGGTGAAAAGTTTGACTTATTCTCCGATCATAAGAGTCTGAAATATTTGTTCACACAGAAAGAGTTGGCAATGCAGATGGATGGAGAAGATCAAAGATTACGACTTTACGTTAGAGTACCCCCTGGTAAAGATAGTGTGGTCGCTGATGCTTTAAGTCGGCAGATTCGTGAGACGATCGCCTCCTTAATGGTTAGAGAATGGCGAGCATTGGAGACGTTGGCGGAGTTCGATGTACAGAGTGCTGAAGAAGGAGAAGGATAATTGTCCGAATGTCTTATCCTACAGCCTGTTCTTATCGACCGTAGTATTGGAACTCAGAAAGGAGATGAGAAGTTTCAAGCATGGTTTGTGAAGATGTCAGAGAAAGATACGACAGAATGAAAGGTGAGAAGTGACAGAGGGTATCGATGCAGAGGCAGATTATGCGTACCAGACTGTGGAAATTTAAGAAATGATATCCTGGCAGAAGCACATAAGTCAAAATATACAATTTACCCGGGAGGGACGAAAATGTACAAGGATTTGAAACGAAATTTCTGGTTGAAAGGTATGAAGAAGGATGTGGCTGAATTTGTATCCAGGTGTTTGACGTGTCAACAAGTCAAAGCCGAACATCAGAGACCGTCAGGATTGTTACAACTGCTACCTGTTCCTGGTTGGAAGTGGGAGCATATAACCATGGATTTTGTAGTGGGATTGCCTTGATCACAGCAGAATCATGACGCCATTTGGGTAATCGTGGATCAATTGACGAAGTCTGCACATTTCATCTTATAGTATGACGTACCCAGTAGAAAGGATGAGCCGGATGTACATACAACAAGTTGTGCGACTTCATGGTGCACCTATGTCAATTGTGTCAGACCGTGACGCATGTTTTACTTCTGGATTTTGGGAAAGTTTACAAGAAGCTATGGGAACCTCGCTCAAGATGAGTACTGATTTTCACCCTCAGACAGATGGGCAAACTGAGCGTGTCAATCAGATCATGGAGGATATGCTTAGGGCTTGTGTTATTGATTTCAAAGAATCTTGGGAAACACACTTGCCTTTGGTTGAATTTGCCTATAACAACAGTTATCACACGAGTATCGGGATGGCTCCATTCGAAGCAATGTACGGATGACCATGTTGTTCTCTGTTGTGTTGGGCAGATGTGGGAGATACAGAATTGTTGGGACCAGATTTGTTATACCAACAAAAAGATTTCTTTGGTTAAGGAAAGGATGAGAACCGCTCAAAGCAGGTATAAGAGTAATACCGATCGCGTCGGAAAGATTTGGAATTTAGTGTTGGAGATCACGTACTTCTTAAAGTATCACCGACCCGAGGAGTAGTACGCTTCGGTCTCAAGAGAGGAAAATTAGCTCCGTGTTTCATTGGACGCTTCGAGATTTTGGATCGTGTCGGAAAAGTGGCTTATCGACTGGCACTACCACCGAAGATGTTTGGGGTTCACAATGTATTTCATGTGAGTATGCTGAGAAAGTACATACGAGACCCCTCGCATGTGGTTAGTTATGACGATATTGAGATTAGTCATAACATTTCTTACAAGGAGAGGCCTGTGAAGATTCTAGATCAGAGTATCAAGAAGTTGAGGAATAAGAACATTTCGTTGGTGAAGGTTCAGTGGAATCACCATGACGAGAACGAAGCCTCATGGGAAGTTGAAGCTGATATGAGGAAGAAGTACCCGGAGTTATTTCAGGACTGGTAAACACCGCGTCGCGAAAATACCAGTTACTTTCAAAACTGTCCGCGCCGCGTCGATCTCCCACAGTTTGGGAAACTCCACCAATCAAGATTTGACACATACTTTTCCATTTATGGCAAGTAATCATTGGATAAGGCATTGTTTGGGAATGTTTAACTTGTGTGTGTTGTGTTGTGCCTAAAAGCTAGTTACCCAAACATCTTAAGATTGACCCCTACATACCTATACATGGCTCTTGGTTAAACTGTGGAGATGAGTATATGTATGTATACATCTGTGTATATGTTTTTAATTGAGAAACAAAAATCCCAATTTGTTGAGTAAACCACAAAGATCTTGGCCTCCAAGTTATAAGTTTATCTAACTCATATCTCTCTCTCCTTCCATTACACACTCTACACTATACAAACAGAGAGAAAAAGAGAGAGCTGGAGAGTTTAATTTCTGAATTCTAGAAAGTGAAGCTTTATCTCCATAGCTAAGCTTACAAGTGGAATTCTTATTTTTGATTCTCTCTCTCAATCAATCACTTCTATCTTCAATCTGTGATTATTCTAAACTCACTCTTAAATGTAATTCATGCTTAGTTACTACTTGTGTGTATGTAATTGTTAATCACTATTGTTAATCTTAACCATGGAAGTTTGAACTTTAAAATCACCATTTTTAAAACTTAACCAAAATCCATTTTTAGAGATAAAAATGAAAGATTATACATCCCATATGCCATGTTTAAAGTTTTAGAGCTTAATTTGTTCATAGGAGAAAGTATATAAGAAAATTAGTTTGGTCATCTTTTAATTTTTCATAAAATTCTTGAGCTACGTTTGAAATCATGTTAAATTAGTTGTAGATTCTTAATCCTTGTGAAAAATTGGAGAAATCCATATATTACATGTCTTATAAACTTTCAAATTCGAAAATGGGTCAAAAGACCACCTGATTTCTGAAACAGAGCAGTTCTGACGAAGAAGACGAAGACACTGCTAAAACTCGCGCCCGCGATCGCGCGAGCGACCCCTAGCGCGAGCGGCCCGTGCGCGCGAGCTGTGTGGTTTCTGGCAGACAGAAAAGGTTTTATAAGAAAAAGGAAAATTGGGCATATCGCGCAAGCGGCCCGTGCGTGCGACTTCTGACAGTTTCTGGTTTTTGTCTGTTTCTGCTAAAGGACTGTTTGGATGATGTTTTATGAATTTTTAAGGCTCTGTTTGCGAGAAATATTAAAACATATTATAATTGGGTATGATTGGTCATTTAGGAACGATTATGATTTCGTTCTTTTCAAATATACGTGGTTATCAATCTCGGCATTTCATATGTTCTGTTTATAGTTGCACGACATTCATATGGTGTCAGTTGTACATGCATGGTGAGTGTGAGTGTTGGTCAGTGTGGAAAAGAGTAATGGTCAGTGTGGTAAAGAGAGTGTGGTTGAGATTGGGTTGTGGACACTCCCTGGTAAGCGAGTACCAAAGTGTGTTGTGGTTGAGATTGCAGCGAGGGTGTCTTTGAAATGCGACGGTGGCAAAACTGGACACTCCCTGACGACCATGGTAGCGTCAAAGTGTGTGATGCCGAACTTGGACATTTCCTGGCACCCATAGTAGTGCTAAAGTGTGGCCTACGGACATTCCCTGGTACCCGAGTCTGGATACTGCGTGAGGTTACCTCCGGTATTTGCGAGGCGGATTAGGTACTAAAGTGTGAGGCATTGGATACTCCCTGGTACCCCGGACCAAAGTGTGAGGCAAACTGGACATTCCCTGGCACCCCTGTGCTAAAGTGTGGCTATCGGAATATTTCAAATATACTGGTGTGAGATAGTGGATTGTTGTGTCTGTCGAGAGAAAAGAGTCGGTAAGATGAGATGGTGCATTGTTTTCATACACGGTCACATATATGAATTATATCTTTCATATGATATTGTGGTTGTTTTCTAAAATGAATTCCTTACTTTAATATAAACTTGTTGAATTAAAAGGGAATTGGAAAATGGTAAATGAGTATGTGTTACATTCAAAGTTAAGTTTTTAGTACTCACCAGCTTCTTGAAGCTGACGGCGTTGATGCGCCCTGGACATTCGTGTTCAGGCTTTTCAGGTTTTGATCAAGCAGAACATTATGATTATGCAAACTGAGAACGGCTGCTTTGGGAGATAGAACTGTTATCAATATCCTACGCTTTAATTTATGGATTGTTTTGTAATAAGGATAACTGTAATAGACGATAGATATTGTTTTGTCTTAAGGCGGCTTGTGCCTTAGTTGACCCCGTATTGTAATATGTAATAAGTTAGAAAATATTTGTAAGTCTTAATTGCTCTGCTTTGATTATTATATTTTTGTTTGTTCGACGTTTGGGACAGAATCGATCCTTCAAACTGTCGCGACCTACGGGTCCATAAAGGAAATTAAATGCTTTCCATATTTATGCTACGTCGGGGCGTGAAAGTATTTAGTGGTATCCGAGCCAGGTTATTATTCATCTCAATATAGTTTAGCCAGGTTAGGGTTTACTAGTTTAGACCCGATTCCACGATCTGCTAGCTTAAGCTTTGCACCCCGATGTTAAGACAGGGAGGAAAAACTCAGAACCCAAACGCCTAAGATTATCTCTTTCTTGATTTAAGTTAGTACCTTTTTATCAGGTATGGACCCAGCTCAGCCGCTCTTTGTACTAGATGGGTTTGGAGGACATTTGGTGACTCCCGCGGCAGTAGTCCCAGCTTTTCTTGATTTATATCACACCGCCATTGAGCAGCTGGCCACGATAACTATAGTATCAGATCTGTGGCACCAGGTTCATGTGGTAGGGATAGTTAATTTGACGCATATTCGCCTTGAGATACGCTATTTCGCGGAGGCTCAGCGTTTAGTGCTATTTGAGATTCTGAGATTAGTTGATAGCGATGCTTTCTATTTCCCCTTTGTGATCCAGGTTGTGCATGCCCATCTCGCACAGCTAGAGATGCCCCCGCCAGTGGTTCCCATCGCCGAGGTCGATGCTGAGGCTGTTCATTTGGTTCCTGTAGGTAGAGAGGATGTGGAGGATGGCATAGGTCTAGGTGACCTCGCCACTGAACTCGAGGATGAGCTAGCACTTGAGCTAGTTCTGCCTGAGGAGGTGCCAGTTGAGGCAGATGCCCCAGCGTCTGCTTCCTCGTCGACCTCTCAGAGCTCTGATTTTGCTTTGGTGGGCCCGATCCTTGTTCAGCGATTTCGCCCCGTCGACTCGCTAGATCTCCTGATAGCTGCTTATGGAGACGATTGACATTCTAAATATGATTTTGTACATATTAACTACTTTTGACTACTAGCCCTATCTCTTTTTGCAAACTGTAATTACATGCATTAGAGTATAGGGCAATAACCCCATTTTTGGCATTAACTCTTGCATGGACAATATGTATCCTAACCCATATAGATACGGTAGGCATTGACCTGATCATACACGCTTTTTGTATCGACTTGACAAGAAGTTATATATATAAATACTCTTTTGATGTTGTTGTTAGGAAACTGTGTTCCCAGAATCCATTGACAGCGCGTATAAGTTGGTTATGGAAAAAAAAAATTACGTGAAAAATACAATAACCCTACAAGGGCGAGACTAGGGTTACCTTAAACTGCTAAAACGGATTGCTGTAGTAGACGAATCGAGAACACGGGCTCGATAATAGCTCACGATCTTCTACCGTATTCCTTTGCTGCCAGAATATCGAACTGAGTGTGGGCTCTTTCGAAATCCTTTCTGTTTCCTGCTCTCCCTTTTTTACGCTCTCTTTTCTATTCCGAGTTAATATTCTCTATATAGAAAAACGCTAACTGAGGAGAGAGCCAAAGCAGCATATATATAGGCTGCGATAGGGACCATAAGAAGTCAATAAGGAATAGGCTTCCTTATGGAATTAGGAAACCCTAATTCGAACTGAATCAGATTCCTATTTCCATAAATTATAATTCATACCACTAAAGAATTATAATTGCACTCCTACCCTTATCTCAAAAATATATTTCGAGCTCCATGTTATTAAATGCTTATTATCTCCCCATGTTAAGATTACAAATATCCATTAATTAAATATAATTACTGACAATCATATTTAATTAATTTCTTAAAATTCCTTGAGATCCTCTGCTTAACTTATCTAATATGTCGGATACAAAATCCACCTGCAGGGTTTGACATAATCAAAACTTATAAGCTTTCTCAAGGGGATATCATCAATCCCAAAATTGAGACATGGATTCCATCATTAATTAATATCAACCACACAATTAATATTGCCACCCAATCCAATGAGATATTGACCCATTTAAGGATCTCACCCTTTTAGGGATCAAAGTGTAAATATCAAATGTATGTGTCTACAAATTAACTTAGAATTTAGAGCATAAGCACTCATAATAGCCATAAGGTATTAATTATCTTATAAGTCAGTATAAAGATAATTACCCCAAGTCAATCCCGTTTAATACACAAAGTGTACCAGCATAGTGAGTTGAAACTATACCGTTTTCCATAGTCAAGACAAACCTACTACAACACCATGCTGCAGTCCTACCGATGGTGTGTCCAATCCCATCTAAGACTGTAAACCAAAATCTTACATTCTATAATATCTGATGGCCTGATCTTCCGTGTGTAAGCCGAACTCTACACCCCAAACCACCTACTATATAGAATGAGAGACACACATGCATAATATTAAATAAATAATATAATACAAACATTGCCCACACAGATTCTCATAAAAAAATGGATTAACTGATTTTATTAAATGAATAATAAATCAACTACATAAAGCATGGCTTTTAGTATATATCCCTAACAGTTGTCATTTAAAACTGCTTTATACTTCTGTTGCATGCATTCTCCTCATTATTACTATCATGCATAGAATGGTTGGGAGACCGAGAAGAGACAGGAATTTGATCGAGGGAGCACCTGAGGCTGCCGATCCTACGGGGATGTTTGAAGCATTTGTCAAACGTTTTGAAAGAATCAGTAATACGAATGATAACCGACGAGGCCGTCAGACTGAAGATAAGCTGCTGGAGAGATTCCGTGCGCTAAGGCCCGAGCAGTTTACGGGTATTGCGGAACCATAGAAAACGGAACAGTGGTTAAGACAGATGGACCGTATGTTCGAAGCTGTGCAATGCAACGAGATGGACAAGAGGAGGTTAGCTACCTTTCAGTTAACCGATGCCGCCGCAGATTGGTGGGATTCAGTCACAACTACCATCGGGAATGAAGTTGCGATAGGAATGTCATGGACTGCATTTAAGGGTAGGTTTCTGGAGAAGTATTTCCCGGCTACAAAAAGGTACAGAAGGGAGAAAGAATTCATGGATTTGACTCAGGGGACTAAGTCGGTACAAGAGTACACTACTCAGTTCGAGAGGCTGTCTAAGTTTGCCCCTCACATGGTAGATATCGAAGAAAAGAGGATCCGTAAGTATAACCAATGGCTGACACTGCAGATTCGTCACCTGACTCTCGGCCACCTAGATAAGTCTTTCGAAGGACTAGTTGGCCTGGCCACTGATTTGGAAGAAGATGCTCGAGTGAATCGGAAGCAATTCAAATTCTGGCCGCCTCAGAGGGGTAATTTTGGGAATAGACCACCAATGAATCGTACCCAAGCGCAGAAGAGGAATTTTGACGGACGTAAGAAGACCCAGCTATAACCTATCCGACTCAACCGCGAGTTGGTGAATGAAGTAGCGTTGGGAAATATTTCAACTGTGGCAACCCCGGTCATCTAGCTCGAGATTGCAAGGCACCAAAGCGTGTTGCTCAGCAAGGCATAGCCTGCTACAATTGTGGCGAACCAGGTTACATTAACAAGTTCTGTACTGTCCCTAAGCAAGTGACTTATGGTCAACAGAATCAGACTCGCTTGAATGCTGTCATCCCAGATGCTGCTGGATATGACGGAACTATTTATGAAGAAGGAGATTATGGAGAAGCTCAACCTGATCAGCAAGCAGTGGAAGGTACTTTGACTTTGTTTAACTCCCAAGTTAAAGTTTTCTTTGATACGGGTGCTGCTCTTTCGTTTATATCTGTTAATATAATTTAGAGATTGGGTATCTTACCTCATCGTTTAGAGAAAGCTTTGAGGGGTACTTCCCCATTAGGAGCTGCAGTCAGATTAGGACACGTGTGCAAGAAGTGTCCTTTTTGGCTAGGAGACCGTGAAATCCGTGCAAGGCTGATTGTTCTATCGATGAAGGAATTTGACGTAATCCTAGGAATGGATTGGCTCTCTCAAAATCGAGTGAAGCTGGATTGTGCGAGGAAGAGAATTACATTCCCCGAAAATGAGAATCAACCCTTTGATTTTTAATGTAACCCTTCGGGAGATATGTTTGTTAGGGATATATACTAAAAGCCATGCTTTATGTAGTTGATTTATTATTCGTTTAATAAAATCAGTTAATCCATTTTTTATGAGAATCTGTGTGGGCAATGTTTGTATTATATTATTTATTTAATATTATGCATGTGTGTCTCTCATTCTATATAGTAGGTGGTTTGGTGTGTAGAGTTCGGCTTACACACGGAAGATCAGGCCATCAGATATTATAGAATGTAAGATTTTGGTTTACAGTCTTAGATGGGATTGGACACACCATCGGTAGGACTGCTGCATGGTGTTGTAGTAGGTTTGTCTTGACTGCGGGAAACGGTATAGTTTCAACTCACCATGCTGGTACATTTTGTGTATTAAACAGGACCGACTTGGGGTAATTATCTTTATACTGACTTATAAGATAATTAATACCTCATGGCTATTATGAGTGCTTATGCTCTAAATCCTAAGTTAATTTGTAGACACGTACATTTGATATTTACACTTTGATCCCTAAAAGGGTGAGATCCTTAAATGGGTCAATATCTCATTGGATTGGGTGGCAATATTAATTGTGTGGTGGATATTAATTAATGATGGAATCCATGTCTCAATTTTGGGATTGATGATATCCCCTTGAGAAAGCTTATAAGTTTTGATTATGTCAAACCCTGCAGGTGGATTTTGTATCCGACATATCAGATAAGTTAAGCAGAGGATCTCAAGGAATTTTAAGAAATTAATTAAATATGATTGTCAGTAATTATATTTAATTAATGGATATCTGTAATCTTAACATGGGGAGATAATAAGCATTTAATAACATGGAGCTCGAAATATATTTTTGAGATAAGGGTAGGAGTGCAATTATAATTCTTTAGTGGTATGAATTATAATTTATGGAAATAGGAATCTGATTCAGTTCGAATTAGGGTTTCCTAATTCCATTAGGAAGCCTATTCCTTATTGACTTCTTATGGTCCCTATCGTAGCCTATATATATGCTGCCTTGGCTCTTCTCTCAGGTTGCATGATTTCATATTCTAAGCTTCCCTTGACCTCCTAGCTTTCTTCTAGAAGGGTTTCCACCAAACCCTAGTCTCTGTGAGCATTCAAGAGACATAGGAGTGTAGATCGCTAGCGTCGGACAACGCTCACTAAAAGAGCTTCGGACTGCTCGATACTGATCGAAAGTTGCTGAATTTTTTACACAACGTTCCTGACGTCGAGACGGAGCTGCTGTTAAAAATTCAAGTAAATCGGAGATCGTTTGATCCTCCTGACGAACACATCTTTGTCGGATCAATGTGATCAGGATTGAATCGTCATAGCAATCAAAGAGAGTGTTATAACTGGGAATAGAAAATAGAACGTAAAGAGGGAAGAGCAGAAAACTAAAAGGATTTCGAAAGAGCCCACACTCAGTTCGATATTCTGGCAGCAAAGGAATACGGTAGAAGATCGTGAGCTGTTATCGAGCCCGTGTTCTCGATTCATCTACTACAGCAATCCAATTTTGCAGTTCAAGGTAACCCTAGTTCCGCCCTTGTAGGGTTATTATAGTTTTCACGTAAAATTTTTGCAGTACCAACTTATATGCACTGTCAACGGATTCTGGGAACGCAATTTCCTAACAGTGGTATCAGAGCAACGTTGATTCTGCGTATGGGTTGGATGCAACCATGTTGTCCAATAAAACAGATCTTATGCGTGTTTTGATGGATGGATAGAACGTAGAACTGTGCTAACCCTTGTTTTGCAGCGTTCTTATTCCACTATTATGGTCACTGATTTTGTGTGATTGGATCCCACGATGGGTTTATTCGTGGTTAATATTGTTGTTTTGATATAGCATGTGAACTCCTTTATGGAGGCATAGGATTTGTATGTATTGGATCCCACGCTTGTTTGATGCGTGGTTAATTTACTGCAAATATATAGTATGTGAACTCCTTTACGGAGGCATAGGGTTTGTGTAATATATCTCAAGTAAATCCGTGAAGACAGTTCGTGAAGACAGTTTACAAGCAGTTTCAGAAAGCAATCTGGAGGCAATTTTTGGAGGCTATTTCAGAAAAGAGTTCTGGAAGGCAGTTGCGTAGTGGAGACATAGAGTTAATTGGGTTCCATGAAGATTTCTTCACAAGAGTTGCAGCTTGACCATAATAGTGGGATTCCTATTTTATTGTGGTTTCCTTATTTATGTGTGATTGAATGATTATTATTGTTTCATGTTTAATGAATAGGACAACATGGATAATTGTTCCTAGACCTATTTCAGATGTCTAGCTGCATGTTTAATTTAATTAATTTAAAATGATGGACAACTACATGTGTATTTAGAAATAAAACTAATTCCATAATTTGAAAACATAAGTACTTATTTTCTAAAATCATGAGAATAGAATGATTTTATTATCTACACATGTGGGTTTCACAAGTAAGGATGAATTAATCCTTGTCAAGTATTCCATTATTTTTTATTAATTAAATTAAAAGTTTTTCTAAAAAAATTATAACCCTCAATTTTTTTAAAAAAAATTCTAAGTGGGAGAGGGAATTTATCAAGTATAAATCCCATGGTCCCCATCACTGGTTTGTAGATGATATGATTAATTTTGTGTGATGGCTCTAGTGTCATCCTCTCTATCGGACATAGTTGATCATGGAATCATCAGTACAAACTTCTTTAAAAGAATGTTTTGGGTGATTGTTGGTGTGGATCACCTCTCCATCAGAGGTGTTCCTCACAGAACTCTTGACCTAGAATTAAGTGATGGTATACACTTAGCTATAAATAATAATATCCTCTCCATCTGAGTCACTGTTATTATTTATAGGACCAAAGCAAGTCAGCAGTTTAATTTTATTAGGCAAAGTACATTGCATGGATAGTAAAATTAAAAGGCAATTGTCTATCTGAACAAATGATGGATAGTATATGGCTTCCCATCGAGTCATACTATTCACGGTGTATCAGGTTGCTGGCGGATTCCTTTCAAATATGGTAGAGGGAACCAATATTTTCAAATCGAATCCATAGTAATTTTTGCCCAAACGTAATTATTTATGTTGTGTGATTCTCAGGCTTTTAAATGGGTACTTTCAATCCACTTGCTGTTATACTTAAAGAAAACAAACTTACTGGACCAAACTATATAGACTGGAAAAGGAATTTGGATATTGTGTTAACTGCTGAAGAGTACAAGTTTGTGCTTACTCAAGTATGTCCTGAGCAACCTGGTGAGGGGGCAACTGCTGAGGAAACCCAGGCTCACAAGAAATGGGTCAAGGCTGATGAGATGGCGCGGTGTTACATTTTGGCATCCATGTCAAATGTTCTGCAACATCAGCATCAGTCAATGACCAGTGCCTATGACATGATGGAGAGCCTCCGAGAGATGTTCGGGATCAAAGTCGTGCTGCTAGGCAGGTTGCTATGAAAGACTTGATGAACACAACCATGGCTGAGGGGACGCCTGTAAGGGATCATGTTCTTAAGATGATATCTCTTCTTAATGAACTAGAGATCCTTGGAGCTGAAATTGACGGGGAAACCCAGGTCGATATCGTACTCCAGTCACTGCCAGAGTCTTTTAAGCAATTCCGCCTCAATTACAACATGAATAAATTTAAATATACCTTGGCGGAGCTGCTTAAAGAACTTCAGGCAGCTGAGGGTCTCAACAGAAAGTCAGGGAGTGCTCTTGTGTTTGAGAAAGGTTCTACTTCAAAGCCGAAAGGCAAGAAGAAAATGAAAAAGGCTCAAAAGAAGGCCGCGGGTCCTCCGCCAATCCAAAGGCCACGAGGACAACCGGGAAAGCCTAAAGGCAAATGTTTTGTTTGCAAGCAGCCAGGACACTGGAAGAAGCAATGTCCAGTTTATCTCGCCAGACAGAACAATCAAGGTAAATCTCATTTACTAGTTGTTGAATCGTGTTTAGCGGTCCGATCTACCGGTACCTGGTGTGTAGATACGGGAGCCACTGATCATGTATGCAATTCTTTGCAGGGGTTCCAGGGAACCAGGCAGCTCAGTGATGGAGAGATTTATCTATATATGGGAAATGCTACGAGAGTAGCAGCAGTTGCAGTAGGAGATCTACATCTTAGTTTTGGTAGAGATAGAATTTTAATATTAAGAAATTGCTTTTATGTACCTTCTATTAGAAGGAATTTAGTTTCAGTTTCTAGTTTAGTAAAGAATGGATATTCAGTTCATTTTAATAAAGTAGTAGTTATTAAAGAAAATAAACGTTTTATTTGTTCTGGTCAATTGGTAGATGATCTTTATATTATAAATCCTATCTCTCCTATACTGCAACTTAATGAATTGAATAACATAAATAGTTTGCCATTTAAGAGAAAAGAACCTTCGAGGATGAACCAAACGCATCTTTGGCACTTACGCCTTGGTCATATTAATTTGAAAAGGATTCAAAGACTGGTTCAAAATGGGCCATTAGGCTCATTGGAAGTGGAGGCACTTCCAGTTTGTGAATCCTGCTTGGAAGGTAAAATGACCAAGAGGCCATTCTCGGCCAAGGGCTATAGAGCAAGAGAGCCGTTGGAACTGGTTCACTCTGATTTGTGTGGTCCTATGACTGTCCAAGCAAGAGGGGGATTTGAGTACTTTGTCACTTTCATCGATGATTACTCAAGGTATGGGTACATTTACTTGATGCGGCGTAAGTCTGAATGCTTTGAGAAATTCAAAGACTTCAAGGCTGAAACGGAGAAGCGTCTAAATAAATGTATCAAGACACTACGATCTGATCGCGGTGGAGAGTACCTCTTGGGAGAGTTTAGGGAATACTTATTGGAGCAAGGGATTACATCCCAATTGTCTGCACCCCGTATGCCTCAGCAGAACGGTGTGGCAGAAAGAAGGAACAGGACTCTTATGGACATGGTAAGATCTATGATGAGTTATTCGGATTTACCAATTTCCTTTTGGGGACACGCATTAGAGACAGCCGCATACATTCTAAACTTGGTACCATCTAAGTCAGTACCTACTACTCCCACAGAATTGTGGACTGGGCGAAAGCCTAGTCTGCGGCATGTTCGGATCTGGGGTAGTCCAGCACATGTGCTGAAAGGGAACGTAGAAAAGTTGGAATCAAGAGCAGAAGTATGTTTCTTTGTTGGGTATCCAAGAGGAACTAAAGGTGGTCTGTTTTATAGTCCTAAGGATCAGAAGGTTATTGTTAGCACCAATGCCACATTCTTAGAAGAGGACTATGTTATGGACCACAAGCCCAGAAGCCGTATTGTTCTAGAGGAAATGAGAGGAAAGACACCGACATATACTTCTTCGATACCAACGGTACGAGAAGAAACACCACAAGGAAGAGTTATCGATATTCCATTACCACGTCGTAGTGGGAGGATTATCGAAACTCGTGTAGATCCCGAACCAACCATTAACACGCAGGTTCCTGAACCAGTACAACGTGTAGATGATGGTGTATTAGGTTCAGAATCTTCACAACAAAATATCAGTGATACACAGATACGGGTTGTGCCTCGTCGTAGTGGGAGGGTTATTATTCAACCTGACCGGTACATGTTCTTGGGAGAGTCATATGACCGGGTCCCTGACGAACAAGGTACCGACCCCTGTAACTACAATGAAGCACTCCAAGATAAAGATGCAGATCTTTGGCAAAAGGCTATGAAGTCTGAAATGGAGTCCATGTACTCCAATCAAGTCTGGGATCTTGTAGAACCACCTAATGAAATAAAACCCATTGGATGTAAGTGGATCTATAAGAAGAAGAGAGGAGCAGACGGTAAGGTGGAAACCTTTAAAGCAAGGCTTGTTGCGAAAGGGTTCACTCAAAAAGAAGGAATCGATTATGAGGAAACTTTTTCGCCGGTGGCAATGCTGAAGTCTATCCGGATTCTCTTATCCATTGCTGCACATTTCGATTATGAAATTTGACAAATGGATGTCAAGACAACATTTCTAAATGGGAATCTTGACGAGTGCATTATATGATGCAACCAGACGGGTTCATTGCGAAGGGCCAAGAACACATGTTGTGCAAGCTTAAGAAGTCCATTTATGGACTTAAGCAGGCATCTAGGTCTTGGAATATCCGCTTTGATCAAGCAATCAAGTCTTTTGGTTTTGATCAATGTGCGGATGAATCTTGTGTGTACAAGAAACATGATGGAAGAGTGGTGGTGTTCGTAGTACTATATGTGGATGATATCTTGCTAATCGGAAACGATGTGGGGGTATTATCTTCTGTAAGGGTATGGTTATCCAGTAAATTCGATATGAAGGACTTGGGAGAAGCCGGTCATATCCTAGGGATCAAGCTTATGCGAGATCGCAAGAATAGGATGTTGGGCTTGTCACAAGGCACTTATATTGACAATATTCTTGTAAGGTTTAGCATGCAAGATTCCAAGAAGGGATTCCTTCCCTTCAGACACGGAATTACTCTATCTAAGGATCAGTGTCCTAAGACACCTGATGAGATAGAGAAGATGAAGGCAGTTCCTTATGCCTCGGCAGTAGGAAGCCTAATGTATGCTATGCTATGTACTAGACCTGACATCTGCTTTGCTGTTGGCATGGTTAGTAGATATCAGTCTAATCCAGGGCAAGAACATTGGACTGCGGTGAAAAATATTCTCAAGTACCTGAAAATGACTCGAGACTATATGTTAGTTTACCAAGCAGACAGTCTTGTACCCATTGGGTACACAGATTCTGATTTCATGTCAGATATGGATTCCAGAAACTCTACCTCAGGATATGTGTTTACCCTAGGAGGTAGAGCCATTAGTTGGAGTGAGGTGTGTCACTTCATGGCTTTGAGTCTAAGTGGGAGATTGTTAGGGATATATACTAAAAGCCATGCTTTATGTAGTTGATTTATTATTCGTTTAATAAAATCAGTTAATCCATTTTTTATGAGAATCTGTGTGGGCAATGTTTGTATTATATTATTTATTTAATATTATGCATGTGTGTCTCTCATTCTATATAGTAGGTGGTTTGGTGTGTAGAGTTCGGCTTACACACGGAAGATCAGGCCATCAGATATTATAGAATGTAAGATTTTGGTTTACAGTCTTAGATGGGATTGGACACACCATCGGTAGGACTGCTGCATGGTGTTGTAGTAGGTTTGTCTTGACTGCGGGAAACGGTATAGTTTCAACTCACCATGCTGGTACATTTTGTGTATTAAACAGGACCGACTTGGGGTAATTATCTTTATACTGACTTATAAGATAATTAATACCTCATGGCTATTATGAGTGCTTATGCTCTAAATCCTAAGTTAATTTGTAGACACGTACATTTGATATTTACACTTTGATCCCTAAAAGGGTGAGATCCTTAAATGGGTCAATATCTCATTGGATTGGGTGGCAATATTAATTGTGTGGTGGATATTAATTAATGATGGAATCCATGTCTCAATTTTGGGATTGATGATATCCCCTTGAGAAAGCTTATAAGTTTTGATTATGTCAAACCCTGCAGGTGGATTTTGTATCCGACATATCAGATAAGTTAAGCAGAGGATCTCAAAGAATTTTAAGAAATTAATTAAATATGATTGTCAGTAATTATATTTAATTAATGGATATCTGTAATCTTAACATGGGGAGATAATAAGCATTTAATAACATGGAGCTCGAAATATATTTTTGAGATAAGGGTAGGAGTGCAATTATAATTCTTTAGTGGTATGAATTATAATTTATGGAAATAGGAATCTGATTCAGTTCGAATTAGGGTTTCCTAATTCCATTAGGAAGCCTATTCCTTATTGACTTCTTATGGTCCCTATCGTAGCCTATATATATGCTGCCTTGGCTCTTCTCTCAGGTTGCATGATTTCATATTCTAAGCTTCCCTTGACCTCCTAGCTTTCTTCTAGAAGGGTTTCCACCAAACCCTAGTCTCTGTGAGCATTCAAGAGACATAGGAGTGTAGATCGCTAGCGTCGGACAACGCTCACTAAAAGAGCTTCGGACTGCTCGATACTGATCGAAAGTTGCTGAATTTTTTACACAACGTTCCTGACGTCGAGACGGAGCTGCTGTTAAAAATTCAAGTAAATCGGAGATCGTTTGATCCTCCTGACGAACACATCTTTGTCGGATCAATGTGATCAGGATTGAATCGTCATAGCAATCAAAGAGAGTGTTATAACTGGGAATAGAAAATAGAACGTAAAGAGGGAAGAGCAGAAAACTAAAAGGATTTCGAAAGAGCCCACACTCAGTTCGATATTCTGGCAGCAAAGGAATACGGTAGAAGATCGTGAGCTGTTATCGAGCCCGTGTTCTCGATTCATCTACTACAGCAATCCAATTTTGCAGTTCAAGGTAACCCTAGTTCCGCCCTTGTAGGGTTATTATAGTTTTCACGTAAAATTTTTGCAGTACCAACTTATATGCACTGTCAACGGATTCTGGGAACGCAATTTCCTAACAATGTTCCTCACCAGATGTTTGGCAAACATCAAAGTTGTCAGTACAGAATCGACAGTATTGTCTATACCTATAGTCAAGGACTTTGAAGAAGTATTTCAAGACGTTTCTGGTTTGCCGCCCAAGAGAAGTATAGAGTTTTGTATTGAGCTTATACCGGGTACCGTACCGATCACGAAGGTTCCCTACAGAATGGCCCCCACCGAATTTTTGGAATTGAAGGAACAAGTTTAAGAGCTTGAGAACCTAGGTTTTGTACATCCAAGTACATCGCCTTGGGGAGCACCGGTGTTATTTGTGAAGAAGAAGGATGGGACACTTCGATTATGCATCGATTATAGAAAAATTGAACCGCGTGACTATCAAGAATATGTATCCCTTGCCCTGGATCGACGACTTATTTGATCAACTACAAGGAGCTACGACATTTTCCAAAATAGACCTAAGGTCGGGATATCATCAGTTGAGGGTACGGAAGGAAGATATACCTAAGACTGCATTCAGAACTCGATATGGTCACTACGAATTTTTGGTAATGCCGTTTGGAATGACGAACGCCCCGACAGTGTTTATGGATTTGATGAACAGAGTGTTCAAGCCTTATTTGGATCAGTTTGTCATCGTCTTCATTGATGATATTTTGATCTATTCTAAGTCAGAGGAAGAACACGAGCAATATCTACAGATTGCGATGCAGACACTCAAGGACCACCACTTGTATGCCAAGTTCAGTAAGTGTGAGTTCTGGTTACAAGAAGTGAAATTTTTGGGATACAAGGTGTCATCTCAAGGAATTTCTGTGGATTTGTCCAAGATAGATGCTGTGTCAAACTGGGTTAGGCCGAGAAGTTCACTATCTTTAGTGACGCATCATATCAAGGACTAGGGTGTGTACTTATGCAAGATGGTAGAGTTATCGCTCATGGATCCAGACAGCTGAAGACGAATAAGTTGAACTATCCCATTCATGATTTGGAGTTGGCGGTAGTAGTATTCGCACTCAAGATTTGGAGACACTATCTCTACGGTGAGAAGTTTGACTTATTCTCTGATCATAAGAGTCTGAAATATTTGTTCACACAGAAAGAGTTGGCAATGCAGATGGATGGAGCTGATCAAAGATTAAGACTTTACGTTAGAGTACCACCCTGGTAAAACTAGTGTGGTCGCTGATGCTTTAAGTCGGCAGATTCGTGAGACGATTGCCTCCTTAATGGTTAGAGAATGGCGAGCATTGGAGACGTTGGCGGAGTTCGATGTACAGAGTGCTGAAGAAGGAGAAGGATAATTGTCCGGATGTCTTATCCTACAGCCTGTTCTTATCGACCGTAGTATTAGAACTCAGAAAGGAGATGAGAAGTTTCAAGCATGGTTTGTGAAGATGTCAGAGAAAGATCCGATAGAATGGAAGGTGGGAAGTGACAGAGGGTATCGATGCAGAGGCAGATTATGCATACCAGACTGTGGAAATTTAAGAAATGATATTCTGGCAGAAGCACATAAGTCAAAATATACAATTCACCCGGGAGGGACGAAAATGTACAAGGATTTGAAACGAAATTTCTGGTGGGAAGGTATGAAGAAGGATGTGGCTGAATTTGTATCCAGGTGTTTGACGTGTCAACAAGTCAAAGCCGAACATCAGAGACCGTCAGGATTGTTACAACCGCTACCTGTTCCTGGTTGGAAGTGGGAGCATATAACCATGGATTTTGTAGTGGGATTGCCTCGATCACAGCAGAATCATGACGCCATTTGGGTAATCGTGGATCGATTGACGAAGTCTGCTCATTTCATTGCTTATAGTATGACGTACCCGGTAGAAAGGATGAGCCGGATGTACATACAACAAGTTGTGCGACGGTGCACCTGTGTCAATTGTGTCAGACCGTGACGCACGTTTTACTTCTGGATTTTGGGAAAGTTTACAAGAAGCTATGGGAACCTCGCTCAAGATGAGTACTGATTTTCACCCTCAGACAGATGGGCAAACTGAGCGTGTCAATCAGATCATGGAGGATATGCTTAGGGCTTATGTTATTGATTTCGAAGAATCTTGGGAAACACACTTGCCTTTGGTTGAATTTGCCTACAACAACAGTTGTCACATGAGTATCGGGATGGCTCCATTCGTAGCATTGTACGGACGAACATGTCGTTCTCTGTTGTGTTGGGCAGAGGTGGGAGATACAGAATTGTCGGGACCATATTTGGTTAGAGAAACCGACGAAAAGATTTCTTTGGTTAAGGAAAGGATGAGAACCGCTCAAAGCAGGTATAAGAGTAATGCCGATTGACGTCGGAAAGATTTGGAATTTAGTGTTGGAGATCACGTACTTCTTAAAGTATCACCGACCCAAGGAGTAGTACGCTTCGGTCTCAAGAGAGGAAAATTAGCTCCGCGTTTCATCGGACCGTTCGAGATTTTGGATCGTGTCAAAAAAGTGGCTTATCGACTGGCACTACCACCGAAGATGTTTGGGGTTCATAATGTATTCCATGTGAGTATGCTGAGAAAGTACATACGAGACCCCTCGCATGTGGTTAGTTATGACTATATTGAGACGAGTCATAACATTTCTTACAAGGAGAGGCCTGTGAAGATTCTAGATCAGAGTATCAAGAAGTTGAGGAATAAGGACATTTCGTTGGTGAAGGTTCAGTGGAATCACCATGACGAGAACGAAGCCTCATGGGAAGTTGAAGCTGATATGAGGAAGAAGTACCTGGAGTTATTTCAGGACTAGTTAGTCTTGATTTCGGGGACGAAATCCTGTTTAAGGGAGGAAGGGTGTAACAACCTACATTTTCATCTATTTATCCGTATTTGTATTATCATAATTAAATTCTTACGATATTGTCTGCATTTATCTAATTACAATTCTCATGTTTAGAATTTTATTACTTGCTCCAAATTCTTTTTGGTCAAATTGTAATTTTATAAAAATCAGTGATACTTGTGTTGGATTTTAAAACTGTATTTCAAAACGGTGGAAATGTTTTCTTCTAACTCAAATTGCATTTTAATAAAACCAGAAAATCATTTCCTACGTTAAAATGAATTTTCTGTGTTTTTGTGGTGAACACCGCGCCGTAAAAATACCAGTTTACTTTCAAAATTGTCCTCACCGCGTCGATCTCCCACGGTTTGGGAAACTCCACCAATCAAGATTTGACACATACTTTTCCATTTATGGCAAGTAATCATTGGATAAGGCATTGTTTGGGAATGTTTAACTTGTGTGTGTTGTGTTGTGCCTAAAAGCTAGTTACCCAAACATCTCAAGATTGACCCCTACATACCTATACATGGCTCTTGGTTAAACTATGGAGATGAGTATACGTATGTATACATCTGTGTATATGTTTTTAATTGAGAAACAAAAATCCCAATTTGTTGAGTAAACCACAAAGTTCTTGGCCTCCAAGTTATAAGTTTATATAACTCATATCTCTCTCTCCTTCCATTACACACTCTACACTATACAAACAGAGAGAAAAAGAGAGAGCTGGAATTTAATTTCTGAATTCTAGAAAGTGAAGCTTCATCTCCATAGCTAAGCTTACAAGTGGAATTCTTATTTTTGATTATCTCTCTCAATCAATCACTTCTATCTTCAATATGTGATTATTCTAAACTCACTCTTAAATGTAATTCATGCTTAGTTACTACTTGGGTGTATGTAATTGTTAATCACCATTGTTGATCTTAACCATGGAAGTTTGAACTTCAAAATCACCATTTTCAAAACTTAACCTAAATCCGTTTTTAGAGATAAAAATGAAAGATTATACATCCCATATGCAATGTTTAAAGTTTTAGAGCTTAATTTGTTCATAGGAGAAAGTATATAAGAAAATTAGTATGGTCATCTTTTAATTTTTCATAAAATTCTTGAGCTACGTTTGAAATCATGTTAAATTAGTTGTGGATTCTTAATCCTTGTGAAAAACCGGAGAAATCCATATATTACATGTCTTATAAACTTTCAAATTCGAAAATGGGTCAAAAGACCCCCTGATTTCTGAAACAGAGCAGTTCTGACGAAGAAGACGAAGACACTGCTGAAACTCGCGCGCGCGATCACGCGAGCGGACCGCTCGACCGACCCCTCAAACTGTCGCGACCTACGGGTCCATAAAGAAAATTTAATGCTTTCCATATTTATGTGGTGATGACCACAACGAATGACTATGGTCACAAATGAATGAGTGTGATTTCGTTATATGCGACGGAAAAAGTGAGAATGGCCCGGAATCAGGGGTCCAAAACGATGGTGATTGATTACTTGACACGCATGTGACCATTTATTGTTGTGAATGTTTAATTGGTGTTATGAATTATTAAATACTACAATTGCATGATTAGTACCACGTACTCACTGAGCGAAAGCTTATTCGATTTTGTGGCTAATGACTACGCAGGTTCAAATGAATATCACAGTGAAAAGCGTTGAACCACGGGGTTCTGGACAACTTGGGAGTATGTTCTTTTGTTGTATATGTCAATACGTTGGTTGTGGGCACACTCATTTGGGTTGGGAGTTGGTGTAGGAATTTGATCTGCAGAATTCACAGGTCTATTTTTGGCCTGTCGACTTTTACAGAAATGGACATAACTCTTTCTATACGACGTTCGTTCCCAAAACGGAAGTTATATTTGGACTCGTAGGGGTAAGTCTAACCTTGTGGTACAATTTAGTTTTATTTTAATCGATAGATTTTTCATGACTCAAATGGGTTGGTAATATATAGTTTACCAAAATTGTGTAGGATTAATTACAGGTTCATGTTTGGGCTAGATTTAGGAAAATTTTGGAATATCTAGGCTTATTCTGACCTACTCGTGAGGTAAGTGTCCTAATCCTAAAATTGGATGTTTAATGTCTTTTAACTGTTATTAAATTCTTAGAATGCTTAATTTATGATTAAGTAGAAAAGTATGTGATTATTTATTATTTAACGTATCTGAAATGTTGAAATTGCCATGTTGACCTGTTGAGCTGCTTATGTGCTTATTTGGGTCAAAGGGTCTTAAGTAATAATCACCATTATTTAGCCCGTATGTAAGGGACCAAAAAATGGAGAAATCCTCAGAGAAAAGGGGGATAGTGGTGACGACCACAACGAATTCACTACGGTCACAAATGAATGATTGCGATTTCGCTATATGCGATGGAAAAAGTGAGAATGACCCAAAGTCAGGGGTCCAAAACAATGGTGATTGATTACTTGACACGTCTGCGACCATTAATTGTTGTGAATGTTTAATTGGTGTTCTGAATCATTAAATACTCCAATTGCGTGATTAGTACCATGTACTCACTGAGCGAAAGCTTATTTGATTTTGTAGCTAATGACTACGCAGGTTCAGATGAACATCACAGTGAGAAGCGTTGAACCACAGGGTTCTGGACTTGGGAGTATGTTTCTTTTACTGTATATGTTAATACATTGGTTGTGGGCATACTCATTTGGGTTGGGAGTTGGTGTAGGAATTTGATCTGCAGAATTCGCAGGTCTGTTTTTGGCCTGTTGACTTTTATGGAAACGGACATAACTCTTTCTAGAAAATTCAGATTCGTGCGCCTTTTTTGCATTGGAACCAAGACTCAAAGGGTTATCTTTTGATATAAAATTTGACTATATTTTATTAATGACCATTTTACCATTGAGTCAGTTTCAGCTAATACATTCATTTTTCTATGTTTAACTCTTATTTTATTGCTAATAAAGGGTGTTTTGTTTTGGGCAACTCTTTGTTACACAGTCTTAATCCACATGTGGCGGGTTGGGGTGTGACAGTCTAGGTACGTCTAGGTCGACTCTGATATAGTAGACATATTGATTGACATTCTAAACCTAACGGCCGTGGGCCGATGGTTCAGGGGAACCGTTTGTGTTGGGTTTCGTAGTTGAGGTAAAAGAGTTAGTGAGATGAGTTGGTTGCATTGTTTCATGCAAGGTCATACGTGGTATTGATTGAATATTATTATGGTGTCCTTTTATTTCCTTTTTAAATATGAATTCACTCCTGTATGTCTAACATGTTAAAAAATAAAATTGTGAAACAGAAATGGTAAGAAAGTATGTTTTACATTACAAGTATATGTTTTTAATACTCACCAGCTTCTTGAAGCTGACGACGCTGATGCGCCTTAGACATTTATGTATAGGCTTTTTAGGTTATGATCAAGATGGACAATACGATTATGAAAATTGAGAACAATTTCTCGTGAAGTGAAATGATTTAAGTTATGCTTTTTATTATAAACTGAACTTGTAATAAGGATTGATGTAATAGATATTAATATATTTTTGCAAGGCGGGTTGTGCCTTAATATTCCCACGTGATGTAATAAGTATTATCTTTGCAAAATTTTGTAACTCTTGATTGCTCTTACTGTTAGGAAACAGCGTTCTCAAAATCCGTTAACAGCGCGTATAAGTTGGTACTGCAAAAAATTTCGTGAAATCTATAATAACCCTACAAGGGCGGAACTAGGGTTACCTTGAACTGCAAAAAATGGATTGCTGTAGTCGAGGAATAGAGAACATAGGCTCGATAACAGCTCACGATCTTCTACCGTATTCCTCTGCTACCAGAATATCGAACTGAGTGTGGGCTCTTTTAAAATCCTTTTTGTTTTCCACTCTCCCTCTTTAATTATGCTCTCTTTTCTATTCCGAGTTATAATCCTCTTGATGGAAAAAATGCAAACTGAGAAGAGAGCCAAAGCAGCATATATATAGGCTATGATAAGGACCATAAGAAGTCAATAAGGAATAGGCTTCCTTATGGAATTAGGAAACCCTAATTCGAACTGAATTAGATTCCTATTTCTATAAATTATAATTCATACTACTAAAGAATTATAATTGCACTCCTACCCTTATCTCAAAAATATATTTCGAGTTCCATGTTATTAAATATTTATTATCTCCCCACGTTAAGATTACATATATCTATTAATTAAATATAATTACTGACAATCATATTTAATTAATCTCTTAAATTTCTTTGAGATCCTTTGCTTAACGTATTTGATATGTCAAATACAAAATCCACCTGCCGGGTTTGACATAATAAAAACTTATAAGGATTCTCAAGGGGATATCATCAATCCCAAAATTGAAACATAGATTCCATCATTAATTAATATCCACCACACAATTAATGTTGTCATCCAATCCAATGAGATATTGATCCATTTAAGGATCTCACCCTTTTAGGGATCAAAGCGTAAATATCAAATGTACGTGTTTTTAAATTAATTTAGAATTTAAATCATAAGCACTCATAATAGCCATGAGGTATTAATTATCTTATAAGTTAGTACAAAGATAATTACCCCAAGTTGGTCCCGTTTAATACACAAAGTGTACCAGCATAGTGAGTTAAAACTATGCCATTTCCCGCGATTAAGACAAACCTATTACATCACCATGTTGTAGTCCTACCGATGGCGTGTCCAATCCCGTCTAAGACTGTAAACCAAAACTTACATTCTACAAGATACGATGGTCCAATCTTCCGTGTGTAAGCCGAACTCTACACACCCAACCACCTACTATGTAGAATAAGAGACACACATGCACAATAAATAATATAATGCAAACATTGCGCACACAAATTCTCATAAAAATAGAATAACTGATTTTATTAAATGAATAATAAACTAATTACATAAAGCATGACTTTTATTATATATATTTCTAACACTTACTCTGATATACGTTATTATACTGTTTGACGTTTGGGACAGAATAGATCCTTCAAACTGTTGCGACCTACGGGTCCATAAAGAAAATTAAATGCTTTCCCTATTTATGAAACGTCGGGGCGTGACACTAATACATAGCTTATACAAAGACATCTTTTTCTTAAAATTAGTACTAACATGTGCTTTAATAGTGATCTCTTATGAGTTTGTGATATTGCGTCTAGCTGTCAGCAAAATAGCCATTGTGACGAATATTTTCTCCATTGGAGGGCACCCCATTGGAGTTGGTGTTTTTGCGTGTTATGCTATAATTTGATATTTCCATTCGAGCACATGTGAAAATACAACATATTAGCACTACACTAATGCTAAGATAAAAGTTTAGCATTTCTAAATTAACACTTACTATTCGAGGCCCTCATAATGGATGATGGGGTAGTGGCGTAGTGTATTGTAAAGGTAAAAAGCATAAAAGGTTGTTTGAGGATGCAAAAAATAGGATAGAGTTCAGTCTCACTCAAGGGCGGAGATAGCCCACTCCAAATTTATTTATTTATTTATTTTTTCAGTCGTGCATTAGTAGTCATATGGTAATTTAGTGCCTCAATATATTAATTGTCGGTTTTGTCCTTGGTCCCACTCCTATTTCTATCTTCTTCTTCTTCTTCTTTTTCCTTCGAATAAAAGATTGTGCCTTGGCTCGAAACTCACATGGAGGGACAACAAATGCCAAAAAGGTGAACCACAAAGGCACTTAAAAGCCTTGGTCACTCCTATTTCTATGAGGTTTCTATAAAAACCAACATCACATTTCTTGGATAGTTTTAGGAGTGATTTTAGATTGAGCATTGGCTCTAGACAAACAAAATGGCCATTAGCACACAATTGAAATTTGAAGTTCTTAGGAGGAAAAAAAAAAAGAAATTTGAAGAAGTAGCTAGCTCACTTGTTAGTTGTTAGTCACAAAACGGGTTCTATGTCTTCCCACATAGTCCCAAAAATACTCATTTTGTACGCATTTGATTTAGGGTTGCAATTGGGCATGCTAACCCAAGCTCGACTCGAGTCCAACCTCGTAAATCTCTCAGGTTGGGCAACTTCTTTTTCTTGGGTTAGAAAGTTCATGCCCGAATTGAATTTGGGGTGGGCTTGGATATAGAGGTTAATAAGTCGAACAACCCGAGCCAGAGCCTGAACTAAACACATATACGCTCTTATATGTTTATATATAGCATAGTTGTCACGACCCAAGTCTCGCTCAGTAAGATATTGTCCGCTTTGGGTCCAAACCCGCACGAATTTGTTCTTGGGCCACTACCCAAAAGGCCTCTTACTAGGCAGACTTGAAACCACACATATATAGCACATTACTTTTCCACACCCAGGCGATGTGGGACGAACTTCCCATAGTGTGTAGCCTGCCAGCACCTACTGCAGCCACAAAGGCACCTACAGTAGCCTGCCCACAACACCAAGGTCGTTACAATAGTTGTATTGTATTTTATCGGTGTATTCTTTCTGGCCGTAGGATCATACTTATTTAGTGGCACGTATATCCTTTTAGATCATATTGGAAAACTAAATTGATAGTTGAAGGTCCCCCCCCCCCCCCCCCCCCCCCAAATTGAACCAAAAAAAAAAAACTAGGTTTACTACTTTATAGAAGTTATGTCTTTATTGCAATTGAGGCTTGGCTTGAGTTGGATTGGTTGAGCTCTAGTCTGAGTCGGGGTCATGTCAATCTTGGACAGATTAAACTAAACTCGAATTAAGCCTCGACAAATAGGGGCGGGTACTGTTTGGCCCAACCCGAATTTTCTGGCCGAAATGAAATAAAATATGAATTCTGTTAAGATAAATCGTGTTAAAATTTCGGTTTGGATAATAAACGAACTGTACTTGTAAACTATAGTTTAGTTCTCGGTATGGGTTTGGTCATCCGAATCGACCCGAACTTATGAAGTTTTATAACATTTATGCCAAGCGCTTGTAGCGCAGATAGTATCGGCACCACTTCCCCAATGGAGACATGGTGTGTTCGAATCTCCTTGAAGGATTCTTTGTTCTTGCCTCTATTGTGTACGTCAGTTGGAATGAGTGACCCTTGCTGGGCTTTGTTGTGTGCCATTGAGGGGCTTGGGGTTAGATTGAGCTGGGGTGTGTGCGAATACAGTCCGAATTAAGATAAGAATAAATATATACTCTATATAGTATATATTACTCCCTCTGTCCTATTTTTTGAGTTCACTTTTGAGAACTCAAATTATTAAGGAGACAAAAAGAATCTACACATACTTTTCATAATTGCCCCTAATTATTACAATAATTTTAATTTTTAATTTTTAATTTTGCCTTGGTGTAGATTTCAAGGAATGATAGTCTTGGAAAGTACTCCGTTTATTAATTTAAGAAAGTGGACACTAATTTGGGACATGCCAAAATGTAATATAGGAGTACAAAAATGGGAGGAGGGAGTATATTTTATGATTAACTCTTGGGTCACATAAAAATCTCACAAAAATAAAATACATAAACTTTACGTGTCTATTTTTTTCTTCTGTGGACTCCACAGATACTGTAGACCTTCCGGTGTCAATAGACCCACCAGAAGCGAGACACAGTGCAATTTATGCAATTTGTTTTTGTGGGATTTTTGTGTGATTCTGACGTAGCCCAAAAACATAATAACAGATCGAGAGGCTACAGTGGCTACTAGGGTTTTTTTTTTTCCTTTCCCCAAACACACTCTCTCTCTCCCCAGCGGCTGCGGGCTGCGGGGACACACAGTCGCCACTCTCTCACCACCGGAGCACGCAGTCAACGACTCAACCTCACGGACTCACTCTCTCTCAAGAATCAAGTTTCAAGTGTCAAGGTATGAATACTATGAACTATGAAGTTCTCACTTCTCACTCAAGTAAAAAATGTTATATCATTAGATGTTTGTGGAAGACTAATTTATATGAAACCAAAAAAAAAAAATACATACTCCAATTAGGGCATGTTTTGACCGTTGGGTTCCATCATTCCATTTCCTCTCTTATTAACTGGTTTTGAGCTTTTTGGCTAATAGTTAAAAAGAAATCTTTGTTGCTGTTTTTATTTTTTATTTTTTAGTTAAATTAGTTTTTGGGCTTCTGGTTTTTCTTTGATTATTACTCTATTGGGGTTTTTTTTCTCAGGTTTTTTCTTTGATTAGTACTCTATTTCTTTGACTTGTATTTAATAATTTAACTTGGTTAACAACTTGACATAGTACCATTAGATACAAGTTTATCTACCATGATTTGTTTCATAGACTGGTTAACAACTTAATTGTATTTTGTTCTTGCTAAATGCTAGTTGCTGATCACTAATGTGTATTACTTGGCGGATTACAATTTACATGTGTGTTTAAAGTGTTTTTCACTAATGTGTAATGTCACTAATTACAATTTAGCAGGTTGGTAATTTGGTAGTGCTGTTTATCACTATTATTGTGTATTGCTTACTGCCTTGCCAAAGATGTCATACATGGGTCAAATCCGAGAGGGGACAAAAAAAATGCCCCAGTGAATTTTGGTTAGGATTCAAACCGAACTTCAAACGAAAACCAAACTTTAATTTAGGAAACCGAACCGATGAAACCGAACTTTGAATCGGTCAGTTATCGGTAGTAATATCACCAAACTGAACCGAAATAACCCGAACCGAAATTCAACTTTTGAAAACCAAACCAACCGTTTGCCCACCCCTATCATAAATCTAAAATCAAGTCAGTCTGCCCGAGTTGCAGTACTACTTTAATTTGATTTGATTTCTATGAAAATTGAGGCTCCAAATACAAGAAAGTAAAAGGAGAGCTAATCGGATTGCTGGTATTCTAAGACTCGTTTTGACCTGCTTTTATAGCCCAAATTGCTAGTCTACCAAAATCCCCACAACTTGTCAATACAAAGTCATCTATTAGATTTTTCATACCCACACTCTCATCTCATTCAGACATCGTCTTCCTCTTCGGCGATCTGTTGGCTTCATCGGTGACCATCTTCTCTCTCTCTCTCTCTCTCTGGTTTTTGGCATACATACATCAAATATACCTAT
This sequence comes from Hydrangea macrophylla, assembly GCA_033977485.1. Classification (NCBI taxonomy): domain Eukaryota; kingdom Viridiplantae; phylum Streptophyta; class Magnoliopsida; order Cornales; family Hydrangeaceae; genus Hydrangea; species Hydrangea macrophylla. The sequence continues at coordinate 91,218,568 of CM066991.1, read as the reverse complement.
ACATAGATCGTATTATATTATTATAATATGGAAACCTCAAAGTGCCACGTGTCAAATTAATGAGCAACCAAGACAAATCATGTTTTATCTCCTATTCATTAAAAACAAGGGACTCTTAATATATTTTATTTTTACAATATGTTTGATTAAATTCAATACATGAACGAATCTGTATCAAACTTAGTATCATATTCATGCGTTCCGACTATGCTCACACGAATGATCATTTCATTATGTTTAGAAGTCCCTTTTTATATTTGAAAAATTACTCGACGTCATCTTATTAATATCGTTCTCCCGTGCATTGCACGGGTTATAAAACTAGTATAGATATAGATTCGATCCACAATTTTCTGATTATATCCACCACGTCTCTACTAATATATGTAAATCGAATTCCCCCCCTCCTCCCCCCCCCCCCCCCCCCCCCCCCCCCCTCCCTCAATTTTCATAGGAATCGATGGTAGAAGTTGTCTCTCTCCCCCTCTCTCTGCTATAATTCGTCCATAGTTTCATATATATATATATATATATGTATATATTTGTGTGGGAATTTGAGCGTTTTGATGATCAATGGCTGTTAGGGTTTCTGTAAGGATTTACATAATTGATTCTCTAAGTGTCTGTTTGGTTGTACACCAAATTGGGAATAAATCCATTTAAAATGACTCTATTTATGTATGGGCCCATTTTAAATTGTTTGGTTGACAAAATGGGCTAAATACAAAAATCAAACAATTGGGCTTATAATACAAAACATAAATTAGATTATTTCACTTAAAACCTAAAATAGCACAATTAGAATTACGTTCATTCTCTGCCCGATCGTCTCTCTCGACGCCTCTGCAACTCGTCTCTCACCGGTGATTCTCTCTCTCTCTCTCTCTCTCTCTCTCTCTCACTATATATATATATATGTACATACAATCACTTTCTCTCTCTCTATATGTATATATATACACACACACACACAATATATGGATCGATTGTAGATCGTCTTCTTCTCTCTTTCTGTCTCTATACATATATACATATATATACGTTTTTGTGTTTATTGAATGATTAATCACTTCGATATCCACTGTTTTATATCTCTAATCTCACCTTTACCAAATTCACAATCTGTGAAATTTCAGTTTGGAGTTTATGAATTTTATTTTTTCCGCCTTTTTATTTTATCTTAATGTGTTTTAGAAAGTTATAGAAATTTGATTTTGATGCAAAACAGTGCCTTTTAGCCTCTTCTTTGATATCTCAGTGGACACCAACTCACCAGTGACAAATTTTCGTGACTTTTAAACTTCATGTATGTTGAATTTGGTATGTGTGATTCTAATGGTTGCTTTAATTGAATTTTTAGTCCAAAAATTTATATGGGTTATGACCATTTTTGTCTTCTCATCGCTTTTGATATTTTAGCAGTATCTTTGTTTTCCATAATAATAGTACTCCATGTGCTTTAGTTAGGTGTTGGGAAAGGGAAAAAAAAGGTTTTGTATTTCTTTTCTTTTAGCCTCAAATTGAAAATGTCACTTAAGCCAATGAATATTACAAAGTTACAGAAAATTAATGACAGAGAATTCGGTATATGTCATGGGGATTGACATGGGGTGGGTTGAAACCTCAATTGTTTCCATCTAGCTTAAGGATATGTTTTATAACTTGAGAGAAGAAGAAAAAAATGGTTCATACGGACTTTGTTCATCATGCTTGTGTGTTTCTAAACACTAGTTGACTGGGTATGAGAAACTACTGTTCTTTTTCTTATTAATTTGTTCTCTAGTTGAACTGGGTATGAGAAACTATTGTCCTATATCTTTCTTGACAACTATGTAATTGTCGAATGGACTTACCAATTTTTCAAAGTTTGTGCCAATTAATGAGAGCAGAAAGTTTACTTCATGATAGTGGACGTGTAAAGATTGAAGAACAAATGGCCATGTTTCTTTTTACAGTTGGTCATAGTGCTGGAAATCGCTTAGTTCAAAAGCGATTTCAACACTCGGGAGAGACTGCGAGTCAATATTTTAATCAAGTTTTATATGCTCTGAAACAGCTTTCTAGTTGATAACTTGACTCTTTTTTTTCCTCGTTCTTACTAGCAAGGACTTCATTAAAGTTGTGGTTGGTAAACACGACTGAAAGTGTTTTTGACAATAAGTTTAAAGGTACTCTTGTTTAATAAATTAGTTTCAAGGTTTTTTTTTTTTTTTTTCGGGAGCAACAGCTTGCATTACTTGTCTATATGACAGATTCAGATTGATTAGTCACCTGGTTGATTTATGACAGATTGGGCAATGGGTAATAGGAGAGAGAGAGAGAGAGAGAGAGAGAGAGAGAGAGAGAGAGAGAGAGAGAGAGAGAGAGAGAGAGAATGGCTTATATATGTCTCCAAGTATCCATGTCCTCTATTTTGGCTTTTAACATGTGCCCATTAGTTTGGATAATTTTTTTTTTATTGTTGATGATATTTGAGATGATTAATGTAGTAACATCTATTGTTCAAATTAATTGGTTTTCCAATTTCGATTGTTGCTACCAAACACTTTAAAATTGGTTAATTCATAATGAAACAATTTTTTCTTTGACCAACCAAACATGTACATAAATTAGAATTAAGTCATTCACGAATGTACAAATTTCAAATGCACTTATTCAAATAGAATGATTCAAAAAATTAGACCATTTGTGCAACCAAACAGGCCTTGTGGATTTTTGAGTGTTTTGATGATCAATTTGTTTCTAGGGTTTATTTGTCATGTAGGGTATGATGACGTTATCGAATATCTCGCCAGCGAGAGGAAGTCAATCATGATGTTAGATTGAAGTGTAGTTGAATGATTAATAAATTGGTCTTTCAGCCTTTGAGGTCTTTTAAGAATGCTGCCTATAAATTTTAAGATTACTCTGAGAGAGTATTTTTGCCTCTTTTTTCTTTTATTAGTGTTTGTTGTTACTCTTCCCTTTTTGTGTGTGTGTATGTGTGTGTTGCAGTACTTGCAAATATGCTGTGTGAGGTAAACGTATGAACTGTAATCACTTCCTTCATTGACTTACTCTACTTCAACTGTCCCCCCCTTTTTGCTTCTTCTGTACTTGCTATAGAAGTCAATTTACCAATTTTTTTACAACCTATCAAATGGGCATCCTCTCTTCAACCTTGAAGACAACTTGGTCATTTGGGAGTGGGTTTTGATTATCCCTACTTGCTTGGTTCCTTGGCTTCTATTCCATTGGAGAATCTGAAAACCCGATGCATTATCCATGTTTAGAATTGCTCGGTTTTTTTCTCTGCTTTTAGATTTATTACAAGAGGGCTTGAAACCAAATGGAATGTAAGTATGACTTTGGAGGCTTTAACATGCACTTATTATTATTTCTTCTTGGGCTGAGCTTTAATTGGTCCAGATGCAACCTGCACTTGCCCGAGATGATTTTTTGTGTTCCTTTACACCTTATTGGATAAATTGTGGGCAGGACCATTGAATAATACCCATTTAGTTAAGAAGGTGCAGCGGAAGTGGTTTCTGTTCTGAAGAGACTACTCTTTTTGTTATATTATTTTATGTTTGGCATTTGGGGGGCTTGTGATGTGTGCTCCCTCCAAATTCAAGAGCCATGGGACAAGCTTCAGTCAACTTGCCCCTAACTAAGATATAAAATTTTCTAGCACTTAAGTGGTTGTTTTGGAATTCTGAATCTGCTTGTCATGAAATGTTGCCAAATTCAGATATTGCATGTATAGCTGCTTTAAACCCCCATTTGGTTTCTTCACTTCAAAATGGAAAAAGGTGGGCATCCCTCTCATATCGATATAATTCAACTCATATATAAAGTTATTAGACTTTCCAATTGTCACTCCAAACAGATAACATCGATAATTGTGCACAAGATGATTCCAAAACAAGTACTTGTACTATGGTAATTACTTCAATTATCATTCATGAATAGCAATGCATTATCTTATCTCTGATTAGTGCAAACCACAAATTCTTACTTCTGTTTTTGGGGTCATTTTGGCAGGTGGGAAAGGCAAAGATGTTTCTCAAAGTGAAGTTGCCGTGGAACGTCGTAATTCCTGCTGAAAACCTCGATGTTAAAGGATTGATGCTTCAAAGGTCAATCATTATTCGCCTGTTGGATGAATTTTCTGCTAAGAAGGCGACAAAAGATCTGGGTTATTTTCTCGCAGTGACGACTTTAGAGAGCGTTGGGGAAGGAAAAGTGAGACAGCACACCGGAGACGTTCTCTTTCCTGTAGTCTTGAGCTGCATCACCTTCAAGCTCTACAGGGGAGAGATCTTGGAGGGAGTCGTCCACAAGATCTTGAAGCACGGTGTTTTCTTGAGATGTGGGCCCGTTGAAAACATCTATCTCTCATATCAGAAAATGCCCGACTACAGTTATGTCCCTGGGGAAAATCCTATCTTCATGAATGGCAAGTCATCGAAGATTGAGAAAGATGTGGTGGTGCGCTTCATTGTGATCGGGACCAAGTATATAGAGGCTGAGAGGGAATTCCAAGCTGTTGTGAGCTTGGAGGGTGATTTTCTCGGGCCTGTGTCATAAGAAAAAGCCCTTTTTCTCTGTTTCTTTTGATGGGGCTTCATGGGAACGACCGTCTCTCTGTTTCTTTTGATGGGCCCTCAAACTTGTACTTTAGTTGTCTGTTGTTTATGTTGGTATGAATATCTAACTGTGTTGGGTTAGGAACTAGTAGCTACCTTTTTTGTTTGTTTGTTTGTTTGTTTGTTCGACTCTTATTAAACAATGACCTAGATTTAGTTCTAAATTTTAGCATCAGATTTCTTTTGTATTAACTATTAAGTAACCGGAAGAGAGAAAAGCAGGGGCTTGCCTTCTGTGAACTGGTCTCTTGTATAGTTTTTAAGGAAATGAAACTGCGTTGTTATTGGGTGAACCTCTCGAGTAGTTGATGATGAAAAAGGTTCAGTAAACGATGTCCCAGTTTCATTCTGATAGATAATTTAAGATGATCATTCCAATTGTCTGGGTCAATATGTGAGAGCGGTGCTATATGCACTTGGCAACAGATATCGTCACAATATAGTTATGAAATAGGTTTTGATCTTGTACCTTTGATGTAAACCGGTATTTGTTCTCAATCGTATTGGTACAGGAACTTGCACGTACCCTGCAAGTTGCTGGTTTTTGTCCCAGTCTTCTTTTCTTTATGACTTAGATTTAGGTCTAAACTTAAGCATCATTCGTATGTCTAGGTATAAATTACCTGATGAAGAAAGCAGGGTCTGGTTGCCTTTTGTGAGTTTGTCACTCTCGTAAACTTCAGGGAAATGAACTTGCATTGTTGTTGGGTGAATCTCTCGAGTAGTTAATGATGGAAGGTTCAGTACACGATGTAACATTATTGACAGTTTCAAAACTAGTTTCCAGGGCATCTAAATAGTATATGGGACCTTTAATTCGTTTCCTTGATGCTCGCGTAAAAAAACTATTTTCTTTTAGTGACCAGGGCACCACTATGTATCCTATATCCCAAAACACTATTCATTAAATTCCGAGGAATCAGAAAAAAATGAATGGCTTTCTTCGGGTACAATAGTGGTACCTAGTTATTTTGGGAAAGTGATTACACAGCTGTGGTCGATTCACAACCATTGGATAACTCTACATCTAGTTTTAAACTTTAGCATCATTCTTAGGTTAGGTATGAATAACCTGATGAAAAAAGCGGGTCCAGTTGCCTTTTATGAATTGGTCTCTCGTAAACTTCAGAGAAATGAAAACTTGCATTGTTATTGGGTGAATCTCTTGAGTAGTTAATGATTGAAGTTTCAGTTGATAATTTGAAAATGTTAATGGATAATGTAAAACAATCATACAAATTGTTTTGTTTAACACATCCAAAACTAGTTTCCATGGCATCTATTTAGTATATGGGACCTTTAATCCGCTATTCATTAACTTCCGATGAATCAACAACAATGAATAGTTTTTTAGGAAAGTGATTACACAGACTTGGTCAGTTCACATCCACTGGTGAACTTCTACATCTGGGTTTAAACTTTAGCATCATTCTTATGGCTAGGTATGAATAACCTGATGAAAAAAGCAGGTCCAGTTGCCTTTTGTGAATTGGTCTCTCGGAAACTTTGGTGAAATGAACTTGCATTATTATTGGGTGAATCTCTTGAGTAGTTAAATGATGGAAGGTTCAGTAAACGATGTTTTACATTATTGACAGTTTCAAAATGTTAATGGATAATGTAAAACGATCATACAAAAATGATTTAACTATTTTCCATGGCATCTACATAGTATATGGGACATGTGGTCAGTTTACTCGAGGAGCGCTTGATTTTCTTCAAGTGTCCAGGCCCTCCAGGGGTACTATTTTCTGATGAATCAAGAAAATGAATAATTTTTCCAGGTAGAATATTTTGGTACCTAGTAATTTTAGGGATGTGATTATTGGTCTTTTGTCCAGCATTGTTTGGTCAACTTGCTCAGGGCATTGGTAGATGCACATCCATTAGTGAACTTCTACATCTGTTTTTTTACTTGGTGCCTGCTAAAATGTATTTATAAATTTCCTAGTTATTATTTTTTTTTTATTTGGTAGAACCTGATGAAAAAAGCAGGGTCGGGGTGCTTGAGGGAAATCACTTGTATTGTTATTGGGTGAACCTCAGTATGTATTTTAGTAACTATGCGTTCAGTAAACGGTGGCACGTAGTTTCACAAGAATCAGTCCCATGAACTCTTATTTGGACTCAGCATTGTATTTACACAGTAGCTTTTCCTTCTTTCTTGTTATATAGAACACAAGGGAGACAGCCCACGCCATTAGGAAATTACCTTTGGTAAAGAAGGCTAAGAGGTATTTGGAAGATGTTATGGCTCACTAGCAGGCCATACCCTTCGCACGCTTCTGTCGGGGTGTCGGTAGAACTGATCAGGCAAAGAATAGGCATTCAAACGGACAAGGTCGTTGGCCTGTCAAATCCGCAAGGTTCATACTCGATTTACTGAAAGCAATGCTGACCCACTCTGTCACACTTTAATAATTTGCAGCTTGAAATTCTCTTTTGCTGATATTAATAGTTTAACAAATTCTGCAGGTGGAAGGTTTGGATGTGGATACTCTACACATATCTCACATTCAGGTGAACCAGGCACAGAAGCAGAGGCGTCCGTGCTCATGGAAGAATAAATCGGATGTTTGGTTTTTGCTTTTGTGTTACTTTCTGTTTTGGTTCTCGGATTTGGTGAGGGAAACTAAGGAAAATCCTTTTCATTATTTTTGTTGTCTTTAAGGAAAATAGGCCGCACAATAGGTAGGAAAAGAAAATATAAAGAAATAATTGAAACGAGTTGAATTTGTGAGTCGCTTTCGCCCTCTTTGTCTCAAGTTATAATTATGTATGGAGAATAATACATTTCAAGTATCATTTAAGCGGGTGAGAAAACACGAGTGAAAACATTTCGAGTTTTTATCCAACTTATTTGAAAAAATTGTTTACATGTAAATACCACGTCTAGTTGACCTTTGTGTACATATATACCTATATTAATACCGTAAGAGTATCTCTAATGGTAATGGGTGCTAAATAATGTGTTTTTATCAAATTATAGTAATCCCTTTAAAAACACAGATTCAATGAGATGCTTGGTGTTATTATTTGGCAATGTCATATTCTCTGGCACACAGCCATTGGAGCGAGTGAATACTCAATACATGGGTGCTACCACGCTAATACATGTGTATAGTGCTTATATGAAAACATCTTTTTCTTAAAATTAGTATTGACATTAGGGACGGATATACATGGGAGCAAGGGAGGACTCAAGCTCCCTCGTTGATTTTTGAAAAATATCATATATACCCTACAAAAATGTATTTTTACACTTAAGCCTCCTCTTAAGTATGAAACATTCAATCTTTTGGTCTTAATTGGTAGTAACAATGTGTTATTTTATTATACATTTAGTGTCAATCAGTATTAAATTTTCTAATTCCTTCATCCGTTTGAAAAATTCGTATAAATAGACCTAAAAGGTATATAAAGAAAAGATTGCAAATCTTGTGTATATATACATACACACTTAAACCTATACGCATAAGCAAATTCGGCTGCCTCACGACGTTAAATAACCTTCGACTAACGAGCTGAAAGGAAAAGAGTATTGAAAATGGCATAACTCTTGGCGCCATACCACTAATAATTGCCTGGTGTTCCGAATTATTCTGCAAGACATGATCGATAAGGGGAATTTGAAGTTTGCCGAGAAAGAGAAGGAAGTAATGGGAGTTGATAGTAACCCATTTCCAGAGATAGTGGGGGCAAACATGGTGGCACCCGATTTTACAATCCTGCGCAGGCCAAGAGAAAAGATCGACCTCAAGGGAGCCGAAGTTGCTGAAACAAGCACGAGAGTAAACCAACAAGAAGCAAAGGCAAGATTGGCTTCTAAAATTATGTCGGACAGAACCGAGGCAGAAGCAGAGAAGGTCCCGACATTGCAATGGATGGTTGATTTGATCGAGCAAGGGCTATGTCCAAAATGCAAGGCTGAGGTAATTAATAAACCTCCCGAGCCAATGAAGGAAACGGCGTATCGGCCACCAAGTTTGAGAAGGCCGATTCAAAGTTGCCTCACTTATCCAAACCAGGAGTACCGCAGAAAGCCCGATCTTCAGAAGCGCGAGCATTATCATGATGAACCAAGGCATGAAAATAGGGACTTAAGAAGGAAACGTACCAACGCCAAGACCGATCCCCACGGATGGTCGTTCCACCACAAACTGAAGTAAACCGCTGGAAAAGAGTGGAGCATCCCAAATTCCCAGAGTACACATACTTCAGCAAGACCCAGAAATGGAGAATGCAAAGGCTAAGGCAGTTAGCCCGGGATTGGGAAGCCAAATACCGCATGGAAAAGAAACGGGCAGATCAACAAAAGAAAATGATACCAAGGGCAATCTTAAGCCATAATGGAAAGGAGAAGATCGAGACAGAGGGCCGGGATGGTAAACTTCAAAAACTTGAAACACCATCCGTTCCTGAGGTGAACGAATCGGTCTTGGAAATGGCCGATATCGATTCAGATTATGAAGAACCATTGGACAAATATATCCAGTTTGGAAGCATTCCAAAAGATTTCTCGGTAAATATGGTGTACACGTTGCCGATGTCTTTCGGAGCTAGACCAGACCAGGCAAGCAAAATGGAGGGTGATTTGCATGAGGACAAGGGTTCGTCGACGCCCGTATTTGTTAACCAGGAAGTAAAAACAGAGAAGCTGAAAGTATCGGTAATCAAGCTAAAGACCAAAGATGAAAAAGGAAAGACACCAGCGAAAATTATTTTTGAAAAACCAGCGGAAGGAATGTCACAACATCTGAAGCAGTTATACATTAACGCGGCCATTGATGGAGTGCCATACTCGAAGGTGTTGATCGATAACGGAGCGGCGGTGAACATCCTACCATCGATTATGTTGCTGAAACTATAGCGTAACGAGAAGGAGTTGATCCCAACTGAGCTCACAGTCTGCGGATTCACATGAACACTAGCGAAGACGAAGGGGATCCTCCCAGTAGAACTCACTGTGGGAAAGAAGACCACCATGACAGCTTTCTTTGTGGTGGATTCTGGAGCATCGTACAATGCCTTGCTCGGTAGGGATTGGATTCACCCCAGTTAATGCATTCCATCAGCTTTGCATCAGTTCCTAATTTTCTGGAACGGTGATGAGGTGGAAGTAGTCTGGGCTGACCACAAGCCTTTTGTTGCCAGGGTTCACTGTTCTGAGGCCGTTCTGTATGAAGATGATATCGGCCCCGTCAAATTCATTGGAACAGATAAGAACGGTAGGCCGAAATCGGCCACCATGGTGAAGGATCAAAAGAATCAATTGATTTAAGTATACAAACAACTCGATCAGCCATCAATCGTGATTACGCCGATCGACGATGACGTAGACCACAACATTCCCAATGGACCAAAACCCATCGTCAGTGAAGCTTAGAAGGGCACAGGCCATGCAGGCCAGTGTGGCCAAGATGCAGGCTTTTCTGGAAGACAAGCAAGCACAGATATCATCGGCCAATCTAGCCGATATTATTGAAGATCGTCAGGAAGAAATGATGGAAGACTACATAAAGCTAGAGGAGTTGTCTTTGGCCCCTGCAAAGCTCGATGACTTAAAGGCCGATGTACAAGATCCTCTCCTTGAGGTTAATTTGGGGGCAAGCGGTGAATACCAACCTATACATAAATTAGTTACTCGAGCCCGATTTCCAAGCTTCGCTGATCTCTCTTCTCAGAGAATTGAAGGATTGCTTTGCCTGGAATTATCATAAAATACCAAGGCTGGCGAGGGAGTTGGTGGAACACCGCTTACCTATCAAGGAAGGGTGCAGGCCATTCAAGTAATTACCTAGAAGAATGTCCCCAGAGATCATTCTAAAAGTCAAAGAGGAGATCGAACGACTATTGAAGGCCGATTTTATAAGAACAAGTAGGTACATCGATTGTATTTAGAACATTGTGCTAGTAGTCAAGAAGAACGGTAATATAAGGGTCTGTATAGATTTCAGAAACTTGAATTTGGCTACACCAAAGGATGAATACCCAATGCCGATGGCCGATTAGTTGATTAACGTTGCGGCTAAACATAAAATTCTATCATTTATGGATGGGCATTCGGGCTACAATTAGATCTATATAGCTGAAGATGATCTCCCCAAAATCGCATTCAGATGTCCAGGCGCAATTAGAACGTTTGAATGGGTGGTAATGTCGTTCGGATTGAAGAACGTTGGAGCAACGTATCAACGAGCTATGAATGTAATCTTCTATGATATGATAGGGAAAATCATGGAGGTATACATTGATGATGTGGTCATAAATCGGCGACACAGGAGAAGCATTTGGCCGATTTACGAAGATCATTTGAGAGGATGGGGATTCATGGGCTGAAGATGAATCCCTTGAAGTGTGCTTTTGGAGTATTGGCAGGGAACTTTTTGGGTTTCCTAGTACACCAAAGAGGCATTGAGGTTGATAAAAACAAAGTCCAATCCATACAATCAGCAGAGCCCCTGAATAACAAGAAAGAGCTCCAAAGACTCCTCGGGCAAATCAACTTTCTGCGGAGGTTCATTTCAAACTGCGCAGGACGGACACATGTTTGGTCCTCGTTACTCAAGCTGAAGGCCGAGGAAGAATTCAAGAGGGAGAATCAGCATCAAAAGGCCTTTGAAGCTATCAAGCAATATTTATCTGAACCGCCTGTAATCATGCCTCCGAGGAAGAAGAGGTCGTTAAAGCTGTATTTATCGGCCTCAGATGAATCAATAGCATGTATGCTAGCACAGGATAACGAGTGGGGAAAGGAACAAGCAGTGTATTATCTAAGTAGAGTTCTTACTTCTGTTGAGCGTAGATATACGCCGATAGAAAAATTATGTTTAGCCTTGTACTTTGCTTCATAAAAGTTAAGGGTATATATGCTTCCTGTTTTGGTCTACTTAATTTGCCAAACTGACGTCATCAAATGCATGCTATCAAGACCGATAATGCGTGGACGCATAGGAAAATGGACTATAGCTATGATGGAGTGCACATTTCAATTCGTTCCACAGAGATCGGTGAAAGGACAAGCCCTCGCCGATTTCTTGGCCGATCATCCTTGTTTGGATGTCGGCCCAGAATTAAATGAAGCAATTGATTCCACTCTATTATCAACAATTTCTCTGTCCCCTTGGACGTTGATATTTGATGGATCAAGAAATGCTAACGAAGCAGGGGCATGAATAATTGTGATATCACCGAGAAAAAGAAAGACTGTTTTCTAGTTTAAATTAGAATTTGAGTGTTCTAGTAATCAAGCTGAATATAAAGCATTAATCATCGGTCTTGAAATAATGGCCGAGTTGGACGTATCGGCGATTCATATTATCGGTGATTCAAACCTTGTTATTAACCAGCTCAGTGGTGAGTATCGGTGCAAGAGTTGGGAGTTGTTGCCTTTCAACTTAATTGCCCTCCACTTATTACGCGAGTTTGATGACGTTAGATTCCAGCACGTTGCTCGAGCTTATAATTTCAAAGCTGACAATTTGGCACAGGTTGCATTAGGAACTAAATTGGAAGTAACTGACAATGAAAAGGTAATAAGAGTGTAAAGAAGAATCCTGCCATCGGTAAGACAACGAGAAATGGCAACAGAAGTTTTCTCGGTGATCATGGATGATCAGGATTGGAGAGTCCCAATAATCAGATGCCTCTTGCATCCAAGCGGGGAGACCGAGAGGAAAACAAAATTATCTTTAGTCAATTATGTCTTACTTGATGGAGAACTGTTTAAGAAAAGCCTCAAGGACGAAGTTTCATTGAGATGCCTAGACAAGCTCGAGGCCATAAAAGTAATGGCCGAGGTACAAGAAGGTATTTGTGGAGCCCACCAGGCAGGTACAAAGATGAAATGGCTTCTTAGAAGACATAATTACTATTGGCCGGTATGCTAAAAGACTGCATTGATTATGCAAAAGGATGTCAGGCGTGCCAGAGGCATGGGCCAATACAGCGACTACCAGCTACTGAGATGCAAGTGATTGTAAGGCCATGGTCGTTCCGGGGTTGGGCCATGGATTTAATTGGTAAAATCTACCCACTATCCTCGGGCCAACACTGTTTTATAGTGGTGGCTACTGATGACTTCACAAAATGGGTGGAGGTAGTACCAGCCAAATCGGTAAATCAGGCATATGTAATTAAGTTCATTAACGAGCACATAATTCACTAATTCGGGCTTCCAGAAACGATCACGGTAGATCAAGGATCGGTCTTCACTGGAGATGAGGTAAAGGCATTTACTGAAAGACGAGGTATTAAAATCCTAAATTCAACTCCATATTTTGCCCAGGGAAATGGGCAGGTCAAATCCTCAAATAAAACAATCAAAGGAATAATAGAGAAGATGGTGGTGAGCAACCCTAGGGTATGGCACAATTTATTGTCTGAGGCGTTATGGGCATATCAGACATCAAAGAGATAGGCCACAAACATTACTCTATCCATGCTAACCTATGGTCATGACGCAATGCTACCTATGGAAGTTATTGTCCGGTCGGCAAGACGAGCTTTCCAACTCAGCCTAGACTCAGCAGAATACACCGAGGCAATGTTGGCCGAGTTAGAAGAACTCGATGACGTTCGTCTTAAAGCTTTAGATTGCATTAAGGCACAGAAGAACAGAGTAACTCAGGCATACAACAAAAGGGTTAAGCACAAGTCTTTTAGCGAAGGAGACCTAGTTTGGAAAGCTGTATTGCCATTAGGTGAAAAGGATGGCCGATATAGAAAATGGTCAGCTAAGTGGGAAGGACTATATCAAGTTGTGTCAGTCATTACGGGGGGAGCCTACTGGCTAATGCATCTAGATGGTGAAATGCATGCAAGACTGATAAACGAAAAACATTTAAAGCAATATATACCATCACTTTAGGAATCAGTAAAATTGGATGAGTAAAATCAAAGTTCTATTTCATTGATTTTCATAAGAGTTTACATGGTACCAGCTGTATACAACCAAAATGGCCAAAAATATATATATATATATATATACACACACCATTATTTATTTGCAAATCTTAACCTAAGTTCCTCCCAAGCCTGGTCCAAGTACTCTAGCTCCTTTTCAACAGTAGCCTTGTCGGCCTCCCACCTACTTACAGCTGCAGCAGTTCCGGTTAAAGCCTCCACATGCTCCTGCGCAGTGCACCCAACATTGAGGATGGCCTTTTCAGAAAGAGCAAGGCCTGCATCAGTGTTCTGCAGCTCGGCCTGGAGCTTAGCCATCTCAGCCTCAAGCCTAGCCTTCTCTTGCAGAAGGCGCTCCTTCATGCTCTTGTAAGCTTCATATTATTGCTTGCAAGTGCCCAGATGTTCGACTCGAGCTTTGCGTTCCCTGGACTTTTCTTCGATCTCGGAAACAAGCTTGGTGGCAGACCGATGTTGGCTCAAATAATCTGGCAATCTTACTTACAGATCCCGAAGATTGACTTTCATTTCTTCAGATATGTCCAACCAGGAAAGCAAGAGGCCCATGGCCGAGTGAAACTCATCAAAGTTCAGGAGTTGGGAGAGTTTGCGTTGGACCGTAGTCCTAAACCACTCCTCGGCCCTTTGATACTCAGCAGTAGATGGAGTAGCACTAGCCTGAGCCACCAAGGTTTCGGCCTGAAGGAGCTGCTCAGGATTCAGGAGAGATAAGAAGGCCTCGACGGAAGAGACAGAGGTGAAGTCAGGGATCGGGAGAGAGCTGGAAACCTGTAAAAGAAGTTACATTAGGCATAAGAGAAATCATAAAAAGCAGTCAGCAAAATCCGAGAAACGAGATAGGTTACCTGGACCGAGGGAAAGCTGGTCGAAGAAGTCGACTGTGGTGGAGGTGATGTAGTTGGTGCCTGCGTTTGAACCGGCGGTGAGACCGATGTCTCGGTGTGAGAACCACTGGTTAAAGGAGGCTAATCGGGAACTTCTTTCTCACCCATGATCTCAGTGTCCCGAGGAATTCCAGGGTCACAAAGATCAATGGGATCATTGTGATCCGATTCAAAGAGCCTCTCACCCCCAGTTGTCTCTAATGTATCACCGACAGTTGCACTGTCGGTGTGGGACGCCATGACATCGACCGCACTTTTGAGTATGGCCTGTCTGGTCGCGTCAAGACCCTTGAGCCGTTGGAGCTCGGCCATCAATTCATCGTAGGTCATCGACGCAGTGACCTCGATTAGAGCAGTTTGAGAAGAGACCGAGGCAGGAGGTTTGAGAGGAGATTTTGGAAGGGGAGGCATCTATGCCTGAGAAGTTGGAGGCTTTATTGTTGTCTGCCCAGTCTTCTTCGAAGCAGCACCACCAGCCCCCTGTTTGCAAGCAAAAGAGAGGTTAGTCTCAACTTCATCTATAGAAAGAAAAAAAAAGACCAAAAGGAAAATCAATACCTTGCCCATTTTTTAGGGTGGCTGTGGTAAGATTTCAACGTTGACGAGTTGAGAGAGGGACATCTTCATCTGACTCTACATCGGCCACGCTAGAAGGAGTCTCCCGTGGAAGGGCCTCTGAACAAGAAATGGAAATAAAATCAGTTAGAGAAGTAGAAATTATAAAGAAACATAAAGCAGGAAATACCTAAAACTGGTGCTCCAGTTTCTACAACCCAGATGGCCGATGAGTGATTGACCGTCCCCAAATCATGCAGCCTGGTATAAGTAACTCTTTTCCAAGGTTCCATCGTGGACGATGATTGTTTATTCACCATCGACAAGGCAATGGCGAAATCGACCTCAGGTAAGGGAGGAGGCCGGCATTCAAAAGGCTTGAGGAACTGCTCATACGAAATGACGGATGAATAATCAACCGTCTGCAGATACTTTTTATAAGCTCTTGCTGTTTTCTCCCCGTGTTCCTGTTCAAGCGCCCTCAAATGCCACTTCATATTGGATCGCATGATCTCAGGCTGTCTGGGATCGAACTTGAATTTGAAAAAATTTTCGAAGGCAAGAATTGCTTGATAGGCGGTTTTACCTTTGGATGCTTAGGTTTTCCTCTTCTGACCTGCAGCCTGAACCAAAGAGGGGTTAGTGGAATGTGAAGGCTTCTCTATAACTGGAGGATAAACACGTTTAAAAAAAATGGGCTCAGGTCTCAAGCCCGAAATAATTTTGGACCACCAAAAGTCAAACTTGGTGGATGTTAAAGGCAGCTCTCGAAATGGAATAAATTCCAGGCCAGCCCGAGCAGCCTCATTGTTTGACGCACATTTCTCAATCCTGGCCAGATCAGAAAAAAGTGATCGTCCGGCCATGGATCGGTTAAAGGTTCTGAATGAAGGAAGATGGATTAGCTGCCTAAGCTTGAATTATCGGGCTAAGGCCGGAGCATTGTAATATTCTACCCCACTCTTCTTGTTATGTTGAGGGATGGTAGGGCTGTACAATAGATCTCGGCCAACTAAGAAACTGGCCCAGATGGCTTCATGTTCATCCCGCTCGGCCTCAGGTGCGTGGCTTGGATTATGAAGAAGCCAGCTCGGACATTGGAGCCGAGGGTGAAAATGAAGGAATTATTGGGGCAACCGGTTGCCCATATGATCATAAAAGAAAGAAAAAAGATGATCAAAAGAAAGACCCTTCGGGCCAAATCCGGAAAAATGGAAAGCAAAGGCCGAGGAATGTTCTGGCAGAGTGGTGGGGTCAAAGTTATCAACCAAACACTTCTCGGAGAAATAAGATTGAAGCCAGCATTGGAGGAGCCAGAGGGCTCCCCCTAAGGTTTTGAAACCTGAGAAAATGAGTTCGAGGATGCCACAGTAAAGATGGGAAGGACGAGAGGAGCAAGGGCAAGTCTTCGGCCCTCGGCCAAAGCAAGGGCGATGTGATGGTACTCTTTGGTTATGCTGTACAAGGTCGAACAAAAGACAAAGCGGTTCAGCCAGTAGATCAAGAAGGCAATGTGGTGACCTCTCCTTATCCCATGCTGGCCGAGATAAAATGACCAAAGCCAGTGATGACCCGAGAACCCTTGCCCGTATTGGTCCTAGGGTGTTTAAATTCAAGGGTGGAAGAAAGGTTGGGAGTGATCTCTTCACCATGAGCTGGAAAACCGGTGAAAAAGCAGACATCTTGTATAGTTGGGCTCATCGGGCCACAACGGAAGAAAAAGGCATTGGTAGAGGTCGACCAGAAAAAGAGGGAGGAAAAGAAAAGAGGCTTAGCAAGAAAAAACTTCTCTCGGCTAAGCATAACTGTGTTATATATGTCCAAGGCCCTCCAAAGGTCTTTTTTCACCGCGGATACTCGGTCTACCCAAGAAATCCAATCGGCAGAAGGGATAGGCCAATTTCTTAAAGGATTTGAAGGGGCATACTGGGAACCCCATTCAAAATCAAGTGATTGGTAAAGTAACTCATTGTCTTCTACAACTAAGGGAAAATAGGGGTCTAGAGAAGGCAGAGGAAAGGAAGTAAGAGAAGGACCAAGCCCCATGCCCATGGAAGAACCAGAAGGCATCGGAATCAATACCTGAGGGTTTATCAACCTTGGAGTGGCGTCAATGGCATGTTTAATGGCAGTAGCGTTAGTTTTGGCCGCCGGCGCGGTACCAGTAGTGGCGGGGGAAGAAGAAGTAGCACCGGCGGTTTGAGAGACGCTAGTTGCAGAAGAGGAAGTCGTGGAAATTTGAGAAAGAAAATTTTTCGAGAAAGTTTGAAGGCAAAAGAAAGTGAAAAGTAAAAAAAAGGGGTGATATGGCTTATATAGGGAAAAAGAAAAGGGTAATCATGACCAAGGAACGGGTTCCCAAGAGGTACGCCTCGATTCTGGAAACGAGGTAGGAAGAGCTACTGGGGAGAGGACACGTAGAGCTCTACGTCGTCAGTTGCAGAGTTGGCATTAAATTTGAAATTTAAATGTCTCATCAAATTGATGGCGCAAAGTTTGACAAGACATTTGGGGGGCATTGTTTACACCCTAATTTGGGATTGCCCAAGGTACATGACAATCATGTGGCTTGATGACATCATCACAGGAGCAGGTAAGCAGATGAACAGGTGATAAGGCCAATGACGAAGGAAAGACTGATATTAGGACTAGCAGTTGGTAAGAATGGTACATCCCATATGTAAATATTGGTGTCAAGACCGAGGACAGAATGATACGTGGTTCTCAAAGAAATACCTCGGCCTTAACAAGCAAGGCTAGAATTGCAAAGCAGGCGCAGCGATAGTCATAACATCGGTCAAACAAGGCCGAGGACCAATCAATGAAGGTCCTAAAGGGTTGGGACCAAAAGAGGTATAAAAGGAGATGTAGTATCGGGCTTGGGAAATAATTGATAAGTAATCTATAGGTAAGAAGACATCGGTCAAATGAGACCGATGGACACTAGTAGACTCACTATGGAGAATAAGACCGAGATCCGTCAACCAACATGGATCAAGCTACTAAGCGAGGGATGCTACCAGTCACCTGGGGTCTGCTCACAAGGTTGTTAGGCAATTAAGAAGGGATGAGAACGTGTGCTCTAGGAGATGCTGAGCTGGAGAGAAAGCAGTTACATGAAAGAGGAATGAGGCAGAAGAGAGATCATCAAATAGATTGTGGAAGTTGGTCATGGGACATAGTGGGAGTAGTAACTTGTCCACACCTAGAAATAAGGTGACATTAACCCCACTAACCCCGCTAATCCCACTAACATGAACGGTTATGTACTTAAGTCTATAAATAGAGCATAGTGGGCAACATTTGGTGGGGGGCAAACACACACGCCACATCTGCGCTAGCAGACTTTAGTTTCTTCTCATAACAATACTGTTCTTGTTCTTGAGTGATCTGTGAGTTCTCATTGTTCTCTTTTGAGTGTGTGTAATTATTCTTTTGAGCGTTTCTAATCAACTACTTGAATTCAATCAATGAAGATGATGTCTGTGGAGGTATTCTAAATCTCAGTGTTTGATTTGTTTCCTTTTTTCAATTTCCATTTGTATTTGCTTACTTGCATTAGAGTAGAGCTGAGACCCATTAATTGTTATTTAACAATCATCGTTTAAATCAGAAAGTCAGATTCGGTAATCACAACCTCGTTGAGTCCACGAGGACTCTGGCACGCCTAGTACACACCACCCACTAAAAAATTATTTTACAAACAATTTTTGGCACGCCCGGTGGGACGACCGAGTGATGATGGAAAAACACATATCAAATGATTCGTAAGACTTTTAAACATTTTTCTTCACAAGTTCGAAGAATTGATCCGTGTTAAGAAAGAGTATACTCTCCACCTCGAAGAGACACGGACAACCATGATAGCGGCCATGAAAACAATTTTTCAAGAGGCCGCAAAAAAATTTAAATGGTCAAAAGTGGCCGATGATGCCTCTACAAATCAAGTGATTGGTCACTTTGACCATCTCGGTTTAAAGCATTTTAAATCAATTGGGGGGCAAGACGGCAACAATGTAGTCACTAGTGATAAGCCGTTAATTTCTATTTCGACTAATGCTCCTCCCGCTAGTATTAATGACAACGAGAAGGTGGTTGGGGGGCAAGTTTCACATAGGCCGAGAAATTTTATTTCGGCCTATGAATTTATTAATTTTGAACAACCTCCTTTGAAGAAGTTTACCATTAGGGAGTTGTTCAAATTTTTTGGCATTATTGCCAAAAATGACGTACACAAAATGCCAATTAATTATTTAGCTTTTACAAATTTAAATCCACTTTGGCTTTGTGGATCCCATCAAATTAGATATCTAATTTGGTGGCTATTTCAATTACATTATTATTATAAAAAAATAAAAGAAAAAGAAAGGCTATTGACTGAATTTAAACACTAAATTCGGCCTTGAATTAATCGGGTTAACAAGCCAATGTATTGACATATTAGACCGATACTTCGGTCTTCATTTGGAGGATGATCATGTGCTATGACTTGAAGCCAATGGAGTACAAGACCGATCAAATTGCCACCATTTTCATCCTGGATTTGATGGCTAAGAGTAGCAATTTTAATTACTAGTCATGGGTACTATATGGCAACTACTTCATATCGGGCTAGTTTAGTGGGCTGTGCCAACTTTTAAAAGGCCGAGATTAGGGCCCAACCCTATGTCAATGTGACATCATTTCAGTGGTGTACACGTGTACACAGTAGCCACTAAAGAAATCAAGTCTGTGCTTTTGAAGTAAATTACAGCCTCAGATTTATCGAGCTCTTAGACCGATGTGGAAAAAAATCCTGACTATTCAAGGCTTTGGGCTGCCATTTTGATTGGGTTTACCAATCATCATGGGGCTCATGATTTCAATTATGTTCTACATGGATGGCACTTGGTCACAAAGATGTCCATCAAATTGGGACTGATTTTGAAAAAGGAACAAGATCGGTCAGAAAGAAAAATCGGTCTACTGTATGATCGAGGCCGAGGTTACTTGTCTTATGAAGTAAAATAATGGTTATGGCCCACAACTCTGTCAGACGATTGCACGTGCACAATTACAAAAATGGGCCTATACTAAACAAAAATCGGTCTATGACTTGAGCCCGATGCAATTCAAAATCAAAATTTTTAACATGATAGTGCTACAAGTTGGTCCATCGGTCTGCCCGAGGCCGATCTTACCTGTCTCACTTGGTGATGTTTTGGTGTTGGTCCACATTTCAGTCAATGGGGTACACACGTGGCACAAGAAATCGGTCTGTGAGGCTGATAATTATCGACCTAGGCACTGAGAAAGAAAAACAGTCTAGTTGAAAACATGGTTCTTCAAAAATTACATTACATTTCATTTTCAAAGAACCAGGGGGGCATTGTTTACACCCTAAAATATAAAAATATATTTTTATATTTATGACCGGTTGTGTGTTATACAAGTGGCAAATTAACCACACCTAGTGGGGGAGTTTTGCTATGGGTAATGGTTAATGGCTTTGGAAGTGGCCAACTTAGTGGGGGAGTTATTTTCAGCACATCTATATATACACAAAGGCAATCAACATTTGAAGGAGGCTACACACGCCAAACAGCCACTGCAGCTTAAAGTAGTCCCAACACTGTTTTTGTTTACTTCTCCTTCTTGCAATGTAATTGCTTTTTAGTCAACATTTCTTTGTTCTCTTTCAAATTAAGCAACTTGTTTTCTGTAAATAGTTTTAGTAATACCGTTTGTTTACCGAATTCATGTTTCAAAAGCTTCGGCGCTTGTTTGTTATTTGCTTGAGTAAATTTCTGTTCGTTTACTTCATTTGTATCATCACTCAATCAAATCACTCGTATCAGAGTGATTGGACCTTAAGGGAAGGGTTATCCCTACTTCCCAACAATTGCTTGATACGTACCACAACATTGATAGGGATCGTTTTGGTTACACGTTTGGGTCTTTGTATCAGAGTGATTGGACCTTAAGGGGGGTTCTCCACAACTTATTTTTTGCCCCATATGTATACTGAATTTAGAGTGCATGATAGAGATCATGGCACATTATTTGAACCACAAAAGAGCAAGAGGCTAAGCGCTCAAACGACTTTGAAAGTAATTTTTATGAATTAATTTTTATATAATTACTTTATATAGGATCATATTTGTTTAGAGGATACTCTTTTCAAATGTTGATTTCTGAAAGAAGTCAGTCAAGATGAGATGAATGAATTATTTATTTCTAGCCGTTTTTTGGAACATGTGCATTTACCATTTGAATGTCAAATGATAGGAAGTACATGGAGCCTTTGAAAGTTTTTAAACTCGATGGTTATATTGAAAAATATGAAGCTACTTTAGCAATTAAGGATTTTAAGCAAAAAGGAAATTGTTAATTATCTATCTTCTATTGCATGATACATCTATTAGACTTTTATTAGCTACTGTTGCTATTAATGATTTGATTATTCATCACATGGATGTAAAGCTTTCTTATTTGGATAACCAAAAGGGTTTATTGATAAGAGTAAAGTGTGTATTCTTGTACACTCTTTATATGGGTTAAAATTGGTATACATCCAATGGTATGAAAATTTTTTTTTGATCATGCTATTTTTCAAAGTGTTAAAATCAATGAGAGTGACAAAGGTGTTCATCACGAACACAATTATGGCTTATTAGTTTTCTGTTTCTAAGAGACCAAATTTGTTGTCACTTAATTTTGTTATGAAAAGTTTGGGTCAAACTCGTGTAATTTTATAGATTAAGTCCAGATGGCATCTCTTTTGGTCAATCTTATTAGATTGAAAAAAAAAATAAGTTTTGAAAAGTAAAATTATTTTGTGAACTAGAGCTAGAACCGTTCTAAAGGAGATACTTACCAGAAATCTCTTGAAAAACAAGATGACTCCGATGTATGTTTTGGTTGTTGGAAAACTCAGAACTGCCGAAAATATCAGTCTATTTCACAGGCCAATATGACTGAAGTGCCAATTGTGGCTATGTTTACGGAATTAAATTCCATGATAGAATTTTGAAGAATGGTGAATTGAAATGAGTGCCTTTGGGTATATGCGTAAAAATCCAATTGTTACTAGAGATACTCTCCAATGGAGAATGAAAACCTTTTACTCGATGATTTACATAATTCCAAGGAAAGTGAAATTCTGGGAAGAAATTAAAATTTTGAAAATGTGTATACCCCGGAGATAAGAATAAATTATTTTTTGAAAATGTATTGCTTACCTCAAAATCTGAAGGAATTGGTTTTTAACAAAATAATTTTTCACATTTTAAAGAAACCTATTAATTTAGGTATTTTCAATAAAAAGTTTCCCGCTGTAGTACTTAAAGGTTACAGTGATGCCGATTGCTATCCCTTAATTGAAGTCTCCACAGCCACAAGTGGCTATATTTTTAGTATTGGAGAATTGTTGACAAAGTCATGTGTTACCTGATAAGGACCATGAACTTCTGATAACATTGTTTTTTCCGATGTCCTTAAAGGATATAGCGATACTGATTGGAATACCCTTTCGGATGATTCCAAGGCCACAGTGGATACCTCTTTTTTTTTTTTTTTTTTTGTATTACTGGGGGCGCAATTTCATGAAAGTCTAAGAAATAGACTATGTTGGCTTAGTCCACAATGAAATCGGAGATGATACCATTAGTTACGGCTAGTGAGGGAAGCTTGGCTGAAAAGCCTGCTATGAGATACCCCTTTTTAAGGGATAGATAGATATCAGCTGTTTTATTCACTACAATAGTACCGCGGCTATTGCAAAAAGTTTAGAACCGTTATAACGGTAATAGGCGGCAGATCATACGTCGCAAGCACAACACTATTAGAGAGTTTGTCTCTACTAGAGTTGTAAGAGTGGATAATGTGCAGTTCTGAGGATAATATAGTTAATCCTTTGACGAAAGGACTAACTCAAAAGAAGGTTTGTAGAGCCTAGAAAGGGATGAGACTAAGGCCCATAGAAAGTTGAGTCACTTGTGATGGTAACCCACCTATAGACTGGAGATCCCAAGAAATAGGTTCAAAGGGTAATAACAAGTCATAAAGTGATATGAGTGGAATCATCCTATTATTATTATAGGGGGTTAATACTCCTAGTCCATCCCTATGAAGCATGACATCCTGAAGCGATACAAGGATGGGTTAATATAACTCTTAATGAGATCTAAACTCTATATTGAGTGGGATACCTAGCTACATGAGTATCCTTGTTAGACTCACCTATGCGATTGTAGAAGTGTGGCCGCTTTCTATGGAATTTGGGCAAATTCTCTAGAGCTTTCGCTATACTGGGATATAAGCACATGGCCATAAAAGTGCTGGCTTTTAGACTATACCTTAATAGGATTGTGTGTGGGGTGTTGTCAGAGATAGAGTTCAAAACTACGTGTTACTCTAGTATATTCTGAAGCACTTACGCTATGTAAAGGTTCAAATTGAAAAACACCGTTATTTATGCACAGTCTTATGATCAGTTGCTCGATGAAAAATTCTCTTTAATTTTATTAAAATATGTGGGGGATTATTAGAGTATTTTAATAAAAATAATTAAATATATTTTGCTTTATGCTGTTGAAATGCTTTAGAAAAGTGGACATGATGTTTCTTGAAAGTTGTTGATATTTTATAAACAAAGTTTAAAATATTCTTTATGATATTTTAATGCAATGTCTTAAGAACATTAACTGGTTTTACCGTTATAATATTAATGTGTGTGAATATATATATATATATAACGTTCTTATGAATGTCCATAATGTTACAATTGTAACGTTTGGTCTCAAACTTCCATTATATATATATATATTGACTTAGTTGTAGTAAAAAATAGGATTGAGAATGACTCCAATATTCAGTGAGTTTTCCAAGTGTATGAAAGAGAGCAAAATCAGTTTATGGTTGGTTTTTCTCAAATTAAAAGAGTGCGTTCCAATTTAGTTACCGAGCAATTACATCAGAAAGGGTGGTAAGTATATCAGGTTTTCTTCGTGCAAAGAAAAATATAAGACAGAGGTGATTCTGGGCTGTTTTATCCTGGGGACTGCATGACAAGTGCAAATTACTTGTACACTTTGGGCTGAGCCGCGAAACAGCTTAAAGAGAGCAAGATCCGCGACTCGGCCCAAGATTTATTAAGAAACTATTGATTCGGTAATTCCAATCTTATTTATAAGTTCCAACACCGCCCCTGCACAAAGGCTCTTAAAAGCCTTGGTCACTCATATTTCTTTTAAAAACCAACATCACATTTCTTGGATAGTTTTAGGAGCGATTTTAGATTGAGCATTGGCTCCATACAAACAAAATGGCCATTAGCACACAATTAAAATTTGAAGAAGTTCTTTGCATTAAAAAAAAAGGGAAAGAAATTTGAAAAAGTAGCTCACTTGTTACAAAACGGTTCTATGAGTTCCCAACTATGATGCACGGACACTTAAAAAATGAAGTCGCAAGGGCACTTAGTGCGCACCCAGTTCGAGTGCGGCGGTTAGTTCTTTGCAGTGCTTCCTGAGTCTTTTGGGTGTTTTGGGTGCGCGAAGGGTGTGACAGGGACACTTGTGGGTGCAGGAGGAACACTTATGGGGGTGAGGCGGGGCAAATTAAAAAAAAAAAAACTTAAAAAAACAAAATTTGATAAAACCACGGGTACAAAAAATAAATAGTACAAAATAAAAAAAAAACCCTAAACTTATACCAAAGAGAGACCACAAAAATGACAATCCGAGACTCCAAGCAAACAAAGGAAATAGGGAGAAGAATCGATCAACTGCAGGTGATCGAGAGATAGATCGAGAGACACCATCGACTCCAGTCCAGGTTCCTCTCTCTCTCTCTCTCTCTCTCTCTCTCTCTCTCTCTCTCTGTCTCTCAACTCTACTTCATTTGTGGTGAGGTCAAGCCCACGAGTATCCGACAACCTCGATGCACAAGTTATAGGAATCGAAGCATAAATCTGTTACTCCATTTCTTTTTTTATTTTTTTTTCCTTTTTGTTTTCAAGTATGATATTTTTTTCTTCAGATTTTTGTGCGTCCTAATTTCAAATGTTTTTTACTTTGTCAATTTTATGTTAGTTTTGTGATTTTTGTTTTCTTTGGTATCAATGCTTTGCTTATGTTTATGAGTTTATTGCTTGTTTGTTGTTATTAGGTCTTAATCAGATTTTAAAATAATAAATAAATAAAAATGAAAAATTTGAAAACAAGTGTGTAGTTCTAGAATGGTTCATATATAGTAATATATAAATTTATATTTTATATAGGTACCCTGCTGCACCGTTACTCTTGATTTTGTGAAAATTGCTGAACTTCCCGCACGCGCGGCCGTACTTCATAGCTTCCCAAATAGTCCCATCTAAGACTGTAAACCAAAATCTTATATTCTATAATATCTGATGGCCTGATCTTCCGTGTGTAAGCCGAACTCTACACACCAAACCACCTACTATATAGAATGAGAGACACACATGCATAATATTAAAATATAATACAAACATTGCCCACACAGATTCTCATAAAAAAATAGATTAACTGATTTTATTAAATGAATAATAAATCAACTACATAAAGCATGGCTTTTAGTATATATCCCTAACAATCTCCCACTTATACTCAAAGCCATGATGCGACACACCTCACTCCTATCCCTTCTACATGACTGTCAAAAGTCTTGGCCGGTAAGCTCTTGGTGAAAAGATCTGCCAGGTTATTTGCTGATGCTATCTTGGTCACTTCAACATCACCTCTTTGCACGATCTCTCGTATCAGGTGATACTTACGATCAATGTGTTTTCCCTTCTTATGGGCCCTTGGTTCCTTTGAGTTAGCAACCGCTCCGCTATTATTGCAATAAAGGGTAATAGCCGATTGTACCGCAGGTACCACTCTTAGATCCATAAGGAAGTTTCTGAGCCAAATGACCTCCTTAGCGGCTTCTGAAGCAGCCACATACTCGGCTTCCATGGTAGAATCAGCAATACATGACTGCTTGATACTCCTCCAAGTAATGGCTCTACCTCCTAGGGTAAACACATATCCTGAGGTAGACTTTCTGGAATCCCTAGCTGACATAAAATCAGAATCTGTGTACCCAGTGGGTACAAGACTGTCTGCTTGGTAAACTAACATATAGTCTAGAGTCCTTTTCAGGTACTTGAGAATATTTTTCACCGCAGTCCAATGTTCTTGCCCTGGATTAGACTGATATCTACTAACCATACCAACAGCAAAGCAGATGTCAAGTCTAGTACATAGCATAGCATACATTAGGCTTCCTACTGCCGAGGCATAAGGAACTGCCTTCATCTTCTCTATCTCATCAGGTGTCTTAGGACACTGATCCTTAGATAGAGTAATTCCGTGTCTGAAGGGAAGGAATCCCTTCTTGGAATCTTGCATGCTAAACCTTGTAAGAATATTGTCAATATAAGTGCCTTGTGACAAGCCCAACATCCTATTCTTGCGATCTCAAATAAGCTTGATCCCTAGGATACCCCCACATCGTTTCCGATTAGCAAGATATCATCCACATATAGTACTAAGAACACCACCACTCTTCCATCATGTTTCTTGTACACACAAGATTCATCCGCACATTGATCAAAACCAAAGGACTTGATTGCTTGATCAAAGCGGATATTCCAAGACCTAGATGCCTGCTTAAGTCCATAAATGGACTTCTTAAGCTTGCACAACATGTGTTCTTGGCCCTTCGCAATGAACCCGTCTGGTTGCATCATATAGATGCACTCGTCAAGATTCCCATTTAGAAATGCTATCTTGACATCCATTTGCCAAATTTCATAATCGAAATGTGCAGCAATGGATAAGAGAATCCGGATAGACTTCAGTATTGCCACCGGCGAAAAAGTTTCCTCATAATCGATTCCTTCTTTTTGAGTGAACCCTTTCGCAACAAACCTTGCTTTAAAGGTTTCCACCTTACCGTCTGCTCCTCTCTTCTTCTTATAGATCCACTTACATCCAATGGGTTTTATTTCATTGGGTGGTTCTACAAGATCCCAGACTTGATTGGAGTACATGGACTCCATTTCAGACTTCATAGCCTTTTGCC
Organism: Hydrangea macrophylla; assembly: GCA_033977485.1. Taxonomy (NCBI): domain Eukaryota; kingdom Viridiplantae; phylum Streptophyta; class Magnoliopsida; order Cornales; family Hydrangeaceae; genus Hydrangea; species Hydrangea macrophylla. Next base: position 91,191,504 of record CM066991.1, on the reverse strand, counting down.
AAAGATCTGAATCTTTATCTTGGAGTGCTTCATTGTAGTTACAGGGGTCGGTACCTTGTTCATCAGGGACCCGGTCATAAGACTCTCCCAAGAACATATACCGGTCAAGTTGAATACTAACCCTCCCACTACGATGAGGCACAACCCGTGTCTGTGCATCACTGATATTTGGTTGTGAAGATTCTGAACCTAATACACCATTATCTACACGTTGTACTGGTTCAGGAACCTGCGTGTTAATGGTTGGTTCGGGATCTACACGAGTTTCGATAATCCTCCCACTACGACGTGGTAATAGAATATCGATAACTCTTTCTTGTGGTGTTTCTTCTTGTACTGTTGGTATCGAAGAAGTATATGTCGGTGTCTTTCCTCTCATTTCCTCTAGAACAATACGGCTTCTGGGCTTGTGGTCCATAACATAGTCCTCTTCTAAGAATGTGGCATTGGTGCTAACAATAACCTTCTGATCCTTAGGACTATAAAACAGACCACCTTTAGTTCCTCTTGGATACCCAACAAAGAAACATACTTCTATTCTTGATTCCAACTTTTCTGCGTTCCCTTTCAGCACATGTGCTGGACTACCCCAGATCCGAACATGCCGCAGACTAGGCTTTCGCGCAGTCCACAATTCCGTGGGAGTAGTAGGTACTGACTTAGATGGTACCAAGTTTAGAATGTATGCGGTTGTCTCTAACGCGTGTCCCCAAAAGGAAATTGGTAAATCCGAATAACTCATCATAGATCTTACCATGTCCATAAGAGTCCTGTTCCTTCTTTCTGCCACACCGTTCTGTTGAGGCATACGGGGTGCAGACAATTGGGATGTAATCCCTTGCTCCAATAAGTATTCCCTAAACTCTCCCAAGAGGTACTCTCTACCACGATCATATCGTAGTGTCTTGATACATTTACCTAGACACTTCTCCGTTTCAGCCTTGAAGTCCTTGAATTTCTCAAAGCATTCAGACTTACGCCGCATCAAATAAATGTACCCATACCTTGAGTAATTATCGATGAAAGTGACAAAGTAGTCAAATCCCCCTCTTGCTTGGACAGTCATAGGACCACACAAATCAGAGTGAACCAGTTCCAACGGCTCTTTTGCTCTATAGCCCTTGGCCGAGAATGACCTCTTGGTCATTTTACCTTCCAAGCAGGATTCACAAACTGGAAGTGCCTCCACTTCCAATGAGCCTAATGGCCCATTTTGAACCAGTCTTTGAATCCTTTTCAAATTAATATGACCAAGGCGTAAGTGCCAAAGATGCGTTTGGTTCATTCTCGAAGGTTCTTTTCTCTTAAATGGCAAACTATTTGTGTTATTCAATTCATTAAGTTGCAGTATAGGAGAGATATGATTTATAATATAAAGATCATCCACCAATTGACCAGAACAAATAAAACGTTTATTTTCTTTAATAACTACTACTTTATTAAAATGAACTGAATATCCATTCTTTACTAAACTAGAAACTGAAACTAAATTCCTTCTAATAGAAGGTACATAAAAGCAATTTCTTAATATTAAATTCCTATCTCTACCAAAACTAAGATGTAGATCTCCTACTGCAACTGCTGCTACTCTCGTAGCATTTCCCATATATAGATAAATCTCTCCATCACTGAGCTGCCTAGTTCCCTGGAACCCCTGCAAAGAATTGCATACATGATCAGTGGCTCCCGTATCTACACACCAGGTACCAGAGATCGGATCGTTAAACACGATTCAACAACTAGTAAATGAGATTTACCTTGATTGTTCTGTCTGGAGAGATAAACTGGACATTGCTTCTTCCAGTGTCCTGGCTGCTTGCAAACAAAACATTTGCCTTTAGGCTTTCCCGGTTGTCCTCGTGGCCTTTGGATTGGCGGAGGACCCGCGGCCTTCTTTTGAGCCTTTTTCATTTTCTTCTTGCCTTTCGGCTTTGAAGTAGAACCTTTCTCAAACACAAGAGCACTCCCTGACTTTCTGTTGAGACCCTCAGCTGTCTGAAGTTCTTTAAGCAGCTCCGCCAAGGTATATTTAAATTTATTCATGTTGTAATTGAGGCGGAATTGCTTAAAAGACTCTGGCAGTGACTGGAGTACGATATCGACCTGGGTTTCCCCGTCGATTTCAGCTCCAAGGATCTCAATTTCATTAAGAAGAGATATCATCTTAAGAACATGATCCCTTACAGGCGTCCCCTCAGCCATGGTTGTGTTCATCAAGTCTTTCATAGCAACCTGCCTAGCAGCACGACTTTGATCCCCGAACATCTCTCGGAGGCTCTCCATCATGTCATAGGCACTGGTCATTGAATGATGCTGATGTTGCAGAACATTTGACATGGATGCCAAAATGTAACATCGCGCCATCTCATCAGCCTTGACCCATTTCTTGTGAGCCTGGGTTTCCTCAGCGGTTGCCCCTTCACCAGGTTGCTCAGGACATTCTTGAGTAAGCACAAACTTGTACTCTTCAGCAGTTAACACAATATCCAAATTCCTTTTCCAGTCTATATAGTTTGGTCCAGTAAGTTTGTTTTCTTTAAGTATAACAGCAAGTGGATTGAAAGTACCCATTTGAAAGCCTGAGAATCACATAACATAAATAATTACGTTTGGGCAAAATTTACTATGGATTCGAGTTGAAAATATTGGTTCCCTCTACCATATTTGAAAGGAATCCGCCAGCAACCTGATACACCGCGAATAGTATAACTCGATGGGAAGCCATATACTATCCATCATTTGTTCAAATAGACAATTGCCTTTTAATTTTACTATCCAGGCAATGTACTTTGCCTAATAAAATTAAATTGCTGACTTGCTTTGGTCCTATAAATAATAACAGTGACTCAGATGGAGAAGATATTATTATTTACAACTAAGTGTATACCATCACTTAATTCTAGGTCAAGAGTTCTGTGAGGAACACCTCTGATGGAGAGGTGACCCACACCAACAATCACCCAAAACATTCTTTTAAAGAAGTTTGTACTGATGATTCCATGATCAACTACATCCGATAGGGAGGATGACACTAGAGCCATCACACAAAATTAATCATATCATCTACAAACCAATGATGGAGACCATGGGATTTATACTTGATAAATTCCCTCTCCCACTTAGAATTTTTAAAAAAATTTGAGGGTTATAATTTTTTTAGAAAAACTTTTAATTTAATTAATAAAAAATGATGGAATACTTGACAATGATTAACTCATCCTTACTTGTGAAACCCACATGTGTATATAATAAAATTATTCTATTCTCATGATTTTAGAAAATAAGTACTTATGTTTTCAAATTATGGAATTAGTTTTATTTCTAAATACACATGTAGTTGTCCATCATTTTAAATTAATATAAATTAAAAATGCAGCTAGACATCTAAAATAGGTCTAGGAACAATTATACATGTTGTCCTATTCATTAAACATGAAACAATAATAATCACTGAATCACACATAAATAAGGAAACCACAATAAAATAGGAATCCCACTATTATGGTCAAGCTGCAACTCTTGTGAAGAAATCTTCATTGAACCCGATTAGCTCTATGTCGCCACTACGCAACGGGGTTCGAGCTGACCGGTCAGCTCGCGGGGATCGAGCTGCCCGGTTAGCTCGCGGGGGTCGAGGGGGCAGCGCCCCCCGCGGGGTTTCCGGGGCAGCGCCCCGGAAGCTAAATCCGATTTACCATCAGCAACTGCCTTCCAGAACTGTTTTCTGAAACAGTCTTCTGAAACTGCTTCTAGATTGCTTTCGAAAACTGCTTGTAAAACTGCTCTCACGAACCATCTTCACGGATTTACTTGAGATATATTACATAAATCCTATGCCTCCGTGAAGGAGTTCACATGCTATATATTTGCAGTAAATTAACCACGCATCAATCAAGCGTGGGATCCAATACATACAAATCCTATGCCTCCATAAAGGAGTTCACATGCTATATCAAAACAGAAAAATTAACCACGGATAAAACCATCGTGGGATCCAATCACACAAAATCAGTGACCATAATAGTGGAATAAGAACGCTGCAAAACAAGGGTTAGTACAGTTCTACGTTTTATCCATCCATCAAAACACGCATAAGATCTGTTTTATTGGACAACATGGTTGCGTCCAACCCATACGCAGAATCAACGTTGCTCTGATACCACTGTTAGGAAACTGCGTTCCCAGAATTCGTTGACAGCGCGTATAAGTTGGTACTGCAAAAAAATTTACGTTAAAACTACAATAACCCTACAAGGGCAGAACTAGGGTTACCTTAAACTGCTAAAACGGATTGCTGTAGTAGACGAATCGAGAACACGGGCTCGATAACAGCTCACGATCTTCTACCGTATTCCTTTGCTGCCAGAATATCGAACTGAGTGTGGGCTCTTTCGAAATCCTTTCTGATTTCTGCTCTCCCTCTTTTTCGCTCTCTTTTCTATTTCGAGTTATAATTCTCTATATAGAAAAACGCTAACTGAGAAGTGAGCCAAAACATCATATATATAGGCTACGATAGGGACCATAAGAAGTCAATAAGGAATAGGCTTCCTTATGGAATTAGGAAACCCTAATTCGAACTGAATCAGATTCCTATTTTCATAAATTATAATTCATACCACTAAAGAATTATAATTGCACTCCTACCCTTATCTCAAAAAAATATTTCGAACTCCATGTTATTAAATGCTTATTATCTCCCCATGTTAAGATTACAGATATTCATTAATTAAATATAATTACTGACAATCATATTTAATTAATTTCTTAAAATTCCTTGAGATCCTCTGCTTAACTTATCTGATATGTCGGATACAAAATCCACCTGCAGGGTTTGACATAATCAAAACTTATAAGCTTTCTCAAGGGGATATCATCAATCCCAAAATTGAGACATGAATTCCATCATTAATTAATATCTACCATACAATTAATATTGCCACCCAATCCAATGAGATATTGGCCCATTTAAGGATCTCACCCTTTTAGGGATCAAAGTGTAAATATCAAATGTACGTGTCTACAAATTAACTTAGGATTTAGAGCATAAACACTCATAATAGCCATGAGGTATTAATTATCTTATAAGTCAGTATAAAGATAATTACCCCAAGTCAGTCCCGTTTAATACACAAAGTGTATCAGCATAGTGAGTTGAAACTATACCGTTTTCCGTAGTCAAGACAAACCTACTACAACACCATGCTGCAGTCCTACCGATGGTGTGTACAATCCCATCTAAGACTGTAAACCAAAATCTTACATTCTATAATATCTGATGGCCTGATCTTCCGTGTGTAAGCCGAACTCTACACACCAAACCACCTACTATATAGAATGAGAGACACACATGCATAATATTAAAATATAATACAAACATTGCCCACACAGATTCTCATAAAAAAATGGATTAACTGCTTTTATTAAATAAATAATAAATCAACTACATAAAGCATGGCTTTTAATATATATCCCTAACAATATTCCCTTTAGAACCTATTGAAAAACTAGATTGTTAGGTGAAAGTTAGTGTTTTTATTTTCCCTCTCAAATTTGAAGGAAAAGACACTAGGTTTATTACTCTCTAGAAGTTATGTCTTTATTGTAGTTCGAGCTTGGCTTGAGTTGGATTGTTCAAGCTCAAGTCTGAGTTGGAGTGAAGTCAGTCTTGGGTAGACTAAGCTAAAATTCGAAGGGGATAAGTACATTTTAGTCAATTTTTTGTATAAAATTTAGAAGTCAATCTACTACTTTTTTAAAATTAACAAAATATTAATAATAATTTAAAAAATTAAAAATTCATGAACAAAATTAAAAAATATTAACTTTTGAGTGATTGCTTTGTGTTTTAGTCTATTTTATGTTTTCAACTTCGTGAACTTGCACCTAAATATTATGATGATTGTTTCCAACGTTTGAAAGACGTGCTCCCAATGTTGTGAAAAGTTGCACCCGACCTTGAAACGAGTTGCTCTCTACGTTTTGAAGAGTCGCTTCTAAACAATTCGAAGAGTTGCTCCACAATGTCACGTAAAATTTGATGACATTTTCATTTTACAAAAAAAATTGATATTTTTTAATTTTAGAAAAGAAATAGTGGTTTTTAATTCTGTGCAAAAAATTAACTGGATATTAATCATCCCAACTCGAATTAAGGCTCGACAAATCTAAAATCAAGCTCGACAAATCTAAATCAAGTCAATTTGCCCGAGTTGCAATACTAATTTAATTTGATTTGATTTCTGTGAAAATTGAGGTTCCAAATACAGGAAAGTAGAAGAGTGTAAGAACCCACTAGATAGAATTCACCCCTCACAATTGACTTGCAAGCAGAGGATGTCTAGGGGTTATTATCCACCAACTAGACCTATGCTTAAGGCGATCATCGGGACCACCTAAGCCACTCGAGAGTTTTTGTTTGGTTTTCAAAGGCTAATGGTTTGAGTCGCGGGTCTTGGAGTTTAAATATGGTCGGGTTCGGTTCAGTCATCGATTTGAATCTCTGAGGATTTGAGAAAACCGACCCAACCTGCGAATAGCATACAAGAATATTAACTATATATATACATATACGCGAGTAGTGCTACACACATTTTTTTAACACATTTTGACACAAAATGTCATTTGGTCATTGATTGGCGCAGGTCCTACCACTGAACATATCTCGGCCATTGATTTTCGATGGTTAAGATGTGTTTGGTGGTGGGGCGTGCGCCAATCAATAGTTGAATGACACCTTGTTAATAAGTGTGTCAAAAAATGTGTGCCAAACATTTCCCTATATATGCTCCTTATATCAGTTTTTGACCTCTCTCATTCTCTCACACACGCTCTCAAGAGAACACCAGCACCCCCTTCTCTCAAGTCTCATTTCATTGGCCATCATCAGAGAAGGCCACCGCCGCCGATCATCAGAGAGGGCAACCGCCGTCGATCAAGGGAAAAGGCCTCAGCTTCGGCGAGGTACTTCTCAATAATCAAGATTTGATCATGTTTTCTTGTTCTGTCTTGAGTTACTCATCAAGACTTGTAGTTGTAGGTATATGTATGTCTATTAGTGTACTAGTCTTGAAGTAGATCTGAATTTTCTTGTGTTCCTGTAGATCGAGACTTGTGTTTTATTATTGTTATAGATATAGGTTCGATCCACAATTTTCCGATTATATCCACCTTTTGTCTTCCAATTTATGTAAATTGAATACCCTTTTTTTCTTTTTCTTTTTTTACAATTTTCATAGGAATCGATGGTAGAAGTTCTCTCTCTCTCTCTCTCTCTCTCTCTCTCTCTCTCTCTCTCTCTCTGCTATAATTCGTCTATAGTTTCGTATCTATATGTATATATTTGCGTGGGAATTTGAGTGTTTTGATGATCAATGGCTGTTAGGGTTTCTGTAAGGATTTACAGAATTGATTCTCTAACTCAGTACTCTAGTCCTGTATGAATGTATATATTTTTGTGAATTTTTTAGTGTTTTGATGATCATTGGTTTCTAGGGTTTATTTACCGATTTACAGAATTGAGTCTCTAAACTCAATACTCAATTTGTGATACAAAAATGTCTCCTAACAGATGGATTGGCAAGGGCAAAAGCTTGCGGAGCAGTTGATGCAGATCATGCTTGTGGCCTTTGCGGCGATGGCTTTTCTCGTTGGCTATGTGTTGGGCTCGTTTCAGATGATGCTGCTAATATACGCCGGTGGTGTTGTATTGACGACTTTGATCACTGTTCCCAACTGGCCTTTCTTCAATCGCCACCCACTTACTTGGTTGGATGCAAGTGAAGCTGAGAAGCATCCAAAGCCGCAGATCGCGAATGCCAATTTGAAGAAGAAGACCAATAAGAAGTAGGTCATTTCTCTGGCCCTAGCAGTATTTTCCTTTGGTGATTTTTGGGTGTATTATTTACTTGTGACTGCTGTCTGACTCAATGGATTGATAGGGTTCTTAGTTGCCCTAAATGTTACAACTCTATACAGTGACTGTGAGGAATTTAATATTTGCAATTTGAAAGAGTTTAGTGACTACTTTTGGTTCTCATGCAATTTGGGTTTGCATAACTTTAGGAAATAGACAGGTGAAGCATCTATTTGTTTTTGAGTACTCAATTGCATTTGTGTATTTTTCATTTTGAATGTTGCAATCACTCTGTCAATTCTTCTATAATTAATATTTTAGGTTTCAAGCATGTATGTTATTGCTATCCAAATATTGATCTATAGATGCATACGTATTGAACTGCTTATGATGATTTGGTTAAGGTTCCCTCTAGTGGTATGTGGATAGTGTTTTACTTCTACCATCACATGCACATTCGTATCGTGGGGTTGTGACTGTTACTGTTGCACTACAGATTTTGCCAGCTTTTAAGCAATGTGTAGAATCAAACCTTTTGCTTGGAACGTGGAGCATTTAAAAAGCTACCCTGTGGCTGTAGATGTGTTTCAGTCGGGGATAAATGTGCTTACCTTTTCTACTTTTGGTAGGTAATGCAACCACATATGTTTAAAACCAGCATTGGAACAATGCCTGTCATTATTTAGGAATGATACTATCTATCGAGTTCACAACATCGAAAATGCTCTTACTTTTCTTGGTGTGGTTTAGGTATGTTGTTGATGGATGCAAGATGTCTTAACAACAACCTACAACTGACTGTAAGGGACGCCCCTTTTTTCTTCTTTTTATATTTGAAAGTGGTCTTACTGTTGACCTTAGGGATACTAACAATTCATTTTCCATTTTAACTCTTATATGTATATCTTTTTGTAAAGGTCACGTAATGATCATGACTTGCAAGTTTGGTTATATTAACAAGTTGCTTGAAGACCATGCTTTGGCCATATCAGTAAAATTTATTTATTTAATTAATTAATTTATTATTATTATTTTTTTGTGGATGGGGGGTGGTAGAACTATAGAAGTCTCTAAGATGATACACGAAGACAACATTTTATGTGTATCTAGCAGTGAAATATAGGCCTTGTCCATTCTAAATGAAGAAACAGCCTGGAAAATAATGCCTGATGTTATCTCTGGGACCTTAGAAAGGAGTAGCTTGTTGGCCTGAATGTTGTTCTATTGCCCAAACAGGGGTCTCTAAAAAGGTTCCATTAAGAGCACAATGGGAAGAGTATTGGGTCCACTATCAGAATATGAGGTGAAGTTCAACCTCGTTAAATTGGCTAAAGCTGAAGCCCCGGTTAAGGAGGGTTGTCTTGGCATCAAGGATGTTGTTAGTTCCATTAGAGCTTTGATAGTCAAGTGGCTGTGGAGGTTAGGGCTGTACCTAGATAGCCTATGGAGACATGTAGTGATCTCAACGTGCGGTATCGTTGAAGGTGGGTGGTTTTCTAAGGAGGTCCTGGACCTCCTGGGGGCGTACAGCTTTGGTATTTGGAAATCCATTAGGAAGGGAGCTGATGTCTAAGCTTTTCCTTCGGTTTTCGTGGGTGATGAGGTGAGAGTGAGATTTTGGGAGGATCAGTGCTCAGTGGTGTTGCGAGTCTTACGACAGACCCTTGGAGATTGAGGTTCCCATTTATACAATCTTGCCACGACAAAGGGCATTTGTGTGGCGGATTACATGCACGTCTGGTGGGGCGAGGATATGGTATCCCGTATCCTACCTTTAGAAGAAATTCCTTTGACTGGGAGTTGGCAGATTTGTATAGATTTTTGCAGCTTATCAGTCGTTGGGAGGTCCAAGAAGGTGTTTCCCATTTGCTTTGTGTGGTGTGGTGACTCCTCGTCTCCTCCAAGGCATTTACTGGTGAATCCTTCTCCGAGGAGTTGCTAGGGAAGGTGATCCAGTGTTCCCGTGAAACTCATCTGGGACTTGGATGCTCCTCCAAGGGTAGCAATCTTCGTTTGGTCTACTTATTGGGGAGGGATTCTGTTATGAAAATATCCAAAAGAGAGGATTTCATTTGGCAAGACATTGTAGTTGTGTAAATCGAATGTGGAAGGGATGAACCATATTCTAATGCACTGTGATTTTGCTCGCTGTGAATGAAATAAGCTTATATCCCTTTTCGGTTGTCAGTGGGTGATACCAATTACCAGCTACAGTTAATGACCTTATTATCAGCTGCGATGGTGTTAATCTTCTAAGAAGACTTTGAATAAGGCTGCTCTGTGCCTTTTGGGGTGCATTTGACTGGAAAGAAACAAGAGTTTTGGAGGAACATCCCTTCCATTTATTTTTGACAGTTTTTGCAGTTTTTTTTTTTGGGTAGAGAGCTATGGTCTGTTTGGAATGATATTTGTCGAATGCATTCTCGCCAATTATTAGAAAATCATCATCTTCATTTTATTGCCAAGATGCATTCTAATGCAATTTTTGCTTCTTCAAGTAATTTTCATGATATGTGGGTGTTCATGGTGGTTTGAAGTGGAATGGTGGTACAGATTGATAACTTAGTATGAATCACGATGGTGGGGCAGGAGAAGGGTCGGTCGTGGTCAGGGAGGGGCGATGGCGGTGGTGTCGGAGAAGATTGAGCTGAGTGGTGGTGGCCTTTCAAGTTGCCGGTGGGATTACATAGACATTCACACATATATGTATATGTACTATACTATAAAGATAGAGCAGGTCATTTCGAACAGCTTACAGAAGCAGCACGAATGTTTTGAACACCCCACCCCAAATTGTGCTTTTGAAGACCCCAAATTGCCCTTTCATTTGAGAGCTTGTTTACCACTCTACCCTTTCTCAACTGAACGACAACATTTTCCCCCCTTTGCTTCCTCTTCCTATTTGTCGTCTCGTTTCTCCTCTCTGCTTTGTCTGTTTGTGTTGTCTTCTCCCCACGTATGACTCTTTTCCAGTATACGTTTGGTCCTTTTGCCTGTCGTTCGCCAATTAGTTGATGGTTTTGTGCTGGTCTCAACGCCAAAACAGATGGTACTACCTCTTTCCAAGATCAACCGACTTCATTTGTGCCGCTCTCAAATCCAAAACAGAACGTACCCATCTCATTCCCAAACCCTTAATTTTGGAATACTGATCTCTTTCGCGAACCCTAAATTCAGCATATATTTGTATCTTCTCATTTTCCATGCACCTTCTGGGTATTTATTAATTTTTTTCTCCTTTATTTGGTTAGAGAAAATTATTGGTGATAAACATAGTTTGCTGGAAATAGGGGGAATAGTTGGTTCAAGGGTGTGATGTATATTCTTCTATTTGAGCTGTACATTTGTTCATTAGAAGTCAAATGAAATAATGGGTACTCTTTAATTCTCTTGAACAAATATGATAAATAAACAACAGAAAACTGAATAAAAGGGTTGTAAGAAATTGAGCTTCATAAATTGTCGAAATTTCCTCTGCTGAAGAATTTTGGTTTTATTATTTTTTTCCCCGATAATCTCTACCTCTCGTCATTTTTAGGCTGATGAATTGTCCATGGGAATATCTGGAAAATGATTTGTTATCCTAGCTTTCTTATTTTAATCCATTTTTTTGTGCATGTGCGCTGTTTGTGTTTGTTTTTGGGTTCTGCTCTTATCCTTTTAAGTAACGCAAGTATTTCGGTTTACCAATTACTCTATTTTGGTTATGCATGTTTCTTTTGGCTCACGATGGAATGATTTTGGGGAATGAATAGCTCTTGGTGAATTTTAATTGGACTGGTTGTCATTATACATTAAAAACTTGAGTAGTTGGAGCTGAAGTTTAAGATCACGATTTATACTAATCATTGGTTAAAGGTCATAGGCACTCCGGACTTCTATTTTTCTATTTCCACATTGTAATTCTTTTAAAGAACTGATGAGATAGTAGTAATGCATCTACAAAGTAGTTTCTGCTGTGAGAACCAAATATGGAGTGAAAATGGTGGATTGCAGTTGAATAGTGTGGTTAAAATTTCTTAAAATTGGTTTGGTGATGAACTGATTTCTTGTGACATATAGATCGCATAACTCTAGACTGCAACATTGTTATCTGCTTGTATTTTCCTTCACCTTTCCTTATTTAGGCACTATTTGGTTCATGGATATGGATTTGGTGAGGGCAAAGGGAAGAACAGATTGACCAAACACTTCTCTGTTTGGTTACAAGGCAAACCATCTCCAACCCAAAATCTAAGAGAGACTCTGCCAAAAAGAATGCTTAGGCCATCTCCAATGCTAAATGCTATATCTTCCATGCCAATGCTATTTTTTAGCATTGCTACAGTGTCGAATACTATATTTTGACATTTCTACTCCAATGCTACATGCCATTTTAAATGCTATATTTTGCCCAAACTATCATTCATCTTCCAAAGTAGCCTTTTGTTAAGTGTAGGCTTCCAAATTTTGCATCCTAAATACTGCCCAAATACATATGACAGAGACTTTTAGAAGAAAAAAAATAAAAAATCGGACCACTTCAATATCTTCTAATCAAAACAAATTGTCTCATTAATACATGTATTTAGGAATTATTTGAAATGCAAAAAAATTGAAAACATAATTGAAAAAGTGGTCAAAATATATCATTTAAAAGGTTTAGTGATGACATGGCACAAATGGCATGTGCTATTTGCCATGCCAAATTTGAGAGGATGGATAGCAATGCTATTTTTTGGCATCTCTTTTGACACACCATTGGAGCTCAACTATGCCAAAACCCATGCCAAATATGGGATAGCAGCTGCTTTGGCAGCTGCATTGGAGATGGCCTTAGCAGCCTTGTATTCTAGGAAATGTAGAAGTCTGCGCAAATTGAACTTTAGTTATATCTCGTGTTTACACATGTTTATAGGTTGAACCCAATAGGATGTTTTCTTTTCACCAAACTTGTGTACTGTGTATATAAAGCTGACTTGAAAGACTCACTATCTGTTACCCTCACATGGTATCTTTTGACATTCATATTTGCTTGCTTAAATAGCAACTTCTTAAACAAGTGTACAATGAGTAATGACAGATCCTGGACATGTATGCAGCTTCACAAATATACAACTACTCACGGCCCACGGGCACTGTGTGCTGAGCACACACTACCTTCTAGAGAGAGAGAGAGAGAGAGAGAGAGAGAGAATTTGTTTTAGGTGTTTTACTGTTTTTTAATGGTCTTAACCAAGTAATAAACTAGTCATTTTTTAAAAGTTTAACACAAATTTAACTTTTTGGTTACCATTTGACTAACGTGAGGAAAGTAGAGTATAAGTGTAACTCAACTACAAACCTCAAGGTCAATGTAATTAGGTCATACCTCAGAGGAGGTGAGTGTAATTTACCCCTACTTTTATAACAAAAAATTATTGCTCCTACTCTATAATGTTTCCATCTTCATCTCTACCTTTCATTCCTCTTTTTTTTTCTCCCTCCATATCTAATGTACATAATATATTATACATGTTAAGGCTCTGTTTGGTTCATGAATTTTGTGCGGGAAAAGAAAAGAAAACACAAAGGAAATCCGAGAACCAAACATAGCCCAAGGGTTTCACGTATTAACAAAATACCGCGCATTGCCATTTAGGTCAATTGAACCTAGTTCTGTAAAGAAGAGCAGCCAGAACTCCTTGGTGACTTACATAGTTGAAAACTTGATGGTTTGTGATCTTCAATAGGCAGTCTACTAATAAGCAAATCACTGAAGAGCTGCACCATACAAGTAGGGACCCCTCCACGAATGGCTAACCATATACGAGTGTTGAGATGGGGGAGATTAGTTATAATCCTCTTTGAGCAAATCTTACCATAACTATAGATGTATTGATGTTTGTTGTTAGATTTCAATTTTCATCCTTGTGACCGCTGATCATTAGAACGGCAAGTCTCCATCTTCCTCTGATCAGTTGGTAATTAAAAGCATCTCCAACCGGGTATGTAAAAGGGGGAGTCATTTCAAAAAATCTTTACTTTTGGCTCTTCTTGGTTAGAAATTTATGCTCTAATGGGGGAACACAAAACGGTATCCAAAATGGATCCAGCTAGTTTGAAAATCCATATTTGTAGTTCATGGAGAGAAAATGAGAGGGCATCCAAATTTCTTGAGAAGATACTAACCATAGAATTGCCGTCAAAATAACAGTTTTAGTATATCTATGGTTGACGTATATTAAAATACATTAAATATTAAAAATGGGTATTATTTTTGGCTGCTATGATTAGAGTGCATTAGATACATTTAGTAGGTAACGCACTATCAAGTATCCAAAATATAGCATTTTTGCCACTCAAGTTGGGTTACCACCGTTGGAGAGGGTATCCAAAAGCTGTTAGATTGCTAATGATCTGAAATTGTTGGTAAATCTTTTTGTCGCAGAAGGTCAATATTAGAAGGCGCATACGAGCGCAAGGTTATCAACGCCAATACACATAGCTATTTAATTTTTTCTTAAAATTTCAAGCTTGTTTGTCACTGCTTAATGTTCAGAAGCAAATCTTTTTTTTTTTTGGTAATTCGGGGCGTCCGGGCCAGCTTGCGTGCACCTCAACTAATCCCCGAGGCCCTGGAGTCGTCGGGTGAATTCCTTAGTAGCCACGCTCCACATGACTCGAACACTAAACCTCTTGGGTAGTACACCCAAGAAGGTTACCATTCGGCCACAAGGGATGTGGTTAAAAATGATATGTTCAGAAGCAAATCACAAACATGAGATTTTTTTTTTCTTGTTCTTATTATTTTTTTCCCCTTGTTTTATTGTTGGGGATATCTTTAATTAATGTCTGCTTCTCCCACTGGTATCAGAGCCAAGCCCCCGTTGGTGTGTTTGTTCTTGTAGTCATTCCCTCTTTCTGTGTTTTTAATTTTCAAAAATTTTTCTCAAAAGATATTTGCAAAAGACCACCTAGGCTGAGAGACCACCTGATTAGGATCCTACCAAACAGTAAGGCCTGCAGAAGGGAGCGTAAGACGGGCGTGAGCGGAGGATAAAGGGTATGAGTCTTCTTAGGTATGTGTCTGATGGATATCTTAGATTAAGAATTTTGTTTTGATAAAATCCCTTAAGATGGATAGACTGTTTAGATCAAATTCAGCAATAGGTTCTAGCTCTAGAACCTCTTATCCCACTCTACCAGTCATAATCAATGAAAAAGAACACAGCTATGAAGAAGTCAACCAAGATTATAGTGATTGGACAATCTCAAAAATTTCCACTAGGGAAATTTACAAAGTCAAGTTTTCTAAGTTTTAGAAGTGATTACAATGTTAAAACTGTAGAGAAAACCTATAGTATTAACAAAGAACATGAAAAGTGTCAACTCCTTAGTAAAGAATCAATTAAAAAACATAAAGCTGATGGTTACAACTTCATTCATATAGGATTAATACAAGTTGCAGTCAAACCCCTTAGTATTAAAGGGATAAAATCTTCTATTTTATTATGTCTTAGAGATGCTAGATTCTAGATTTTAGTACTAGTATGATGGGAGTTATGGAATCCAGTCTTCATGATGGGCCAGTTCATTTTAATTATTTTCCCGATTTTCCCCTAAGTCTTAGTGACCCTCACATATTAAAAGCTTTAACATTAAACATTAAAACTGCTGGTAAAATCACTAATATGCATAATGGTTCACAAGTTCTTGCTTTAATTTATAGAGTTTATTATAAATGTATTAGAAGTAATCTTAATGTTCATGCTTTAATTAAAAGTCCTAAGAATCAAACTTTACTTATGTTAGGTAGTTCTGAACATGCTAATATCCAAATTCCTAAGACTATTCTATGGAAGGATGTAGAGTTACCCAGTTGTTGGATTTTAGAAAATGAAAATCATTCTAGTAATTTTCAAACCAATAATATAATCAATTTAGATCATGTACAACAATTCAATGATGGAAAAGTTAGAATAAGTTTTGATGAACAAAATGTTAGGACATCTTCTGTAAAAATTAAGAATTTTGATTCTAAGTCCTCTAGATCAAGTACATCTTGTATTCCTGATAGGACTACAACAGTTAGAAAAGATAAAGATCTTCTCAGTGAAGTTGATACTAAGTTAAAAGGTATTAAGACATTAGCCCAAGTTAGTAATCCTTGTTACAAAGTACCAAGTGAAGATAGTTATTGTACTTCTACTACTCAAAGAGATTTTGAAGGTTCTAGTAAAGATTTATTTACTATGAGTAAAGATTTTGAAATTGATATGGAAATGTTAACCAACGAGTATTATGCACCTATTAATGTTGAATACAGAACCAATTATCGAGCTATTTATAGTTCAGATGAGAGAAAATCTATTTTAAAAGCTTGGAAAAAATACATGAAGTTAGTTAAAAGAAACATACATTTCTTTGCATATTTAGAAAATTATCATGATACCATAGATCTCTCTGTTAAGAAAAGACCAATCAAAAAAGAAAAATATAGTAACTTATCTAACTCTAAGAATATTAAATCCAAGACTAGTAAGTCTACGAAAGAAAGTAGCAAGCCTAGAATGCCAAAATATGACAAAAGCATCAAAGAAGATAGTAAGGATATTGGCCCATCTCATAGTAAATCCCATAAGGCATTACGTAGAAAAACTCATAAGACTAAAGACAGTAGTGAAGTCACATGTAAAGAACACAACAATCAGACTAAGAGCCAAGAATTGTTCCCTAAGGATATAAGAGAATCTAACCTAGAATTACCCCATGAACTTATGGATACAGTTAATATAACCACTAGCAAAAAAGAATCTACCAAAGAGCCAAAACTAGAGCAGTCTAAAGTTAACGTAATCACTAAAACCATATGGACTAAAAAGGAAGATAATAGTAAAATCTCTGCTGTTAATCCACCTCTGGAATCCATGATCATTGATCATAAAGGAACAGATATAGTTGTTGCACCCTTTAAGATATCTACTGATGCTGAAATTAAAAAAGTAGTAGAACAGAATAATTATACTAATCAATGTTTAAGTGTTTTGGGAAAATAATTAAAAAACATAGAAACAAAAATAGGAAATCCTAAATCTGTCAAGATGGAAGAACCCTTAATAAAGTCACCAGAGGTTAAACCCATTAGTACATCTCTTAAATCAGACACTAGTAAAACTGTTGATAAAATAGAAAAAATGCTTAAGGATATGGAAAAATCCTTAAGCAAAAGACCTAAAGTTACAAAGGTGGTTGAGGATAGTTTATCCCAAAATCTCAGTACCATTAATAAAACTGGTATTCCCATAGAAGAAGATTTTAGTGATAATATAAGTTTAATAGAAGCACAGTTTGCTGATTTGGAATTAAAAAGAATAAACCAGTCATACATCACACCCACTACCATTACCAAAAACTGTACCCAAGACCGACACCACCTGATCTCCAATTTGAAGAAAGAAATATTCAAAACCAGTTTTCAGTTTCTGCTGATAAATTATATGAGTGGAATATTAATGGATTATCTGAACAAGAAATCCTCAACAAATTAACCCATATGACCATGGTGGCCAATAGTTACATAACCAACCATGACATAAGTCAAATTGAGATAGTTATTTTATGTGTCACAGGATTTAGTGGAATGCTTAAGTCTTTGTGGGAAAAGCATCTCACTAAGAATCCGAGAATAAAATTAGATATGCCATTCAACAAGATGATGAGGGAAATCCCATCTTTGATGAGAAAATTAATCGAGGTGTTCCTGATCGAGTTAATACATTAATATACACTATAGTCAAACATTTTGTTGGAACCCCTAGTAATATAACTGCTAGAATCTATGACCAGTTAAGTAATTTAACTTACCCTACACTAAGTGATTTTAGATGGTATAAAGATATTTTTATATCTAGAGTTATGCTTAGAAATGATAGTAATGAACCATTTTGGAAAGAAAAATTCATAAATGGTTTGCCAAATTTATTTGCACATAAAATTAGAGAAGTACTTAGTAATGATAAAGAAATCATAGATTATAATAATTTAACTTATAGTGAAATAGTTAGTACAATCCAAAGAGAAGGATTAAGAATGCGCATAGACATGAAAATCAGTAATCAAGCTAAAAATGATAAACTAAAAGCTAAATATGAGTTAGGTAATTTTTGTGAACAACATGGTTTGCCACCTATAGCCCCTTCTAGGTAAAATAGGATCAACCATAGGAAGCACATAAAACGAAAAGACTCAAAAGACCCATTTTACTCTAAGCCTAGTAATACTAGTAATAATAAAAACAATGATCTTAAAAATAAAAGAAAAACTAGTAATAACAAAAGTAATGTCCAATGTTTCAAATGCAGTAAATTTGGTCACTATGCTAAAAATTATAAAGTTAAACCCCAGATTAAATCTTTAGGATTATCTGATGAAGTCACAGAAAATATTTATAAAATTTTAGAGTTAAGAAATACTGATTCTGAACAGTCAGATAATGAATTTAGTTCATCTCCTTATGAGTCTAATAAAGAACAATCTGATTCTCCTGATATAATATTAGGATGTCAAGATGAGTGTTGTAAAAATAAGACAGTTAATGTGTTAACCAAAAGCGATCTATTAGAAAATTTAATATTAGAAATTTGGCATATAGTCACCCTTCCTTACATTAGAGATTTTTATCAAGTTAGACCTGTTATTAGACCTATTCCTATTAAGGCTAAATTTTACCACGTAATTGCTCATTTGGTCGTTGTCTTCAATCCATTTTGCAAATTTTCAAAGAGTTATAATGATTATGTCCTCAAGACATATTCGTACAATTTACTTCTTTCACAAACTAATATTAGCAGTACAGTCAAAAGTTTTATTTCCATTCCTTATCCTAAGTTTACTAGCATCATTTTTTATGTTTCAGCAATGTCTAAGGGAAAAGAAAAATTGTTGCTACGGATGAACATCCAAGGCAAGATTTTACCTTTACCCCTATTCATGGTCAGTCTGATGGTCAGTCATCCCCAGTCATTTTACAATCTGTTCTAGTCCTCATGAATAGATATCCAGGTATGACATGTGATTTATCTGAAAAATCCGTGGTCATCCTTGATAATTTATATCCAGCCTTTAAAAAGAGTCATGAAAGACTACTCAACAAATCAATGTTAGCAGTAGAATTTCAGTTAAGGGCACTTGAGCTCCAAAAGGAGACCAAACCCAGTAAAACCCAAACAACGGACTCTTTGTTTATTAAGGAGTGTGTTGCTTTCCTTAAGGGGGGGGATCATCACCTCCTAATACTCATACATTTTCTAAATTACAAATTCATTTTGCCGGTCAATATAATTTATGGCTTGAAAGCATAATCCAGCAGGATTATAATTTTAATCTTCGAGCTATATCTTTTTCTAACAAAATCAAACCCTATTAAGATACAAGTTTAGCCAATTATTTTCCCATAATGCTAATCTAATGAGTCAATTTGAACCCTCTTTATCTGCTGATAACAAGTCATGGTTAGATTTTTACCAGGTACTCCACCAGTTAACTTTCCCTCAGATTCCCAATATACCAAATGGATTTATCTGCGCTGAAAAATTCAGTTGTGGAGAAATCTACAGAGCTATTTGCCTTGAGTCTCAAAATCCACAAGTTATTTCTGAAATCTTTGAAAAAGGATTCCTAAAAATTTTAGTAGTCACATCTTTTAAATAACTCCAGTTACTTCCAAAGATAATTCGCAATACAGTGAAAGATTATACTAAACGAGTTGATAACAGAAGATTTGGTTACATAGTAATTCTTGGCATCACTTCAGCCAATCCTGAATGGATCCCTCCTTTTTATGATCTCTATCCTTCAGTCCATCTAGTAAGAATATTTGGAGCCAATACTTGGAACTGCATTCTTATTAACATACCTGATTTTGAAACTCAGTTTAGTCAGCCAATACCAGCAAGTAATTCATTCATTGATCATTGTAAAAGAAGAGCCAAAGCTCTCAACACTATCCGAATGAAACTTTCTGACAGGAATTGGTTTACTTTGTGTAGAACCAAAAGAATAGTAATTCAGTCATGCAATCCAAGAAAAGATCCATGGATTTCAAAGATAGATAGTGGTCACTTTTCATATGATGATATTGGTAAAGAAATTTCTGATATCAACATCCAGTCATAAGAATGCCAATTTTGGTATCCAAAGTTTGAAGAACCTAAGGGACATCATTCACAACGAATTTCATATGCTCCGAAGTTATTATGGTGACTGGTTACCTCATTATCACAGTGACCCTGATGATAATTACCCATTTGATGAAGATGCAGAAGCCAACATCATCAATGCAATGGAAGGATGAAGGCATCCAATGCATACAGTAAAGAATCCAATGACAAAAGTAAAATAACCATGGTTAATGCAAAAATTTCTCGGTGAAACTCACATTAACTAAGATTAACACTACAGTAAAAAGGACAAGTCAAATCAACCTTTCGACCACAGTAACCGACATGCTTTTCAGATTCCACGTAATTGAACAGTAACAGACAGAAAATTGTTCATCAACAGTAAAACCATGTGAAGTTCCAGCTTTTCAAAAGTTATTTACAGCTCATGGTCCACTCACGAGATGCACATGACAATTTTTGAAGGCTATAAATCAACCCCTCATTTACCAGTTACAGGCAGAGTTTCTTAACAAAGTTCAAGTGAGAGTTCAAGTTGCACTTCACCTTTCAGAGAGTTTTCTTTTGAGTGAATGTGAGATTCCTTTGAGAGATTCTCATCTACTTGTCTCATAAAGATTCTGTAATAATTCAGTTCATAGTTTGTAATACTTGATGTATACACTGAGCAATTCAGTGATTCATTCCCAGTAATCCAATCTGTAAGTTTCAATTATTTATTGTCTTCTACATTTATCTGTGTCTTTCTTCTTCAGCCTTTGCTACTCTGATCTTTAATTAATGTCTGCTTCCCTCACTGGTATCAGAGCCAAGCCCCCGTTGGTGTGTTTGTTCTTGTAGTCATTTCCTTTTTCTGTGTTTTTAATTTTCAAAAATCTTTCTCAAAAGATATTTGCAAAAGACCACCTAGGCTGAGAGACAACTTGATTAGGATCCTGTCAAACAATAAGGCCTGCAAAAGGGAGCGTGAGACGGGCGTGAGCGGAAGATAAAGGGTATTAGTCTTCTTAGGTATGTGTCTGATGGATATCTTAGATTAAGAATTTTGTTTTGATAAAACCCCTTAAGATGGATAGACTGTTTAGATCAAACTCAGCAATAGGTTCTAGCTCTAGAACCTCTTATCCCACTCTACCAGACATAATCAATGAGGAAGAACACAGTTACGAAGAAGTCAACTAAGATTATAGTGATTGGACAATCCCATAAATTTCCACTAGGAAAATTTACAAGTCAAGTTTTCTAAGTTTTAGAAGTGATTACAGTGTTAAAACTGTAGAGAAAATCTATAGTATTAACAAAGAACATGAAAAGTGTCAACTCCTTAGTAAAGAGTCAAGAAAAAAAAAACTTAGATAGAAGATATATATGCACTAGTGATGCTATGATTTCAATCCCAAATTCCGCTCTCACGTGCTTCAATAGTTGTACAAGTGATGACCGTGATTGGTACCATATATCATTGTATGTGACACTACTCCAATAGCATTTGAGATATCCCAAAATTGGGAACCGCAACATTATTATATTAGACATAGAGATTGCTGTTTCTAAATGCATAGAAGGATTTTTTTTGGGGCAAGTAAAAAGTACATTAAAGAAGAACAACCAAGCTATGCAATAACTAGGGGGAATACCCCTCAAAAACCATCAAGAGACCAAGACAACCAACACCAAGATCAACCCACAACATAAAGGTAATACAATGCTCCTACCCAGAAAGAGGCAAAGGAACATACACCAAGGACCAAAAAAATGGTCATAAAAGGATGTTATAGTAACAAAATTAACATATGTTAATCACTATATTTATTGAACGAATTTATTCGCACGAGTCATTCTAACCATACATTAACCTTTTGGACCTGTAGTATATATGTGTCACTAATGGTGCCTCTGTTGTATGATTGAGCATGGTGCCTCTGTGTCACTAATTTGCAAATCTTTGATCAATTGTTAGCATCATACCTGATATTTTGCTCGACACTAAGAAACCTCGTTCACCTTACACTATTTTTTTACCCCACGAAGTACAAACTCACTTAACCTATATGACAAAAGAGGGGGAAAAAATCTGCTTACTATTCACAACGAATGATGTAAGGCAGTTAACTTTACTGGTTTTCATTCCTCACTGCCCTTAAAATGGGATCCTCAGCATCATCAAAGTTGTCTTCATCATCAAGTTCATCCAACTCATTCATTACTGACTGGTTTATCTTCTTACGTGATTGTCTCCTATGCTTCTTAGGCTCCAATCGTGGTTCTGCTTGTTTCACACCCATATCTCCCATCTTGTACCTACGAAGATGGTCCATATTTGGACCACAAGTCAAAAAAAGAAGAAGAAAGAAAACAGGACAGACTTAAAAGTAAAAAAGGAAAAGAGAACGTGATGCTAAAAATTCAAGACCTCGTCACAATGACCAAAAAGTTGAGAAATTTTTGTTTCTTCAAGCGTAATATCCGAGACGACAAGGTGAATGTAGAATTCTGTAACACCATTACAAGATCCCAAATGGAAAATATGGATCAAGATTGAGTTTTTTCATGATCTCGAGAACTTATCAATACGTTTTGCATTACATGAAATGGAAGATGCTGGTGTTGTCAGCCTATTTCCATAATGATGGCATCTCAAAAATAAATGCAAAAGCCAGTCCATACTCCATACTTCTCATAGAACCTATCATTTAACTATTTTAACTCATAAATAGATAATCTTTGAACCATACTTTAATAAATGAAAGATATAACAAGTGGAAAATCTTGATAAAGCATTTGACTCCTTACCGACCAATACATAGCTGGAGTAAAGAAGTGGAAGTGTATACGAAACCAATCCCCTCATAACATTTTGCTATGCTGAAATTCTTAATTCAAATTAATTTTCTCATAAAATTTTTGTTAGGATGAAACCCATAGTTTTGGGGCTTGTTTGGTAAAGTTGTGGTTTTCTATTTTCTGTTTTTCGTTTTCATTTTTTTCAGGAAATAAAAACTGAAAATATGTTTGGTAACGTTTTTGTTTTTGTCTCCAAAAAAAACAAAAAAAATAAAAACAAAAACAAAAAAACATTTTCACATTTTGAGCTAAATTCGAAAACAATAAAAGTTGGTTACCAAAATTTTGAAAACAGTAACGGGCCGACCACATCTTATGGAAAGGCCCGATCCCGATCACGTCTTTTAGAAAGAAAAGGCTGACCCAATAAATAACTAGCCTCTCATTCTAGAAGTGACTCACCTCGTTCGTTCTCGCTCTGTCCTATCTCTCTCTCTCTATATATATACACACACACACACATATATACTAGCATTTTCCCGTGCTATGCACGGGTATCATTCAAATTTTTTTTTGAAAATCTATATATATATATATATATATATATATATTACCCACGAAGTTTGTTAAAAAAAAAATAAAAATAGAAAGGAAAAAAAAAGTTCAAAAAAAAAAAACATGAAAAAATATATATGGTGGAAGAGAGGCGGTTACAGTGAGTGTAAGAGAAGTTACTGCAAAATTGTAGGAGGTTAAGAGTTTTTATTTTGTTTTTGGTTTTTTTTACTTTTTAAATATTATTATATTTTAAATATATGTACATGTACAATCCTATATCTATGTATACATGGTGTAGGAATGCCATGTGGCATCCCAACTATATAAGGGTGCCACGTGGCACCTACATTACTATATATTATATATAGATGTATTTATATATAATTGGATATATAATTATTTGGCTCTCTTTCTCTCTCTCTCACTTCTCCACTCCACCCTTAGCATAGGACTATCGGTATTCACTGCCCTCGACTTTTTTTTTGGGCCGAGTAAAATAGAATTCTTTCACATCTTATATGGTGTGTATATATATACATATAACAATTGTGTAATATACAAGGAACATTCTTGAAATCCACAATTTTTATGTTGAAAGTAGATTTAATTTTGATTTCGTTACCAAACGTGTTTCTTGTTTTTGTATATATATACATTATTTAAGGCACCCGTTGAATTATCGTTGGTGACCATATCCTGCCTTAGGCATGATAATTGGTGAATCTAGTGTGAATTCGTGTAATTTTAACCCATTAATTCATATAAAAAATGTTACCAAACAAGTTTTATGTTTTTATTTATAAAAAAAAAAAAACAAAAAAAACAAAAACTGGTTTTCGTTTTAAAAAAACTGAAAACTAAAAACGAGAAACGTTACCATGCGACCCCTTACTTAATCAATATATAATTATAATAACCAGAATCCAGTTATTTGACTTTTGCATGTTATAACCAAAATACTTGTTCTCATATTTGTTTGGGGACATGGACATATATCTAAAACGTCACTGACACAAGATAAAGGAAGAAAAGATAGTTTTCTCCTATTTATGAATTACAATGTGGGATGGTGGAAGCTCATTAATTACAAAAAAATGTCTATAATTGGCATTGTTATTGAAATCACTACGCAAACAGATTTGGCGAAAGTTTTAAAGTTTAAACTCATGGCACTGTATGACGGGAAATTGTTAGTTGCGAGAACTCATGTTGAGATTACTTTGGACATACCTTACATCACTCTCTCTTTTTGTTCCAATTGTCCTCAACTGAAATTCCTCTCTGATTTTGATCTCATCAAGTAGTTGAAAATAGTACGGATATCTTTCCCAATCTCCTTTCACCACACATCCCGGTTCACCAATATGCAAGCAATCATTGAACGAGCATTTTGCAGGTTCACTAGCGTTGAGCAATTTCTTAACCTGAACATACAAGAAAGATGGAAAATGTTGTGTGAGTTCATACTTTGATACAAAAAAAAAAAAAAAAGTACAAGTACATATACACAATTATACAAAGATGACCGCAGAAACCTCAGGGAAATGTGTTGCCATAGATTGCTTTGTTACTTTCATTAAGCTAGGTTGGTTAAACCCCGGAGTATCAGCAAGATATCCACCTCCAGATAATGGAAGCAAAGAAACATGACGTGTCGTATGCTTCCCTCTACCACTCCTTGTTGACACTTCACCAACACGTTGATCCTCTAACCACTTGCTACCTAGAATCTGAAATAGGGCAATGAAAAGGGAGACACAAATCTTAAGAGCGTACAACATAAACTAAAGAAATGTAAGTAGGAACTAGGAAAATACAAGCAGAGAGAACAAACCCACAGGAACAAATGAATTATCCTCTTCTGCAACACCAAAAACATGATGACTGCTTCTCAAAGCATTGATTAGACTGGACTTTCCAACGCCACTTGGGCCAACAATCACAGAAGTTTGTTCTCTCAAAGTGAAGTGAAGAGTATCAAGCCCTTGTTTGGATTCAACGCTGCAGAAAATTGGTTCATAGCCCCAACTACGGAGCCTATATTTCCACTCAACCAGAGTCTGCATGACACATTACAGTTACAAAACCCTCAGAATAAACTATAGGATGATGGAATAAGAGAGCGAACAAACAATGACATCAAGCATATAACAAAACTCTCACAATATGATTATGACAAACTCGCTTTTTAGATAAAAGTCTTTTTAATCATTTTATTCTATATTTTCTTTCGAAAGAATCTTGAGCGAAAGAATTTTGTTTCAAGCGAGCTAAAACAATATGTGAATGTCACACTAGCAAAACATCTTAGTTTTAATAGCACTTTTGCTTCAATTTTTTTCTCTACAAAATTTATGATGCGACTATGTGCTCTAATAGCATCAAACCTCGCTAAGCACAATATGTGATAAACCAGTGACAATGATAACGAGCAAGGAAACGTATTACAGTATCCTGTCATGAATCTTGTGGTCTCATAGGAGAATTTGAACTAAGAAGATTATAAGTACGTCAACCAACTAGACCATATAAAACTTTTAGTAATTCACTCACTTATTTACACAGATTTGCTTAGTAAAATCCTCAAGATAAAGTCTAAATTGCTACTTCACCAAGTATATTTGAGTAATGCTATGCTTCCCAAATTTAAATCCCAAATGCTTTACCAGTTGTACCACAACAATGGTATGTGGTACCACCAATCACTGGCACAACATAGTACAACTGCTGGGATCCAAACTTGGGGTTTAAATTTGGAAAGCATAGCAAAATTCATTATTATATTTTCCATTTCCACACACATCAACTATAATGGAACATCTGAAGATTCAAACCTCTTCATCTGCAAGTTCCACCTTATTCAATGCAAGAGTGATCGGTATGCCAGTAGACTCGGCCTCCACCAAAAACCTAGTAAGAGAAAAGGCCTCCAATTTGGGTTGATCCATCGAGAAAAGAACCAGCAACTGATCAACATTGGCCACCGGCGGATCAAGAATCTCACTCTTTCTTTGAAACACATTCTCGATCATGCCCCTCCGATCCACCCAATCAATGGACCCAACCAAGACCTTGTCTCCAACTAATACTCTCCTCTTTATCTTCTTCAACACAGCTTTCACCACACACAACAATTCCAATTCCACCCCAATTCTATGATGATGTTCTTCTTGTTCTTCGACGACGACACGCATGAAATTGGCTTGAGCGGAGGCGACCATGCCGACGGCTTGGTTAGGAGAGAGAATAGGTTTTTGATCTGCGGCGAGGACTGAAGAGAGAGAAGAGAAGTGCTTGACATTGTCGCGTGCCTTGAGTAGATTCTTGTCTGGATGGTGGGGCCTTCTCGAGATGCTGTTAGGGTTTTGCTGTCTGGCGGCGGAGACGGAGACGCGGCGGAATACGGCGGCGGAGAGTGGTGGACGTGGAGTCGCTCGGTGGTAGAGCAACTCAAACAGCCTGGGTATGATACGTGGCTGAGCAGCCATTGCGGCGCAGCAGAGACACTATCCGGTTAGGCAGGCACAACAGTGAGGCCCTAAATTCAATTAATAAATGCTTTAGTTCTTCAAAATCCAAGGGAGTGGGGGCCGATTCGTCTTTCAATGCAAACTCCAACTCTCTCTCTCTCTCTCTCTCTCTCTCTCCTTAATTGATATGGTGGTTGCCCGTGGCCGGTGCTGAGGAGTGGAGCTGCTGGACTCTGTGGAATGTGAGATTTTTGGGGGGTTTTGAGGAAGAAGTGAATAATTTTGGGGTCGGGCTAATTACAAAATATATAGGGTTAATTGCACTAACACACCGTGGTTAGGCCTTTTATCAGTTGTCCTGTATTTTAAATTGTATCACTAATACCTTTTGTGGTTTGAATTAAAGTGAAATAATCACATTTTCTGTTAAAGTTAACGGAAATGGGTAAAAGTACAAAATTTTTCCTATTATTTGCTAATGAGAATACCCTTATATGGTTAAATGTTTTTTTAGGCATATGTAGTAGATTATTATATTATTTTAATATTATATTTGTTATTAAAGACTATTATGTGGTCTCTTTGAGGTAACTTCGTGAGAGTGAATTTATTTAATTTTTAATTTTATTTTTGATCTATCCTTGGACACATGCCACATAGTCTTGGTGATATATTATTTTATTTTTTTATTTTTTATCTACCCATGGACACACACAATCTTGCTGTTATATTAGCTTTTTTTTTTTTTTTTTTTTTTTTTGTAGATCTAACATTGGTCACACACAGTGAAATCCAGTGTAGTGATGTACTAAAATCTAAAAAAAAAATAAATTATCACCAAAACTCTGTGTGTGTGTCAAATTCGCTCTCACGAAGGTACCCCAAAGTGACCACAGAATGGTCTCTAACAACAAATACACTATCAAAATAATATAATAATATATCACATGCCTAAATAAACATTTAAGCATATAAGAGTGTTCTCATTAGCAAATAATAGGGGTAATTTTATACTTTTACTTATTTTTAGTTAACTTTAACAGAAAAAATGAATGTTTCACTTTAGTCCAAATCACATGGGTATTAATGATACAATTTAAAGTATAGGAGGATAACTGATAAAAGACCTAACCACAGGGAGTGTTTCAATAATTAACCCAAATATATATTCTTAAAGTTTGGTCGTTTAAATTTAGTCCATCCAATTTCAATTGTCTCAATTTCATTCTTGATGTTTTGAAATAGTGGTGTCAAACGGGCCGGGCCGGGCTCGGTCAAAGCGGGCTTGACCGGGCTTCGGGCCGGGCCGGGTCGGGCTTCACCGTGTTATCGGGCCGGGCCGGGCCGGGCTTGGGAAGGGAGGGGGGATGTCCGCCCCGGACCGGTGGCCCGGGCTCACTAGGGCCGGGCTTCGGGCCGGGCCGGGCCGGGCTAGTGGACGGGCTCATGGACGGGCTTATGGACGGGCTCGTGGACGGGCTCGTGGACGGGCCCATAAACGGGCCGGGCCGGGCCGGGTCGGAGTTTTGGGGGGAAAAGTTTTAACTTTTAAAGTTTAATGTTTGGGAATTTGGGGGAGTTTTGACTTTTACTCTTTTTTTTTTTATATGTTTAGTTTATGCACTAATGATTAGTGATTACTAAAAAAAATTTGTTTAACAAAAAAAAAAAAGTAAATAATATTTATTATTCAATAAAAATTAATGAGATTACTATTATTTGATATTTAAAAATTATAGTCTAATAAAATATAAAGATTACTTATCATAAATTGTACAATAAAAAGTAAAGATTTATTCATTAATGATTACATTGATTAGTGATTACTAAAAAAAGTTCATTCAAAAAAAAAAAGTAAAGAATATTTATTATTCAATAAAAATTAAAGAGATTACTAGTATTTGATATTTAAAAATTGTAGTCTAATAAAAAATAAAGATTATTATCATTAATTTCAATAATTTGTATAATAAAAAGTAAATATTTATTCATTAATGATTAGTGATTACTAAAAGTTTAAAAAAAGTTCATTCAAAAAAAATAGTAAAGAATTTTTATTATTCAATAAAAATTAAAGAGATTACTAGTATTTGATATTTAAAATTATAGTCTAATAAAAAATAAAGATTACTTATCATTAATTTGTATAATAAAAAGTAAAGATTACATTTTACAGAATTGGATTTTTTTTTTAAAAAGCCGTTCACAGTTTATACTCATGCGGGCCAGGAGTATTACAATTGATTTGTTTGGAACTAAATGATCTTCAACTCTCATATTCATTCTTCAATTCTTGATTCTTCAATTTTCTTCCGTAACTTCCAAATTTGCGAAGTCTTCAAGAATAGGATCTTGGCGGTTTTGAGTTCGATATTGTGCACGGTCCCATCCTTCAAGCACATCAAGCAGTCAAGCATATCAGGAGATAATCTGCTCCTCCTTTCCTCTAGCACCCTTCCACCTACACTAAAAGCAGACTCCGATGCAACTGTGGAAGCCGGAGGAGTTAGTAGATCACGAGCCATGATGGAAAGAACAGGGAAAGTTCTTACATGTTCTTTCCACCATGTCAAAAGATTTAAATCGACCATTTCCTCGTTGGTTAATCGACTTTCCCACTCTGTTTCTCGATACTTATTTAATTCACCAAGAATGTTAGAGCTACTTACAAATGATTGACTAACACCCTTTTGTTTCTTTCGACTGAGAAACTGGCTCGCCCAAGAACCACCTGACGCTCCCGAACTTAACTCAATATTAGAAGTAGAATAAGAAGTAGCACTTTCTTTATTTGTATATTTTTCATAGTAAATACGAAATAAAGATTCCAAAGTATTTTCCATTTCAGAAGTAGTTATTTCTAGACCAGGCTCACCATCTGGTCCTTGCATCAATTCAGATATTTGTTTAACCATTTCACAAACACCATCAAAATTGATTCTAGGATCCAAGATTGCAGATAAGTAAAATACAGGTGGAATGTAAGACCAATATTTTTTAAACTTTTTTTCCATTTTCTCGCAAATATCAATAAAAATGTCATTTTTTTGTTTATAACTATGAAATGTATGAGCCATATTATATAATTCCATAAGAACTAAACAAGAAGTAGAATAGTAAACACCGGAAAGTTTATTTGTAGCATTGTAAAATACTTCTAAAAATCCATGAAAGTCAAATGCCATATCCCAATCGTTTGAAGTCAAGTTTAGTGATGGATAATTAAAATTAACAAATTGAGTAATAATATTACTATACTTTTTACAAGAATCTATCATAAGATAAGTAGAATTCCAACGAGTTTTAATATCAGTTTGCAATTTCTTTGGATTAAGACGATTTTGTTTACAAACACCATAAAATGCTTGTAGACGCTTAGGCGTTGAACAACAAAAGACCACTGCCTCTCTAATTTTAAGTATGTGATCATCAATTTTTGTTAATCCATCTTGGATAATCAAATTAATGATATGACATACACAACGACCATGAAATAATTTTCCATTCAACATTGGGCGCATAAGATCTTTAAACATATTAATAGCATTTGTATTAGCACTAGCATTGTCAAAAGTAATGCTTATAATTTTTTTCATAATATCATACTCATTAAAAACATTGATTATATAGTTATATATATTTTCACTAGTATGAGGATAGTCTAATGCACGAAAAGCAATGATATTTTTATTCATATTCCAATTTTCATCTACAAAATGCGCCGTTATACATATATATCCCGTTTTATTACAACCAGTCCACAAATCGGAAGTGCATGCAATTGTACAATTAAAAGTAGAAAAATCCTCAATTAATTTTTTTTTGGTTTGTTGAAAAACAGATTGTATATCACTTCTAAGAGTATTTCTAGTAATAGGTTGGTAGGCTGGTTGTAAAAAAGTTTGAATAAAACGTGTAAAGCACTCTTCTTCAACTAAAGTAAAAGGCATATCGGATGCACAAACAAATTTTGCCAAGCCTTCCCTCATTTTTTTTTGATTATAAAGAAAAGTTCCAACACTTGTGCCAGTAGAAGCAGAAATTTGGGATTGTACTAGGCCGTCCGCTTGAGCGGTACCTGCTTCCCATGCACCTTTATGTTTGCTCATGATGTGCCTTTTAAGTGTATTATTTCCTCCACCTTTGTAAGAAAATTTGAGTCCGCATATTTTGCAAATAGCTCCATTTTTTTCGTCATTTAATTTAAAAAATAACCAAACAGGTGATTTTAATTTTCTTTCAGTGGTGGGACTTGGATCATTAGGATTTGAAGGAGATGGTTCAGATGGATTAGACCCCATAATTTCAACGTCGTCATCATCCTCCAATTCCAAATCATTAATCTCATTTCTTTCCCCATAATCTAAATTTTCAAAGTCATAAGTTGGGCCTTCCCTAGTTTTGGAAGATCTTGAGTGAGATGCCATTTTTTTTTAAATAAAAAAAAAGAGGGGAAAGAAATATGAAAGATTAAAAATACTAACAATTAAATAAGCAACTAATAAAGCAAGAAGTGAAACAATAAATAAATTTACCTCAACTTATAGTAGTAAAAGAAGAAGTGAACAACTATAAATTATAATAAGACTTGAGACTTGAGAGCTTGTAAGTTCAACTTGAGACTTGAAAGCTTGTAAGTTCAAGTTGTAGAAGACTAGAAGTGCTTTTACAAATTAGAGCTTTGATAATTGAATCACCAACTTGTAGAGTAGAAGTGCTTGTAGACTTGTAGTTTATGGAGTAGTATAGAGAAAGTAGAGAATAGAGAGAGATAATTGATTTTTGTATGAGAAAATATGTTGTGGGAGGTTTAGTATTTATAGAAAATGGGCTAAGGGGTATTTTGGGAAGTCAAAAAGCACATTTACATTTTTACCCCCAAAACTAGCCGTTTTATAGCCGTTAGAGGGGTAAAAAATGGAAAAAAAATTGAAAAGGGGCCAAACTAGCCGTTATGGCCACGGGCGGGCCTACCGGGCCGGGCTTCGGGCCGGGCCGGGCCACAACGGCTAGATTATGCGGGCTAGCGGGCCGGGCCGGGTTTCGGGCAAAGGGGCGGGCCGGGCCGTGGACGGGACCAAGGGTGTCCACCCCGGACCGGACAAAACTGCTCGGGCCTAGCGGGCCGGGCCGGGCCGGGCTTTTAGCCCGGAAAAATCGGGCCGGGCTCGGGCCGGGCCGGGCCAACCCGACCCGATTGACACCTCTATTTTGAAAGAGTCAAATAGATCCAACTGTTTGATTCCGTAAAACATTTGGACATATTTTGACCATATGCAACACAAGTGCGAATTAAGAAAAGGGAAAAAAAGTGAAAATCAAGTTCTTTTCTTCCTCAATCTAAATCCTTAAGATTCACCTTCTCCATTCCCCGGGAATGCGCATGGTGAAGTTTTGTCCAAATTTTTGACGAAATTGGATAATTGGATTGATTTGACTCACTTTTAAAATTTTAAGGACTAAATTGAAACAATTAAAATTATAGGGATCAAAATAAGATATGGACCAAACTTCAAGGTTTATTTTGCAATTAAGCCTTTTGGGGGATTAGTATGTATATTGTTTTTGCCCAAAAAAATAAAAGGGTTAAATATATTTTACCCCTGTGATTAGACTCATTTTCTGTGGTTTGAGAGTGGACACTTACCCCTTCTTGTGATTTTGGACTAAAGTGAAACTACTAAGATTTCTCTCAAAATAACTCTACACATGGATTAAGTATTAAAATTAGTCCCACATAGGAGAATTTAAGTATCAAAATTAACACCACATAGGCAGTTAACCTCAAAATTAGCCCTACACGGAGGTTAAGTGTTAAATATTAGCCCTGTATAGGTGGGTTAAATGACAGCAGTATCCCCACAGAGAGGGTCAACCCCAAAATTAACCTCATAAAGGATGTTAAGTGTTAATACCTTGCGAATTTTAGAATTTCATCAGTTTGAAGGAAATCTTAACAGTTTCACTTTAATCCGAAACCACAAGAGGATTAAGTGTCTACTTTTAAACCAGAGAGGGTAAAGTGAAAATTAACCTAACCACAGAGAATAAAATATAATTAACCCTAATATCTATAAATCTCAAAAACTTTTGAAGGGGTGAACTCAAAAACTTCATAGGCAAAAATAAACTTTAAAAAATATATAAAATAAAAAATAAAAAATTGGAGGGGCCACTGCAAAGCGGGGGTATTTGTAAAATACAACCGCGCTAAAAGGAAGAATTGTATTAGTTTTTATCACAACTTCCCGTGTTATCCGCAATTTGCATTGCAAGGCTAATTTTTATACAATATGATTAATCTATGATAAGTTGTATTATTTTAGCTGTTGTTTGTGCAGATTACTGCTGTGTGGACTAAACAGATGAACATCAGAATGAATGGAATGCTGGAATGAAAACAAAAGAAGTCAAAGCTGAAATGTGGAGTTCGATCGATCTAAGACGGTTCGATCGATCGAGAGTTCGATCGCTTGCAGTGTGTTGAAGCGCTTGAGGATTAAGGGTTCGATCGATCGAGAGCAGTTCGATCGATCGAACGGGGTATTTCCAGTAACATTTGCGTGCGCAGCAGATGCGGGTTTTAACCCTAGTTTCTTAGGTTTTCTTATATATAGGAGTTTTGTACACGTCCATAAGGAGGCACACATTACATTTTTACAGTTTGTTTAGAGAGAGAGATAGAGTTTTGTGTTTGGTTTTGTAGGTTATTCATTGAAGTTTCATTGGTAAACCGGATTTCTTAAGTTTAATACGAGTATTCTTCATTCCAGGTTATATATTTATTGTTTATTCATATCTTGCACTCGGTAGTCGTAGTTTAATCGTTCTTCTCATAGTATTACATGCTAAATATCTTTAAAACCTTAGTTTTTAGATTTTCCATGAAAAACTTGCAACCAAACAAGGTGTTAATGTTTTCTTACGTTAAAAATCAATCTTTGACACTCCAGACGATGTCTGAGTAGTCCCAGGTTGGGAGAACACGATGAAACAGTGATCTCCAGTCTCTGCAATGCAGCAGAATAATCGCTGTGTTCGATCGATCGAAGTTAGTTCGATCGATCGAACCAGAGACAGTCAAGCGATCGAAGTCAGTTCGATCGATTGAGGGATGAAGGTCTTCGATCGATCGAAAGCGCGTCGATCGATCGAACTCCCTGATTCTTGAGGATGTTCCCTGCAGTATTCCAGGACCTTTTGTTTTAAGATTTGTTATCATTCTGTCCCAAATAAATGCTCAGTTTGTCAAAACAGTTTTAAAATTAAGGCCCTAGGGCATTTTCTTTCAATACATTTTGCAAACCATCTTCAATGCTAACACCATTGAGGATGCGAGTCTTAACTATTGGATTAAACCGCTTTTACGTATTTTAATTTAATTGTGATGATATGGTCCCGGTCATGAAAGGGCCATAGAATCTTTATCTTTTGAGGAATACGGAAAACTGTGGGTAATGGACTCCGTTGTGCTTCAAGGCAAATGCATGGTAGATAGCTAGATTACTGTGGATTCGTGTAATCCCAATATTTTCTTTTAAAAGTTCAACATCCTACTTTAGAGTACTGTTTTAAATAGCTAGTTAGATTGTTCAGTTAATTTTAATTATTTTCAGTAGTAATCCTAGTTTGTGGAACTCTGTGTTCCGCACCATCGTTCAAACTTATTTATTTTATTTTGCTTTCTTTTAGAGGATAGTCTAATTCAATAGGTCAACACCTTCCCTGTGGGATCGACCTGGTCTTACCAGTTACTACTTGCACGTCTACCTACACTTGGGTATTGCACAAGAGCGCACAAGATTTTTCGCGTGTCAAGTTTTTGGCGCCGTTGCCGGGGAAGGCGACGATCAATTCCTTAGATTACCTCAGTCTCTCTTCATCTCTTTCTATTTTTATTTTCTCTTCTTTTCAGTTCTTTTAGGTAAGTTCTCACCCTAGGGACTCTCCTAGTTCATGTCCGAGAATTCTATTGAAGGAATTTTTGGAAATCCATTCTACCGCTCTGACTCTGATAGTTCCATCAACCCGATAGTCACTCCAACTGCATCAATGGATGATCATCAGAGTGAAAATGGTGACAATAATTTGGTGCCAATTGATGAGGCACTCCGTCCTCTTTGCGATCTTATGCAACCAGAACATGCACCTACGCCCTCTTGCATTCAAATCCCACCGCATAATGGCGAATTTCAGTTTCGCAATGGGATGATTCAATTGCTTCCCACTTTTCATGGGATGGAAAGTGAGAAGGCGTATTTACATGTCACCGATTTTGAGGATGTTTGTAAAACATTCTCGCAAAATTGTCCTAGGGAGGTGACGCATCTAATGCTATTGCCCTTCACTTTGAAAGATAAAGCGAAGGCGTGGCTCCCCTCCCTAAAACCGAATTCAATTTTCACCTGGCATGCGATGAGCACCGCGTTTCTGAAGAAATTCTATCCTACTCGCATGACCACAGACCTTCAGCGTCAAATCAATTCCTATAAACAAAAGAGCAATGAAACCTTCACACAAGCGTGGGAGCGTTTCAAAGATTTGCTTCTCTCGTGCCCACACCATGGGTTTGAGAAATGGCGAACTATCAGCTTCTTTTATCAAGGATTGAATGGTGAAACAAAGAAGTTGGTGGAAACAATGAGCTCTGGACCATTTCTGCGTAAAAACACTGAAGAGGCCGAAGCCCATTTCGAATGGTTAGCTGAATACGCTCATGAATGGTCAAATTCTGACAATATCTCACGCTCACAGATATCCTGTGTAGAAGAGAAAAGCCTATACCAGCTAACCAATGAAGATCACCTCATGACTAAGTATGCAGAGCTAGCACAGAAGGTAGAGGAGTTAAGCATGAAAGGAGAGAGCTCTAGGCAAGTCATGCCTGAAGAACCATGTGGCACATGCAACATGTTGGGACATACAACTCAATATTGTCCTAATGTGCCATATTTTCAAGAGCAAGCCCCTGTAGAGATGAATGCCATGCAAGGTTTTCGAGGGGCGGGGAATTCCAACAATAACTTTCAAAGTAACAATAGATGGAATCACCCCGGTTTTGATTGGAGAAATAATGCTGGGGCCCAAAATCAATATCAACAGCAGCCCTACAACAACAATCAATATCAAGGGCAAAACAATAGGCCAGCCCAGCATTACAATCAAAACAGAACCAATAATTACAATCAAGCTCAACCCTCAAATGCACCACAAACTAATGCCTATGTGCCACCGCACAAAAAGGTACAAGAAGAAGAGCCACTTGCTAATGCCAATCTAACACAACAACTCATCCAAATGATGAGTAGAATGTCTGCCACGTTAGAGAGGATAGATGCACGGCAAGAAGGCTCAGGAGGAACATTCCCTGCCCAACCACTTCCGAACCCCAAAGGACATAACAATGGTCCTAACAATCAAGAACATGCTAAGGCTGTGACTACACTGAGAAGTGGAAAAATCATAGAGAAAAGCATGCCTCTGTCCACTCCCGAAGTATACAAAGAGGAGGAAGTGGTGGATGAAGAAGTTGAGCTACCATCTACTCGAGAGGAGGAGTCGTCTACTAATGACGAACCAATAAAGGCAAACATTGAAGCTCCTAGAGTAGAAGACAAAGTTGAGCGAAGGCCTGGAAAGGAATCTGTTAAGGAGGAACCACCAAAATGCCCCTTTCCTGCACCTTATCCTCAACGGTTGAAGAAACCCAAGAATGAGACAAAGAATCAGGAGTTTCTGGAATTGTTTAAGCAAGTTAAGATTAACCTTCCACTCCTAGATGCTATCAAGCAAGTGCCGGCCTATGCTAAGTATCTCAAAGATCTATGCACGGTCAAGAGGAGGCAAAGCGTGAAGAAACATGCTTATGTCGCGTGCCAAGCAAGCGCGATCATTCAAAATGAGTTGCCTCCAAAACTCAAAGATCCCGGTACACCTACTGTCTCATGCAGAATTGGGAATCAAAAGATAGATAACACACTCCTCGATTTAGGAGCAAGCGGGAACCTGCTGCCATATTCAGTCTATAAACAGCTAGGGTTGGGTGAACTTAAACCCACCCGAGTCGCGTTGCAATTGGCAGACAGATCTGTGAAGTACCCTAGAGGGGTATTAGAGGACGTCCTTGTCCAAATAGATTCTTTTGTCTTTCCGGTTGATTTCGTGATATTAGACACCGAACCTGTGTCTAATCCTGGTGCACATATCCCGGTTATCTTTGGACGGCCGTTCCTCAACACTATTGATGCCACAATCAAGATTAGAAGTGGCATCATGACTATCGTATTCGGGAACATGACATTGAATGTCAAGATTTTTTCTAATCCCCGACCTGAAGAATACGATGATGAGGAAGAAATCCATTATATAGACACGGTCATTGAAGATGAAGTTGACTTGGTCGACTACAAAGATCCTTTGGAAGTTGTGATGACTCAATTTGGCGATATCTATCAGCCTGCAGAGTCAACTCCATTGGATGCTGACCTGAACCAGACGTGTCTTATGATGGATACGATAGAGGAGGATAGAGCCGATTGCATGTGGGTAATGCCATATGAACAACTGCCTCCTAAAACCAAGTTGGTAATGCCCTCTAGTTTCCAGTTTCCGGAGTTAGAATTGAAGGAGCTTCCCAAAGAGCTAAAATATGCGTTCCTAGGGACTAGAAAAACTTATCCTGTGATCATTTCATCTGCTTTAACTCATGAACAGGAAAGTCAGCTAGTGGAAATGCTGACTAAGCATAAGGATGCTATGGGATGGACAATTGCTGACCTCAAAGGCATAAGCCCATCCATATGCACGCATAAGATATATCTGGAGGAAGACGCTAAACCCTCAAGGCAAATGCAAAGGCGTCTGAATCCCAACATGCAAGAAGTAGTTAAAAAGGAAGTGCTAAAGCTACTTGATGTTGGGATGATATATCCGATATCTGATAGTCCTTGGGTTAGTCCTACCCAAGTAGTTCCAAAGAAAGCAGGCATAACAGTCATTCCGAACAAAGAAGGTAAATTAGTACCAACACGTATCCCCACTGGATGGAGGATGTGTATTGACTACAGGAAGTTAAATACTGTGACCCGAAAGGACCATTTTCCTTTGCCATTCATGGATCAAATGCTAGAACGTGTGGCGGGTCACAAGTATTACTGCTTTTTGGATGGATACAGTGGATATAATCAAATCGAGATTGCTCCTGAAGATCAGGAGAAAACCACTTTCACGTGTCCATTCGGTACTTTTGCCTACCGACGAATGCCGTTTGGCTTATGTAATGCACCGGCTACCTTTCAGCGGTGCATGCTAAGCATCTTTAGTGACATGGTCGAAAACATCCTTGAAGTCTTCATGGATGATTTTTCAGTGTTCGGCCATAGCTTCGAAGATTGCCTCAGCAATCTCGAGCAGGTTTTAATGAGGTGTGAGGACAAACACCTAGTCTTGAATTGGGAGAAGTGTCACTTTATGGTGACCAAGGGTATAGTTCTCGGCCACATAATATCCGATGAAGGAATCCAAGTGGATAAGGCTAAGATCGACATAATCTCAAATCTACCTGTCCCCCGTACAGTAAGAGACATCCGTTCATTCTTGGGGCATGCAGGTTTTTATCGTCGATTTATCCAGAACTTCAGTGCAATCTCTCGACCCCTTTGTCAACTTCTTGTCAAAGATGCACCTTTCGAGTGGTCAGAGAGTTGCCAAAAGTCCTTAAAGGATCTAAAAGATCTCCTCACCTCCGCACCTATAATACAGGCACCCGACTGGAGTTTGCCTTTTGAATTAATGTGCGATGCTAGTGATTACGCCATTGGCGCAGTCTTAGGCCAGAGAAAGGACAATAAGCCACATGTGATATTCTATGCCAGCCGAACTTTGAATGAAGCTCAAATGAATTACACTACTACTGAAAAGGAGCTGCTGGCTGTAGTATTCGGTTTGGATAAGTTTAGGTCTTATCTGATAGGGTCACCAATCATCTGTTTTACAGATCATTCGGCTCTCAAGTATCTCTTGTCAAAGAAAGACGCTAAACAACGGCTTATTCGCTGGATACTCTTACTCCAAGAGTTTGATTTAACAATCAAAGATAAGAAAGGAGTAGAGAATGTGGTTGCGGATCATTTATCCCGGTTGACTTTTATCGACAACACTGAATCCCAATCCATTAAAGATGAGTTCCCAGACGAACAGCTACTGGCAGTAAGTAGTCTGCCTTGGTATGCTGATGTGGTAAACTACCTTGTCACGGGTGAGACACCGACTCATTGGTCGAACCAAGATAGGAAACGGTTCCTCTCGTTCGCACGCCATTTCTTCTTTGACGACCCATACCTTTTCAAATACTGTGCTGATCAGGTCATCAGGCGCTTCGTCCCCAACGAGGATATAACCGTAATATTAGCGTCATGCCATTCTGAGGCATGCGGTGGCCATTTCGCGTCACAGAAGACCGCACAAAAAGTCTTACAAAGCGGTTTTTACTGGCCCACAGTCTTCAAAGATGCTTATTCCTTTTGTAAGACATGCCAACGCTGTCAAAAGCTTGGAACCATTTCTAAAAGGAATTCTATGCCTTTAACCCCTATCATCACAATTGAGATATTTGATTGTTGGGGCATAGATTTCATGGGCCCATTTCCCAAGTCGAATAACTGTGAATACATACTCCTTGCTGTCGAGTATGTATCCAAATGGGTAGAAGCGATACCAACGAGACGAAATGACCACAGAACGGTCATGTCATTTCTAAGAGAGCATATTTTATCTCGTTTTGGTACTCCGAAAGCTTTACTAAGTGACCAAGGCAAGCATTTCTGCAATAGGCCCTTGGAGTCACTTCTCAAGAAATACGGAGTCCATCATAAAATCGCTCTTGCCTATCATCCACAGTCAAATGGGCAAGCAGAATTGGCTAACCGAGAAATCAAGCATATTCTCGAGAAGACGGTTAGTTCCAATCGAAAAGACTGGGCATACAAATTGACTGACGCGTTATGGGCATACCGTACTGCTTATAAGACGAATCTTGGTATGTCCCCGTATAGACTGGTTTACGGGAAAGCTTGCCACCTTCTTGTTGAAATTGAACATAAAGCTTATTGGGCGACACGCTCATTGAACTTTGACATTCAAGAGGGAGGTCAGCTACGCAAGCTCCAACTTACAGAGTTAGAGGAAATACGACGAGATGCGTATGACTCTGCAAAGTTGCATAAGGAAAAGTTGAAGGCTCGGCACGATCGTACGATTTTTCGTAAATCATTTGAGCCGGGGCAGAAAGTATTGCTGTATGACTCTCGCCTCCACCTTTTCCCAGGAAAGCTCCGTTCCCGTTGGACAGGCCCGTTCATCGTAAAAACTGTTTTTCCACATGGGGCGGTCGAGATTGTCAATCCAAAGAACGATGATTGTTTCAAGGTCAATGGCCAAAGATTGAAACCGTTCTTGGAGAATTTCCACACTGAAGTTGAGCACATCCAGCTGGATGAGCCCAGCTATTCTCACACTTAAAAATCCAAAGTGGAATTCCAATTTGTTGTTGTATGTCTTTTCTTTCCCTGCATTTTAGTTCTCTCTTTTGTTTTTAAGTTTTTGTTCATTCTTTCGTGTTTGTGATCTAGTTCTAATCCATTATACTTTAAACCACTCTGTTGCAGGTGAATATGCGAGGTGATGATGTTCATTCTGTCGGTTCTTGGGCTGATTCAGAATGTCGTTGTGGCACCTGGACTGAGGGTGAACTCACACCTTGCCCCTTGCTTCATCAAGATCCTGAAGCTCATTCTCTCATTGATGCTGCTCAAGGGTACATTCCATATCCACCAGCCCTCCTGGACATCAATCCATACGAAAATATGGGATTTCAGGATTACGAAGAGGTGGATGAGGAAGAAGACCTGTACATGGGACGAATGGTGGATGATGCACTCATGGCACAGTGGGAAAATGATGATATGTGGGAGCCATGGGAAGATCATGACCTTCAGGATGTCGTCCCAGATCGCCACAATGCCGTCTTTGTTTTTGTGGATGACTTCCTTGTTCCGGAGTTGGTCCCATACCGCTATGTGCACCTGAGCTACTTGCTATTCAGGCTCCAATGCCCCTTACCAGCCAGTGCATTTTGGGAACCTATGCCAATAGTGAGGTTGGAACTTGTCACATTTCTTTGTATTTTTGTTTCTATTCTTTGTTTTTCTTTTTGTGTTAATTCGTGTTTCTTGTGTTCTGTTGTTTTAATTTCAGTTTGTTGTCTTTTGTCCAGGATTGTCACTATGTTCCTAAATGGCATCCCGGTATTCCTTCCACATCAACTGATTCATGGTCTTGGGCCCTACATAAGGCCCCCACTCACTCCACCGCGAGAGGACAGTCCGTTGCGCAATCACACTCCTTTATCCTTGTCTCCGTCCGGATCACCTCTTGCATGGGCTTTCAATTCCTTGGAGACGCCAGACTTGTTTGATGATGTCCTTGCTGCTTTTCGATTGTTCTGGGAAAGGGAATCATCGAGTTTGGACTTCACTTCTGAAGATTCGGCGGATTATGAAGAGATTGTGGAAGAGGAAATCTTTATACTCGAAGATTAGTGCTACATTTCAGTTGTTTCTGTTCATTTTCATCTTTTGTTTATCAACTGGAGTGTAATCCTTGACAGAGTTTTTATTGGTTTTAGTTTTTAGTTTTATTTTGTTTGGTTTTTTTTAGTTAAAAAAGGGTCTAAATACCATGTGGGAGAATTTGGTTGCAATGTGGATATTTTTATAAAATTTTGATTGACAATAAATTGCAAATTTCTATTCTGAGGATGAATTTCTGTCCCACATGCCTGTAATTCAACTGCTTTTCAGTCTCTCTGCATGTCCAGAATGGTTTCTGATAGTTGGGTGTGATGTGGTTCATGTTTCCCATTGAATTCTGGAATTTTTGTGTTCGATCGATCGAACCCAGTTCGATCGATCGAAACCGGGATGTTCAAGCGCTTGTAGTTTATGTTCAATCGATTGAGGGATTTGTGTTCGATCGATCGACCATAGTTCGATCGATCGAACGAAGCATTTAAACGAGGCGTCTTCAGGACACCTCTTCATTTCCCTCACTCTCACTCTCAATCGCTCGAGCACAGAGGAGGGGGCGACTCGGCAATTTTCGTACCCTTACATTCAATAAGACGCCCTGATCACTCCTCTGATCATCCTCATCGTCATATCATCATCCCCTCCATCTCCACTGCGTGTTCTACACCGAGGTAGGCCCCACTTGTTTGTGTCTTTCTCTTCCGTAACGTTCGTGTTAGAAAATCCCAAGGGGGTGTCCCCTTGGTCTTAGGATCTTCTTTTGTTAGCGTAACTTTTGTTTCCTTTTCGTTTCTGCGATCGCTGTGTTCGATCGCTCGAACTGAATTCGAGCGATCGAAGGGGAGATGTTCGATCGATCGAACAATGTTCAAGCGATCGAAGTCTACCACAGTTCAATCGATCGAACCCAGTTCAATCGATCGAACTCCAGCAGTGGCAGTTTTGTTTCTTCTTCTCCCTGTTCTTATCTGTGTCTTGTGTGGTCTTATTTTTAGGACTGCCAGATGAATCCAGTGACGGGCTACCATAAGTCTAAGCCCCTCAGCCGTATTATACCAGATCCGGTACCCGCACACGGGTTCCGGAATAACGAGGACATGCTATGGTTTGAGCGGCATTTTCAGACACGGATGGTGATGGTCGAGCGCCCTATTGAGCACATCTGGACGGAGAGCCCATGGTTCCTTACACGGATCCGCTCTATGCCTCACTGGTTCCATCTCCTGTCGTTGGCCAAGAGTGTCAATCTATCCTGGATTCGAGGTGCGTGTGCGACTATGATCAGCGACCCGTATGCACCATTCACATACCATGCCTTCTTCCGGAGTCGCCCGTTCATCATCAGTCCAGCCACCGTTTCAGCCGCGTTGGGGGTACCAGAGGTACCAGATTATGTTTGCCCCCACCGGCCTGATGCACCAGTGACCCCACCATCCACTATTATCCGAGAGCTCACTGGAGGCGCCGTCCCGTCTTGGGATGGCGATGCTTTGATCGAGGACCACTTTCTCACTGATGGCTACCACATGCTTCACCTGGTCCTCAGCAACTGCCTCCTAGTGACTTCCTATCGAGAGAAGATCGCGGCTTGGTATGCGCGAGTCTTATATGCAGTGGGGACGGGACAGCCAGTTTGCATACCACGTCTCTACATTGACTTTATGGTCCACCCCACCCGTTATATCTCGTCCAAGAAGCACCTGAGGGGTGCTTGGGCTATTCAGAGGGTCATGGCTGATGCCGGGTTCCTCGAGCTCGCTGGAGATGATGTCCGCCCTTCTCCCCACAGATTTAGCGAGGCGGCTGCTCGCCGCTCCGACACCCAGAAGAGGAAGCGAAAGGGGAAAGG
This sequence comes from Hydrangea macrophylla, assembly GCA_033977485.1. Taxonomy (NCBI): domain Eukaryota; kingdom Viridiplantae; phylum Streptophyta; class Magnoliopsida; order Cornales; family Hydrangeaceae; genus Hydrangea; species Hydrangea macrophylla. The sequence continues at coordinate 91,148,263 of CM066991.1, read as the reverse complement.
GAAAGCGAGGGTGAGGGGGAGGAAGAAGAGGCGTGGTGGGACGGACACGGAGGCGGGAGCTTCAGGGACACCCACCGAGGTGGAGGAGCTTGATTCGGATGATGAGGATGATCCAGTTGCTGCGGTTCGGCAGTTTGAGCTGCGACAGCGGTCGCAGACTCAGGCCCAGGGAGAGTCTTCTTCTTCTGTGCCTCTCCCGACAGTTCACGAGCTATTATTGGAGGAGAGAGAGGCCAGGATTAGACTCGAGGGCCGGATAGACCATCTCCAGACCTTGCTGGAGTCCATTTTGATTTAAATTGGGGTTGAGTCGACTGTTCATTCTACTCCGCATCCATCGATGGCCCCGTCTGCACCACCTACCACTGATCCATCATCTGCTGCTGCCCCGGATTCTGCTGCAGCCGATCCATCTACTACTACCCCTGCTACTACCATATTGCCGCCTGCTCCCATAGACATCCCTTCTGATGTAGCTGATGATACGCCGTCTGGGGTCGATTAGTTTTAGTTGGGGAGGTGGTGGTTATGTTTCTTTTTGGTTAGTTATTGTACTGATTTTTGTTATAGTTTTGGTTGGTTGGACAGGTTGGTTGTTTTGGTTGGATTATTTGGTTAGTTGGTTCTGTATGGACATTATGTATCACTGCTTTTATTTTATTCTGTTCATATTACAGTGGTTTAGTTTGTTTGGATCATGGTTTTATCATGTTACTTTTATCTATTGATCCTGTTTGTTTTGGAGATTGTGTTCTACTTTTCTATGCTAGGTTGCTTGCTTGAGATCATCGATTTGCTCCATACAGGTGATACCCATCTATTTTATTTATTGAAAATCAACTTCTGGGGACTTTGTTGTTTTCAGTTGGGGGTAGGAGATAATAGATAGGTATACACCCGTAATGATCAGGTTTTGCACTTGGACCCGTAATGATCAGGTTTTGCACTTGGAAATGTTTTAAATTTAATGAGAACACAGTCTGTTAAAATTTTGAACATTTTTTTTTGAATCGTATTGATAGAATAACTCTGAATAACCTTTCCTGTTTGTTAATTAGACAATGACACATTTGTAGTATTCGCATCTTTTTATGGATTAAATCCACGCGTTTTTTCGGTATCACTAAAATGAATTGCATCTGTAAAGCTATTAAGTACCCAATACTTTTGTGCACTAATTAGCAGCCATGTAGAAAACCTGAAAATTGAGTTAAAATGAATATTGTGCGAAAAGAACAAGTAGTGGAAGCTAATAACCCTTTGTGAGCTATTGAGCCAATCGTCATTTCTGAGGGGATTCTCATACATTGTCGAATGGTTTTTCTTGCATATACTTGTGAATTCGTTGTTAAGTCTCAGTTTTCTTTAAAAATTTTGACTGCTTGTTAGAGGAGAACGTTCAGGATTTACCAATTAAACTCGATGAACACTTAAGTGCTAAAAATTGAAAGTTGAGAAAATGATTCAAGCCATCGTTTACCCATTCCTTTACCTAATATAGCTCACCTACATTCATTGAATCGTTTCACCCCTGATCCCACCTCAATTAAATATTTCCAATGAAATCACAAGAATCTAAATCCTTGATCTATACCTTGACCTCATTGAACCGTTTGATAAATTTGTTGAGAATGAGTCATCAAAGTATGTGAAATGGAAGGAAGTTGTTGTGGGATGTTCCAGGTTAAAAAAAAAAAAAAATGATGAATGAAGGAGAAAAAAGAAAAAAAAAAAAGAAAAGAAGAGTATATGAAATGAATGGGAGAATGGGTGGAGAAAAGAATAAAGAATAAAAAAAAAGAGAAGTTGAAATTCCATCACATACTAAGAAAATCACACTCTTCTCTACAACACCCCCACCTACTAAATAAAAGCCGTAATTCAAAGTCTTGAAGATTCTCAATAATTGGTTTGAACATGAAAGTGTGAGTTGAGTTGTCCACGGTATTTCGCTCCTCTAGTAAGTAGTGTTCCATTCATGAGACTATACACTCTTAAATGTTCGTTTTTCATAGAGTCAAGTATGAAAACATTAGCACTTAGAATATCATCCTTATCAAAGCTTTCATACGATGTGCGATCATTGTAAAGCAAGTTTCTGAGAGACGTTCTTTTTGAGTGCGACCAATGTGAGAATTGAGCTAAAACTGCAAGTTTCCAAAGTACAATAGTCTGGATAACTCTTAATAAGGGTTGGACGCATGGTTGTTAAATTCACACACACACGGGTGCATGATGGTAATACATTTGTATATTTTACTTAGTGATATAGGGGAGCATGTGGATCTCTTTCATGGGTTGATAGAGGATATTATATTATTGTAGAGTCGAATTAACAATTTAATGGAAGGGTGAATTCTACAAGTTATTCTAAATCTTTTTGAGCTTAAAATTGGAATTTTGTGGGCATATTCACTGCAAACCCTCACGAGACAACACTCGTCCACTAGGGGGAACCTAGGGGTTTAACGGCTTGTTGCATTCGCTAAATGCAACCGCGATTCCTGCGAAAGTGAGTTAGGATTTTTTTTTCTATCTTAGTTTAGGTTGTTTTTAGTTTTTCTTTGTTTCTTGGTCGTGGTAGTATTAGTTTAGGAGTTTTTATTTTATTTTATTTTCGCTTTATCGCTAGGGACTAGCAATAAGCTAGTTGGGGGTTGTGCAAAGCGGGGGTATTTGTAAAATACAACCGCGCTAAAAGGAAGAATTGTATTAGTTTTTATCACAACTTCCCGTGTTATCCGCAATTTGCATTGCAAGGCTAATTTTTATACAATATGATTAATCTATGATAAGTTGTATTGTTTTAGCTGTTGTTTGTGCAGATTACTGCTGTGTGGACTAAACAGATGAACATCAGAATGAATGGAATGCTGGAATGAAAACAAAAGAAGTCAAAGCTGAAATGTGGAGTTCGATCGATCTAAGACGGTTCGATCGATCGAGAGTTCGATCGCTTGCAGTGTGTTGAAGCGCTTGAGGATTAAGGGTTCGATCGATCGAGAGCAGTTCGATCGATCAAACGGGGTATTTCCAGTAACATTTGCGTGCGTAGCAGATGCGGGTTTTAACCCTAGTTTCTTAGGTTTTCTTATATATAGGAGTTTTGTACACGTCCATAAGGAGGCACACATTACATTTTTACAGTTTGTTTAGAGAGAGAGATAGAGTTTTGTGTTTGGTTTTGTAGGTTATTCATTGAAGTTTCATTGGTAAACCGGATTTCTTAAGTTTAATACGAGTATTCTTCATTCCAGGTTATATATTTATTGTTTATTCATATCTTGCACTCGGTAGTCGTAGTTTAATCGTTCTTCTCATAGTATTACATGCTAAATATCTTTAAAACCTTAGTTTTTAGATTTTCCATGAAAAACTTGCAACCAAACAAGGTGTTAATGTTTTCTTACGTTAAAAATCAATCTTTGACACTCCAGACGATGTCTGAGTAGTCCCAGGTTGGGAGAACACGATGAAACAGTGATCTCCAGCCTCTGCCATGCAGCAGAATAATCGCTGTGTTCGATCGATCGAAGTTAGTTCGATCGATCGAACCAGAGACAGTCAAGCGATCGAAGTCAGTTCGATCGATTGAGGGATGAAGGTCTTCGATCGATCGAAAGCGCGTCGATCGATCGAACTCCCTGATTCTTGAGGATGTTCCCTGCAGTATTCCAGGACCTTTTGTTTTAAGATTTGTTATCATTCTGTCCCAAATAAATGCTCAGTTTGTCAAAACAGTTTTAAAATTAAGGCCCTAGGGCATTTTCTTTCAATACATTTTGCAAACCATCTTCAATGCTAACACCATTGAGGATGCGAGTCTTAACTATTGGATTAAACCGCTTTTACGTATTTTAATTTAATTGTGATGATATGGTCCCGGTCATGAAAGGGCCATAGAATCTTTATCTTTTGAGGAATACGGAAAACTGTGGGTAATGGACTCCGTTGTGCTTCAAGGCAAATGCATGGTAGATAGCTAGATTACTGTGGATTCGTGTAATCCCAATATTTTCTTTTAAAAGTTCAACATCCTACTTTAGAGTACTGTTTTAAATAGCTAGTTAGATTGTTCAGTTAATTTTAATTATTTTCAGTAGTAATCCTAGTTTGTGGAACTCTGTGTTCCGCACCATCGTTCAAACTTATTCATTTTATTTTGCTTTCTTTTAGAGGATAGTCTAATTCAATAGGTCAACACCTTCCCTGTGGGATCGACCTGGTCTTACCAGTTACTACTTGCACGTCTACCTACACTTGGGTATTGCACAAGAGCGCACAAGATTTTTCGCGTGTCAGCCACCTCCCTAGTCTCTTTTATGGTCTGTCAATGAGAATGGTAGTTAAAAGATGAATGAGAGTTGTGTCAAATAATAAAATTTGATATGAAATGTAGCATTGAAGCATAAATGTGAGGCAAGACGAGGTAACTGACTTGTCACCTCATGAAACCTTGGGTTTCTGGTAGGGTGAGCGTCCTCATGTGGGGTTTGTCTCCTTGGTCTCCACTAGGGATTCTAATGGAGTTTGTTTTGATGATCTGATGAGCCGAAATCATTGTCTGCTTCTGTTTCCTTTTTATTTTTCTTTGTTTTTCTGTTTGTAAGCTGTGGGGTTTAGGTGGCTTGTTGATCAATCCTATTTTATGATTTGACCATTTGCATTACGCGGGGTTTTTCCGTGGGAGTTTTTGTACCAATGGAGGCTGATATTGATTTCTTATTTGCTAATCTAGTGTTGATTGAGGAAGAAAAAACCAAAATCAATTTGGGTAGTGAGGATACGATCCGTATTGGTGAGAAACATGAGTACTGTCTGGTAGGGTTCCTGTGTGCGCCCCGTGTGATTTGTGCAGAGGCGATCTGCCAAACACTCTTACCGTTATGGAAGGGTAGGGGATGTGATGTTAGGGTTGTGGGGGAAAATAATTCCTTTTTTGTTTTCCAGGATCTAAAAGACAAACGTAGAGTCCTTAATATGAAACCTTGGACATTCGATGGTCATTTGCAGGCTTTGCGTGAGGCCGACCTAGTGACCCCTGTAACGTACACTGTGTTTGATAGGGTTGTGATCTGAGTCCAACTTCATGGCCCTGTGTTCGGCAGCATGACGGAAGAGGTGGGCTGAAAAGTGAGGTCGAGGGTGGGGGAGGTGATGTTGGTTGATACTGCAGGGATAGGGTGGGGTGATTGTCTTCGGGTGAGGGTGATCTTAGATTTTCGAAAGCCGTTAAAAAGGGGAACAACAATATCGATGCAAGGCGAACAACGCTGGATTCGTTTCAAGTATGAGCGACAACCTTTGTTCTATTTTATCTATGGTGTTATTGAACATTCTGACCCGTCCCGGGTGAGTTAGGATACGTGTAACAATGCCCACACACCAAATTTACACTAATCATCAAGAAAACCATAATTTAGACTCCATTCAAGAATTTTCTTGATACAAAATAGCCCCAAGGGCAAAATTGTCATTAATAAAGTATAGCTAAATTTTATACCAAAAGATAGGTCTTTGAGTCTCGGATCCAACGCAAAAAATGGTGCGCAAATCCGAGATTCCTAGAAAAAGATATGCTAGTTTTCGTAAAAGTGGACAGTTGCTGGAACAAGGGTGAATCGATCCACCCTTTAGGGTCGGATCGATCCTAACTTGCATTTTACTAGTAGAATGTCCTCGAGAATGGGCGGATCGATCCACCCTTTAAGGCCGAATCAATTCGGCTTTCCCAGAACAGTTCCCAGTTGCTAAAACTGCAGAATTTCATGTACAAAACAACTGCAAACTTAACCAAACCATATGGAAACATCAAAACCATTCCAAAAACCCTTCCCAAATATTCCTAAACATTAACACAAGACAACCAAGTATGAAATAACAATCAAAACACACCAACTCCTCCCATGAATCATAATTTTACATCAAAATCCACATCTTTGCCAACATATGCATAATCTTCAACGAAAGGGGAGTAAAGTTTAGTTTTATAATCAAAAGATACTAATTTTCCCTCAAGTTTCCTCCCAACATACATAAGTAGTGAGGTGCTAAAACAACCCTCACCACAAAACATATAACTAACATTGAGTCCACTTAACATATTACAAGAACTTCCCAAAACATAAGTTGCTTCCAACATTCTTAGTACAAAGGTTACAACCTAAGATTTAACTATCTAGACATATGAACATATCCACATATATCCAACTCCCATGCCCAACCCATCGTGCAGATCATTTTCTTTCCTCTTCCCGTGTCGTACCTGCGATGGTTATTCAATAACCACAACAGAAAACATATTTTCGTTTAAGCTTTCGCTTAGTGAGGAAACTAATCATTCTATTGGCATGTTCAATATGTAAATGCAACAATTATTATCAATATCAACAAAATGATCTCCGGGAAGACAAGTAACTCAAGCCGCTACCCCCAGGTACCCGGAATTTTTCACTCTTTCATCGTATATAGCGTATCACACACACTTTTGTAATCCCAAAGGCATCACCGTTTCATCATCGTGGTCGTCACTACGCCCTACTCATTGAGGGCTTACCGTTCCTTACATATGAGACCTATAAATGGAGACCACTACTTGACTTCCCTTTGATCCACATAAGTATATAAGCAACTAATAACATAAACATGGCAATCTTTCATATAATTGATATGTAAACTTCACTTTACTCTAATACTTGGTACACTAATCATGAATTAAGTGTTCTAAAGCATCAATTATCACATTAACATAAGTAAATACCCCATTTTGGAATAAGAACACTCACTCTTCGAATTCCACGTAATTAAGTCTAGAATCCCCCAATCTCTTGCTAATTTCACCTCAAATCCTAACCGGTGTGATTCCTACATAGTTTTGGTACACCAAACATCGTATATCAAGAACGGTCGCCGGAAAAACGTTACCGAAACTGAAAATAAAAGACGTGCATGTGACCCTCTTACCTCCACGAGTCAAAAAATGGTCTCGGTTCGTGAATTCGACGTCGGACGGCGAAGAAATGGCGTCGAAAACCCATCGTCTTCGTCGAGGCTCTCGGTTTTCTTAATTTCTGTAAATTAGTTGCTGTGTATTGTGTCCATGAGACACATATGCTTACATGCATATGTGTTGGCATAGTTTTCCTTATTTCCGTTTACCTCCCCCCAATTTCCTTAAGCTTTATAATGAAACCCCCTGTTAATTACATTAGTTACCCACCTTTTCTAAATGAATTTAATCTAAGTCCCGCGTGGGTCCCAAACATGGTCCCATATAAATTATGAGGTTACTATTAAAATTACTAATTATGAATTGTATTCAAATACACCCTCACATGGATACCCAAATTGGTCCCCTTACCTATCATAAAACATAATAATATCATTAAGCATTTAAACAAGTACTCATATAGACATATAATGACGTAAAAGTGCAAATTATTTTAATTAGACCCTCACTGGGCCGCACATTTATACCAGTCCTGTCTTTCACATAACTTTCATCTATGTTCGCATTTGAACACCTTTTAACTGTGGGTTCATAACCCCACCTTAAATTATTTTATGCATTAATTATCATTAATTAACACCTACTAATATCCCATTTAATCTTCTTTTTCGGGTACGGGTGTTACACTGATCGTGACTGTGATGAGGGGAATTATGGTAACTGTCATCACACATAAAAAATGTTTCAGTATGGAACTTGGCTTCGGGTAAACTCTGGTTTTGAAGGCATCCTTGCAAGGAAGATGAGGAGAAATGAGGAAGATAAATATGTCCAACCAAACCAGAACCATACAGAAGCTACTTCAGGGTCTACTTATCCTTCAAAGCATGCCGAGAAGGAAAAGGGTGCAAGTGTAGAGGTCATCAAGGAGACTGCTTCTCCTAGTGATGGCTCGCTAAGGTTTTCGGCTACCCTGATGGATGGGGAAAATATTGATGCTGAGATGGGAGTTGTTGAGTCAAAGGGGTTTGATGACACTATTTTAGACGCGTGGACTGGGTTTGCTAAGATTCACACTATGGTGGAGGATGTTGTTCAACCAAAGAGTGCTAATTCTAAGATAGGGAGACGTAGGCCTCACTTACGAAATAATAGCCAGTTGCAAATGACAGATATGAGTTTGATGGTGAGAGGAAAACGTTCTTTCGTGGACTCTTCTGAACCTATTGATGGGACATCAGAGTCTAAGAGAGTGCGTGTTGATCAATTGTCACTAGAGGCGGCTATTGTTGAGCAGCACTACCTATCGCAATGAGTTGGATATGTTGGAACTGCAGTGGGCTTGGGAACCCAAGTACAATTCATGCTCTATGCTATCTCGTGCATACGGAAGCTCCCACCTTTTTGTTTCTATCCGAAACAAAACTACTTATGCGAGTATGAATCCTTTGAGTATTTCGCTTGGCTTCGATGGGTGTGTGTCTGACAGTTGTGTGGGGCATAGTGGAGGGCTAGCAATGTGTTGGAAGGGGGATATGGGGGTCACTTTATTGAGCTACTCTCAATATCACATTGATATTGAGGTGGATGGGGGGGCATCGAATGGGTAAATGGAGGTAAATGGTCATCCAGATCAGACTAAAAGACATTACACTTGGAACTTACTTCATAACTTAGGGGGGGGCTGCCCAAACAACTTGGGTAGTCGGTAGAGATTTTAATGAGATCATGGGTGACTGGGAGAAGAAGGGTAGGAGGGTAAGAGATCAGTCTTTAGTAGAGATGTTCAGGGATACGATGGACTTTTGTGGCTTGGAAGATCTTCAGTTCAGAGGGGGCAAATTTACATGGCGTATAACAGGTTTTCGGGGAACCTAATTTAAGAAAGGTTTGACAGATTCGTGGCTTCGGTTTCTTGGAAGCAAATTAAAAATTACCATGTTTCTCTGTTTCTTATCTTACATCCACTAGCTCTGACCATTGCCCAATTCGCTTAAGGTATGAATGGTGCATGGAGACCAAGAGCATGACTTGTTCGTGTCACCTGAAACATCCACCTGGGTTTACACCTCCAATTGCACCCACAAGTAATGACCAACATGTGTCACTTGCTAAACAAGTGGGCGAACAAACTACTACCTCAACATCTGTTGCTGCATTGTTTGTCCAATAGCTACATGACATGATAATGAATACCATAAGAGCACAATACGGTGGCACTTCTTAAAGCAATCTCATGTACTCGAAGCCTTACATGAAAAGGATTGACGACATGAGGATGCCTATGGGGTATCAACCTCTTAAGTTCCAACAGTTCGATAGAAAAGACAACCCTAAACAGCATGTCACCTACTTTGTTGAAACATGCAACAATGCTGGAATTGAAGGGGATCTTCTCGTCAAGCAATTTGTCCGTACCCTTAAATGGAATGCTTTGGATTGGTACACTGACTTGGAGTCACAATCAATCGATAGTTGGGAGCAGATGGAACAAGAATTTCTAAATCGCTTTTACAACACTCGTCGCGCAGTGAGCATGTTTGAACTCACCAATGCTAGGAAGTGGAAGGACAAGCCAGTTATTGACTTTATTAATTGATGGCTATCACTTTGCTTAGATTGTAAAGATCAACTTTTAGAAGTTTCTGCCATCGAGATGTGTATGCAAGGTCTGCACTAGGGTCTCCTCTACATCTTGCAAGGGTTAAAAACACGTACTTTCAAGGAGTTGGCTACACGTGCACATAACATGAAAATCAACATTGCAAACCATAGTAGCAAAAATCCTTATCTTGTTGAACAATGAAAGGACGTGAAGGAAGTAAAGAACAGTGATGAGTCTGATAAGTTTGTAAGTAAAGAGTCAATAGTTGTGATTGTTGCTCCTTTAAAGATTCTTTCAAAATACAAGAGTAAAGAAGGAAAGAAAAAAGACAATCACGTGAAAGCTAGACACAATGAGTAACTCTCAAGGAACTAGAACAAAAAGAATATCCTTTTCTTGATTCTGATGTGCCAAACATTTTAGAGTATTTGCTCAAGAAGAAAGTGATCCAACTCCCATAGTGCAAGCAACCTAATGAGATGGGACGAACTAACAACCCATAATACTGCAAATACCATCACATTGTCAGTCACTCGACTGTAAATGATTCTTTTTCAAAGAGGTTATCACGAACTTAGCCAAACAGGGAAAAATAGTTCTTGACATAAATGAAATAGCACAATCAAACCATACTACTATCACTTCTCAGTCTCCAAACATCACGTCTGAGACGTCTTATCTTAAGACATCATTATCTTAAGACATCATCAACACTGGGAGCAAGTCTCAAATACATTCAATTTGGCACATTTGAACTGGTAGAAGTGCAAATTCTACAAAAAGTTGGACTAGACATTTTCCTCAAACATTAAGCACTATCCAACAAAGATAGTAAAAAATGGATTCTCGTAACAACAAAGAAGTTACGAAAGCAAGGCGTGCTTGCGCGTCATGTCACCAAGCCTAGTAGTGTGTTCTATATGGGGAGTTTACACCGACATCTTAATGAAAGTAAAAGGAGAAAACGGTTAACTGCAATAACCTGTTGATGGAAAATATTACGTCAAAAATTTCCTGCAAACCAATCACCTTACAAGAGTACTTTCCTAAAGAGTATTTTAGAGATGATCAGGTTGTAATGACGTATATGGTTTCTGCACATGAAACTCATACTGAAGGCTATCTTGAAGTACAAGAATTGAACAATGCAAAGGTTGTGCAAGGTCAAAAACAAGAATTCTCGACAGTGCTTGAAGATTTGCCTCCACATTTTAGCCGTCAGGAAGCATTAGAATTTTCCCAAACTATTCACGTCCCTATTAAAGGAAAAACTAAAAATACGAATGTTCAATACATCACCAAAGAAGAGGTCAAGGAAGAACAAAACCTACAAGTCATCTCTCGTGTTTCAGTGTTCGATCGCATAGAGGCTAGTTCTTGTCGTGACTCGGTGTTTAACAAGATGGGTACACCCAAAGAAAGAAGGTGTGGTTCACCTTCTTGTACAAAACACTTGTCTAAAGCCTCTGTGTTTAGTAGGTTGGGTGATGTTGTGCAAAGAAAGAAAGTCTGAACTCCCAAAAAATGAAGTTTAGTCTTTTCTTGAATTAACAAAAGAAATGATTAGCCTAACAGAAAGCAAAAAGAGCACCTAGCCGAAGTCAAGGAAGATGTAGAAATGCGAAGTCTGATTCCTTCACGCATGAAGTGTAAAACTACATTGGAAGTCAGTGCAAAAAGTATACTGAAATCCAAACTACGAACAATTGTACTAACAAAGCAGTGAAAAGTAGAAAGCGTAGAAGTTGATGATGACAAAGTCCCTACTACTACTTACTATGTCACAGTCGAAGAACCGGTAGATGACACAGCTCTTGTGGAGGAGATCAATAAAACTCCTCAAACACTTGAAGATAAGGGGGCATACTCACTTCAAAGTACCACAACTGGTGTTGGCAAGAGAATTCTACAACCACGACTCATACAAGTTTGTCAATAAATTTGGGTTTCAAGTTTTCCCAAAGAATGAGAAGTTCTTGAAATGACATCACTTTCCAAAATAAAAGTGACGCTCCTAATCACATGATTAAACTGCATAATGCTCAAATGAATGTACACTTCTAATTGCACGAGTTTAAACGGCGCGATGTTCAAAATAAATGTACGCTCCTAATCGCACGAGCTTAAATTGCACAACGTTCCAAATAAATGTACGCTCCGAATCGCACAAGCTTAAACAGCACAATGTTCTAAATAAATCTACGCTCCTAATCACATGAGCTAAATTGCACGATGTTCTAAATAAAGTTATACTTCTTGATGCACGAGTCTAAACTGCATGTTACTCCTTATCACATGAGCATAAACTACATGATAATCTAAATAAAAGTAATGCTCCTAATCGCACGAGCTTAAACTGCATGATGCTCCAAATAAATTTATGCTCCTAATCGCACGAGTTTAAACTGTATGAAACTTCAAATAAATTTGATGCTCCTTGACGCACGAGTCTATACTGCATGTTACTCTTGGCTCGTAAGAGTATAAAATGTATACGGTGCAAAAACAATGTGCACTACTCTTAGCCTGCATGAGTATAAACTGTGTATAGCAAAAAAAAAACTAATTGTCTTTCGGGAAATAAATGCTTCGAACTACGTAATGACTTAATCCCTTTCTTAGGGTACGTAGGCAACTTGAAATTTCAAGTTCAGTCAACATTAATGAAAAGCATATGTTAGTTATGATTGATAGAATATATCGTTAACTGGATAAGTTATAGTAACAATCACAAAGTGCTTAAAATATTAGATACCATTGCTTCATGAAGATGCTGAAGTGCTGAAAGATTCTTTAGAGTCACCTTGGAGTGCTTTGCCCAAAGGTATTAATGGCTCTAGGATAGCAAGTCCAAAGTTATTCCCCAACTAGGGATGGCAACGGGGCGGTTATGGGATGGGGCCCTCATACCCTGACCCCGCCCCGTTTGAATGAACCCCGCCCCGGGGAGATTTGTGTCCCGACCCCGACTCCACCTCGTGCTTGGAAACCCGTCCCGGCCCCGACCCCAACCCCAACCCAGATATATATATATATATATATATATTATTTTTTCATGGCACTCCAATTACTCAGTCATTGAGCATACAAAAATGTCTGTAAAAAAAGTCATACAAAAGTATAATTATGACAAAAAATAAACAAAACGTACAAAACGAACATTAAATAATTTACTTCTCTAGAATGGATTTCTCCAAATCCAAAGCAACAAATGTTCCACCACATAAAGAGGATGTCTTTTTTTATCTATCTGCAGAATTTTTAAAGTAAATGATAGTCAACAAATGTTGTTTGAGATTTGAAGAACACACCCACTCACATAGTGCACGATACACACACGCACAATGCATAATCACTCATACATACATTGTTACACTGCACATACATATAGTGATGTACACACATGAACCAGTAGAGAGCATGAAGTCTCCAATGGTGGAGCTTGATATTGTGGGATGTTGAAACTGAGAGGTTTTTAGGTAAGAGAGAAATGAGAAGCCCTAATTCCATTTGGTAGTATCTATATAGTAAGGGTTTTTAGGTAATACTTACAAGTATTGAGGGTATATTAGTAATTTACTATATAATCAGGGCGGGTTCGGGGGATTTACCCGTTACCCCAACCCCCGGCCCGGGTTGAAAACTCCAACTGTAACACCTGTACCCGGAAAAGATGTTCATTAGACTTTAATATGCATTAATTAACATAATTATTGTATAAAAATGGATTAAGGGGAGGCTTAGGACTCACCCATGGAAAGTGTTCAGTGAAGAACACAGTTGAAAAGTACCTAGTGAGGTGGGACAGGTAATGAAGTGGGACCCAGTGAAGGGCCGAATAAAATAAAATGCATTAAAATGACTAGATGCTTTTTCATTTGATTAATTTGATATATGTGTTTAAATGTTTTCATATTATATTGTTTAATATGTTAGCTTTTAATATCAGTTTGGGTACTCATATAAGGGTATAACTGAAAAGATTCATAATTAGTCGGTACGATAGCAACTTCACAAAAATACTTGGGACCACGTTTGGGACCCATACGGAACTTAGACAAACACTCATTAGAAAATTTGGGTAGTTAATGGAATGGTTGGGAGGATTTCATAATAAGAATTTAGAAAATTCCAGGGGTTTAACTGAAAAGAAGAGAAATTGAGGTGGAGACACCTCATGCTTGATGCATGAGGTGCATGTCAAGTAAGGGAGAAGTCTCCCATTAAAAAGAAAAAAAGTTGGGAAAAGAGAGAGAGAGAGAAAGAGAAGAGCTCCGATGCCGTTGTTCGTCCAATTCGCGAACTGAAGCCATATTTGGACTCGTGGAGGTTAGACGGTTCTTTCTATACCAATCAATTCTGTTTTAATCGTCAATTTTGGAGACTCATTTTAATTAACGATATGCGGTTTGCCAAAAACTTGTAGGATTTACTTTGGAGTAGGAATTGATCTTGGATTTGGTAAAATTCAGTATTTCTCTAGCTTAAATTGGGTATAATATGAGTAAGGTGAGTTTTTCTAACTTTAAGCTTTGATGTGATTTGTGTCATTTGCTTCAATTACTAGCTAGAGATCATTAATTCTGGAATTGGTAGCTTAGTTAATGTTGGAATTGGCTTTGCATGTTAATTATGTGAGAAATCAGCATGCTTATATCGTTATGTGCTTATGTGCTTTAAGTGGTCAACAAATAATTGGTTCATTGTTGGGAGTAATAAGGAAGGAGAAGAGGAAGAATCCGATAAATACGGAAGTCCAAGGAATAGAAGTGACCGCGCGGCCAAGGAGGTGGTCTTCCGGTCTGAATGAACCATTAACCCATGAATTTTGCGATTACGTATGTTAATGTGCTTAAATTGTTGCATTATACATGTTCACGTCATTTAAGCACGTTAGTTAATGCACTAAGCATAATGCTTAAGAAAACCGTTTTCCTATTTCTGTTGTGGTACATAACAACCATTGCAGGTTCGGAGCAAGGCTCTGAAGGGAGGTGATGTATGCGTTGGGATTTGGGAGCAAGCTTGGAAGTTTCTTGTTATGTTCTAAAATGAGCTAACTTGTTCTTATGGTTTAGAAAAGGTTCTTTTGTAGTATTGGAGTCATGTGAGTTATGTGGCTTTAAAACATGTAATGTTGAAGATTATGTAAATTATGACTTGTGATCTTGTAAATTGGTTAGTTCATTAACTTGGGAATGTTTAAACAAACTTGTGATGTTTAAAAAAAGTTTAGAAATGTTTAAATTTTGGTTTGTGCCTTAAAATTTGCATAAAAGGACTTGTTAGTGTGCTGCAGGGTATTCTGCTTGTATAATCCAGTTGACTGAGTCGGGCGTCTAGTGGACTGGACCACCCCTTTTCCAGATTTGAACTCTCTGTAATTGCACCTTCAGTCAACCGAACCCATGTTCAGTTGACTAGACCCCTCAAAGTTCAGTCGACCAGACCACGCAGTCGACTGGACTAGGGAATTCTCAGAAATCAACTCTCTGTATCTTGCATGTCCAGTCGACTGGGTCCCGGATCAGTCGATTGGATCTGGCAGTTCAATTGTAAATGTTTTTACTATGTACTTGGGATTATTTCTTATAAAACAACACTATTAATGGATGATTGGGAAGGATAATCCTTTGTTACACGGTCCTAATCCGCTTGGGGCGGGTTGGGGTGTGACACAAACCTATACCCGCCCCTACCCCGTGTAAGCTATCCCCATACCCTACATATGTGGGGTGGGGCGGGGCGGGGCGGGGCAGGGCGAGGAACCCAGGAAACCCACCCCATTGCCATCCCTATCCCCGAAGATCTCTAGAGTCACAATGGAGTGCTATGTCCAAAGGTATCAATGGCTCTGGGGTAGCAAGCCCAAAGCTATTCCCCGACGATCTCTAGAGTCACAATGGAGCGCTCTACCCAAAGGTATTAATGGCTCTGGGGTATCAAGTCCAAAGCTATTCCTCGAAGATCTTTAGAGTCACCTTGGAGTGCTTTGCCCATGAGGTATTAATGGCTATGGGATAGCAAATCCAAAGCTGATCCCTAAAGATCTTCGAAGTCACCTTGGAGTACTTTGCCCATGAGGTATTAATGGCTCTGGGGTGGCAAGTCCAAAGCTGCTCCCTAAAGATCTCCGAAGTAACCTTGGAGTACTTTCCCCAAAAGGATTAATGGCTCCGGGGTGGCAATTCCAAAGCCGTTCTCCAAAGATCTCCGAAGTTACCTTGGAGTACTCTGCCAAAAGTATTAATGGCTCTAGAATAGTAAGTCCAAAGTTATTCTCCGAAGCGCCAAAAGTGCCAAACAATTCAGCGCTTTGAATGCCTGCCAAAAGAAAAAAGAGTGCTACAATTTGATGCAAAATACATTTTTTTTAGTTAATCAACAAAAAGGATAAAGAGATGCTTACTAAAGGGTTGGTACTTGGTAGACCGTAAATTTTTTGGACGCTACTATGTGGAAAAGGAAGTACTTGTAAAAAAATTATTAATAAATTCACATAAGGTACTCTCACATGAGGTGATTGATTTATGTACCTTCAAATTAGGACATAAATTGGTGGTTCTTTTGTCTACACATATATATACGCCTCACAAAGAAACTTCTTGCGGGTTGTGCAAATTCAAGTGACCCAACCAAAGCTATGCCATGACAAGTAGAATACACTTGACACAATTGAGTGATGAGTTCTATGTGTACATGAACATACCCAAATTGAAGTATTTTGGTTTCGTGAAATATGTAAGGACGTTGTAAAGGCTATGTTGTGTATTTGATACAAAAGTTATATTTGTGTATATGTATATACATGAACAACAGATATGTTCAAAAGCTTCAAAGCAATTCGGATGACACCAGGGCTCACTTCCATGCCAAGTGAATTGAGTTTGTCTTATTTCTAGATAAAGTTTCCAATTGGTTTGAAAGACAATTGTTAATTGGATTTGTAATTCCTAAAATTCGGATGGGCAAGGAAAAACATACACTGGAACAATTTCGAGATGTATACATGATATACATGAGTTGCAAAGTATAAAAATAAATAAAATCCAAATTGAATGGGTTAAAGGTGCCGAGACAGACATATTATTCAATAAGCATCTTTGGATTCGTTTTGGTTCATGGATTTGATGAGGGAAGAAGAAGAAAGGAAAAGAAAAGCCTTTGCTTGATTACTAAAAAAAAAATTGGGCATGTGAAGATTTTTGTCACAAAGGAAAACACAAGAGATCAAGATTTTTTTTATATCTTTGTTTTCTTTCCCTTTAATAAATCTACAAACGAAGCGTGGGGTTGCTAAGGAAAAAAAAAAGGCGAAGCAATAAAAGTATCAAACAGAAAAAGGGAGATAAGCTTATTGATATATAAGCAATGATGAGAACTCATATGCACCGAGTTGCACGATGACACATCAATACTGAGGGAGGTTCCTAGAAAGTGTAGAAGCAACTCCATGAATTGGGTCAATATTAATACATCCCATGTATTTGTTAGGGATATATACTAAAAGCCATGCTTTATGTAGTTGATTTATTATTCATTTAATAAAATCAGTTAATCCATTTTTTTATGAGAATCTGTATGGGCAATGTTTGTATTATATTATTTATTTAATATTATGCATGTGTGTCTCTCATTCTATATCGCAGGTGGTTTGGTGTGTAGAGTTCGGCTTACACACGGAAGATCTGGCCATCAGATATTATAGAATGTAAGATATTGGTTTACAGTCTTAGATGGGATTGGACACACCATCGGTAGGACTGCAGCATGGTGTTGTAGTAGGTTTGTCTTGACTACGGAAAACGGTATAGTTTCAACTCACTATGCTGGTACACTCTGTGTATTAAACGGGACTGACTTGGGGTAATTATCTTTATACTGACTTATAAGATAATTAATACCTCATGGCTATTATGAGTGCTTATGCTCTAAATCCTAAGTTAATTTGTAGACACGTACATTTGTTATTTACACTTTGATCCCTAAAAGGGTGAGATCCTTAAATGGGTCAATATCTCATTGGATTGGGTGGCAATATTAATTGTGTGGTGGATATTAATCAATGATGGAATCCATGTCTCAATGTTGGGATTGATGATATCCCCTTGAGAAAGCTTATAAGTTTTGATTATGTCAAACCCTGCAGGTGGATTTTGTATCCGACATATCAGATAAGTTAAGCAGAGGATCTCAAGGAATTTTAAGAAATTAATTAAATATTATTGTCAGTAATTATATTTAATTAATGGATATCTGTAATATTAACATGGGGAGATAATAAGCATTTAATAACATGGAGCTCGAAATTTATTTTGAGATAAGGGTAGGAGTGCAATTATAATTCTCTAGTGGTATGAATTATAATTTATGGAAATAGGAATCTGATTCAGTTCGAATTAGGATTTCCTAATTCCACAAGGAAGCCTATTCCTTATTGACTTCTTATGGTCCCTATCGTAGCCTATATATATGCTGCTTTGGCTCTCTCCTCAGCTAGTGTTTTTCTATATAGAGAATTATAACTCGGAATAGAAAAAAGAGAGCATAAAAGAGGGAGAGCAGAAAACAGAAAGGATTTCGAAAGAGCCCACACTCAGTTCGATATTCCCGCAGCGGAGGAATACGGTAGAAGATCGTGAGCTGTTATCGAGCCTGTGTTCTCGATTCGTCTACTACAACAATCCGTTTTTGCAGTTCAAAGTAACCCTAGTTCCGCCCTTGTAGGGTTATTATAGATTTCACGAAATTTTTTACAGTACCAACTTATACGCATTGTCAACGAATTCTGGGAACGCAGTTTCCAAACAGTATTATATAGGGGTTCACCATTTTAGTAGAGTGAGTTCTTATTCCAACATTACACCAAAAACTGCAAACGGACACCGTTTAAAACAGTGCCAGATCTAATCTAGCACGGTTTTAAACTATGCCACGTTTATTTGGCACTGTTTAAAACCAATCCAGAATTTCATAATTGTTAGCGACACGTGGTCAATTTTGTGCGCGACACGTGGCACAATTTTGGCACGCTAATCTGGCACGCTTTTGGCACTGCTAAAAATCGTACCAGTTTGGTCTTGAGTCAAAAAAATATTTAGTCTACCATGCTTTTGGCATTGCTTTGGAACAATTTTGAGCCGTGCCAGTTTTTTTTTTTTAGGAAAAAAAATTAAAATTTGGTAGCATCACAGTTGATCGGGAGAGAACAAATCCTAATTATACGTCTTAACGCGCATTTGTTAGTACTTTTTATCCTATTTTTGTGTATTTTTACTTCGTTTTCTATTTTCTGACAGGTTTTGGAAGAAAACAAGTATTCCAAGCTAAACAGGATGAAAAAGCAGAGGAAAAGAAGCTGAAAAAGGCCTATCGTGCGTGTGGCCCGCTTGCGCGGAAGACCTTAACCTCGCTCGCGCGACCTCCAAAAATCGCGCTCGCACGACATGTATAAAAATCAAAGTTGTGTATTTCACTATACTGAAGACTCCTGTGCAAACAAAACTGCCTAATTACGTCCAGACTATAAAATATAGCAGTTTTAGTGCGTTTCGGGTTAGGAAAGCTTCCAAAACTTGTTCCAAACTTTATATATACTTTGTTTTTATTCAATTTTGAGGGGAGACTATATTATACACATATGCATATAGCCATATACAACAATATACATAGCCATTGAAGAGAGGAAAGCAAAGAGAAGAAGAAGAAGAAGACCAAGGATTCCCATGGCCTCCTCCATCAACCTCTTGCTGTTCATCAATTCCATGGCCAACTAAACCTAGATCTAGGGTTTCAATGAAACCCTAGCCAAGTATAGGGAGTTATTTATGTTTTTATTTTAGTTTGATTATGTATGGATGATGATTACATGTTTACATGATTTTTTTTTATAATAAATCATGCTTCTATTGATTAAATCATTACTTTCAAAATCTATTCTTGTCTTAGATCTATTTTGACTGTGATGTGCTCAATGGTCTATATTTGCTGTGCTTATATAGATTATTTACATGTAATGGTACTTAATTGAATCGTGCTATCAAGTATCCGAATAGTCCATGCCTAGGTTAGACGGATTATGCCACAACCCTAGTTTAGTGTGGGATAATTCGTGCTAATCGAAGATGGATTATGTTGGTGCTTGAACCATGGCTATTTTATTGACGGAGGAATTGGGCTTGTAGCTACAATTCTCCATTATCATCCAACTTAATAAGCTAATTGAATTCATAAATACCCTTATTATGAAGCTAGTGGTGGATTTGCAATCCTAGGTTCCCTAAACATATTTATAAAAACAATTTTAAATCACTTTCATAGTTTAGATTTATTTTCATTAGTCTTATTAGTTTAATTAAAATTCAAATCAACTTTCATTTTCATAATTAATTAGATTTAGGTTTTAAAATTAAAAGCTGTAGTAATTCAATCTCTGTGGGTTTGACCTTTACTTTCACTACTACAAATCTTTAGAAAAGTGAAGTACACTTTTTATATCTTGATATTGACAACATCAATTTTTGGCGGTGTTGCCAGGTATTGCAATTCACTACCTTTAGTTTTAGAATCTTAGTTTAGTTAATTCGTAAATATTAGATTAGTTTTTATTTTTCTTATTTTCTGTTTTTGTTTTGAGTTACTAATATTTCTTTTTGTTTTGTAGTTTCTCAAGTAATCAAATTCTAGCGTGTCGGAGTGGAAAAGCTTAGCGCACCAAAGGAGCTTACGCAATTAAAATAAAATAAAATAAATATACATTGCTTCTTTTAAATTTCGCATCAAATCACTGTAAGTCAGGGTGCTGAGACGCAATTATTTGCATTAGGTTAGGTGTGGAGTGAGCACTGCATTAGCTAGGAAACCCGAGGTGCTAGGCTTTGACGCGAATCACTGCATAAGGATAATTACATGCATCATAGTAGTACTGTGTGCTTGCTTGTTGTCTTATTTGCATGATTGCTTTTCGTTTTTGTTGAGTCAGTCGTTATTTTAGTTTATTTTCTTTTAGTTTATGTTTGGTACACGTTTAAGTAAACCTAAATTACATTCGCTTAATCTTAAACTTGAGCGTAGCCATAGAATCCTTAGGTCATCAACCCAAGTTTCTAGAGCTCGATTGATGCTAGACGACGATTCGACACCGAAACCATCATCGTTGTTTCAGGCTGAAATTCAAAGTACTCTTAACCATTACGAAAAACTCGAACTTTTAACATAGAACCTTTTCTAATGGCCGACGTAGGTAATAACAGAAATAACCCTAATATACCCCCCCTCCTCCACTTAAAGATTGTTTTATTCCTATGACTTACACGCCTCAAGCAGGTATCGAATTACCGGAGGCGACGACATCTCACTTTGAGATAAAGTCGTCTACCATCTCGCTACTTCCTTCATTTCATGGCCTTATAAATGAAGATCTTTATCAGCACTTAGGAGATTTCCAAGACATTTGTTCTACTTTAAAAATCCAAAATTTCACTAATGATGAATTAAAATTGCGGCTCTTTCCATTCTCTTTAAAAGATGAAGTGAAATATTGTCTCCAATCTCTTGAGCCAAACACAATTAGAACCTGGGAAGCTTTACACACCGCATTTTTACAAAAGTTTTCCCTGTTATGTGTACAAATCAAATAAGAAAATCTATAACAACTTTGTAATGCAAGATGGGAAAACGCTTTATGATACATGGGAGAAATTTAAAGAATTATTACGCTCTTGCCCACATCATCAAGTTCCTAAGTGGCAACTGGTATAGGTTTTCTACGAGGGACTTATTCCCTCTGTCCGTAATACCGTCGATGCTGTTTATGCGGATACCTTCCCAAACAAAAGCGCTGACGAGGCCTGAAAAATTTTTGAAACGTTAAGCGAGAACTCGATGCATCAGGCCGTGTCAGTACGTTATGAGGGATATCTTCCGCAACCTAAATGAGAGGTGATGTTAGAGTCAAGTCACTCAGTTGAATTTCAAGAACTATCTAAAAAACTTGGCCGACTTTTGATAATAAACCAAAGGACAGCCCCCCCCCCCCCCTTTCCCCTCATGAAATTTGTCAAATATATTCTGATCTGTCACATGCTATACTTACATGTCCATTGGCGTCTCAATTTCCAGAATTCGTGGAGCAACACATTAACTATATTCAACAATTTCCACGAAATAATTATAATCCTAAGACTAATAATCCGGATGCGCCATGGAGAAATCATCCTAATTACTCTTGGAAAAATAATAATAATCATAATAATAATGAGACAACTACTTTCCCTAATGCTTACCGACCCAATTTTCAACAAAGTCAATACCAACACTCCCTCATAATCCTAACCCTCCAAGGGTTAACGCTTTTGAAGAGACAGTGTTGACATCCCTTAAGAATATTGAAACACAAGTACAGGCACAAGCACAGATAGTGCATTCTCATATACAATCCATTGCAAATCTTGAATCCCAAATGGGACAAATAGCTAATGCAATGAGTCGTAGAAACGAGGGTAAGTTGCCTAGTCAAACTATTCAAAATCCTAAGGGGCAATGTGGGAATGGGGGTTCGAATGAACAAGTAAATGCCATCTCGACTAGGACGACTATTTGCGAAGAGGAAGTTATTAACATGCCACACGAGAGTGCGAAGGAGGGGAACATTAACTCTAATAACGAAAAGAGTGGGAAAACGAGTAAAATTCGGAAAGATAATGAACCGACCCCGACGACATATATTCCAAAACTACCTTTTCCACCAAATGTTGAGGAACCGTCAAATTTTTCAAAGAAAACGTCAAAAATAGAGGATATACTCGAGGTGTTCAAACAAGTGAAAATTAATATCCCATTCCTCAATGCTATAAAACAAATTTTCGCTTGCTCTAAATGCCTTAAAGATCTTTGCACTCAAAAATGCAAGTTGCGCAGTCATATTCCGAAAAAGGTCTTCCTCACAGAAAAAGTAAGTTTTATTTTTCAAAACGCGCCTCCGAAGTATAAGGATCACGGTACACCAATGATCTCTTGTATCATAGGTGATACTATCATTCATCGGGCTCTTCTCGACTTAGGAGCAAGTGTTAATCTTTTACCTTACTATGTTTATAAACAACTAGGTCTAGGTGAACTGAAACCCACTGCCGCAAGTATACAATTAGCGGATTGTTCTGTCAAAATACCTAGAGGAATCGTCGAAGATGTTTTGGTTAAAGTAGATCAATGTTTTTATCCCGTTGACTTTATGGTCCTTGATACTGAACCTATGCTAGATGCTAGAAAACACAACCCTGTCATTCTTGGTCGTCCATTCTTAGCCACTGTAATGCGCGTGTCAACTATCGGACGGGGGTAATGAAGGTGTCCTTCGGGAATATGAACCTTAAATTAAACATTTTTAACGCGGTTGATCAACCTCCTAAATACGATGATTATCAATATGTGGAGGGTAGTGAGGTTAGAGGAACGGTTGAACTTAATCACGTGATAAACATGAGTCGGAAGAATAATATAAAGAATTATGAGCGCATGAATTTGAATACTCTGAATCCTAATGAAGAATTTACTCGGAAGGTAAAGAATCGATACGAACACGATAAAGGTGAGTCGTCAAATGAATTAACTTATAGCGACATTCTTTCTACTTACCACCGAAATCTCCCTAATGCCCTAAAAGGTACAAACTCCGAGTTACGACCTCCTTGAGTCTTGAGCTAGAATGGTCTAGCTGAAGACGTAAAAGACAACGCTTCTTGGGAGGCAACCCAAGATTTATTTCATATGTTTATCTTATTTTTGAATGTTTTTGGTCAATTTTGAGTCTTTTGTAGTTTTTCTGGACAGGTTTGGGGGTCGGAGTTAAGTTATTTTAAAATAATTTACATACAACAAGTGAAAATAGGGAAAATGGCATATTGCGCGTGCGCCCCACTCACGCGATGCGTCGCTCGCGCGAGATTGCCCCTTCATCTCGTGCCTAGAATCGCGCGCACGAGGGGCTTGCTCGCGCGACACAGGGACTTAGAAATTTTTTGTTTAAGTTTTATAAAACTGGTCTCTGCTTTACCTCGCGAAGAAGCTCGCGCGCGACGGTCGCTCACGCGGCCCGCTCGCGCGAGGTGGGATTTGCAGGATTTTCACTTTTGGTTTTCTTACCTCTTTTCTCCCAAACCTGGTCAGTTGTTTTCGCATTTCTGTGTGTTCTTTTCAGTCTCTTTTAAAGTAATTATTTATTTGTTTTCATAGTTCTATTTGTTTTTCTTTTTATTTCCATTACGTCTTTTAATTCTCTTTTAGTTTCTATTGATTAAAAAAAAAAGACACTGTTATTTATTTATATATTTCTAGTTGCTATTGTTATTATTTTGTTTGTTATTTTCTTTTGTCAAGTATTGACGGGTGAAATAGTGTCTCCACTTGGAGCATAATTGAACTTTCATTCCATATTCTTATACGTTCACCTGTTTGTGATTGCTGAGATCGCGGTATTGTCGTTCCTTCCTTATATACTTTCCTCTTTTTTTCGTTTTATTGTTTCATTGGGGACAATGAAAGGTTTAGGTTTGAGGGTATGCATTCACCATGCACATGCACATTATTATGACCAAAATTTTCAAAATTTTTGATATTTGTGCTTAATTAAACGATTTTACCGGACATTTTTGCAATCCCCGATTTGATACTTCTTGTTATGTAACTTGGATTGTTATAGAATGGTAAATATGAGAATATGTGGTTAAACATTTTCTAAAGTCATGATGCAACGTCTGTTATTATGTATCGTTAAATCGTAGTTTTATATCATAGATTTGCACACAAACCTATGCACTGCACATAGTCACTTGAATACTTGTTGGTTGTGAACTATAATATGATTCGGATCTCTAGATAACACATGGTGGAGACTAAACCCAGTGAGCTTTTGAGCCTATCTTTTTTTTAGAAGGTTTTAAATACACATTGTGTTTGTCGAATTTCATTGAAATAGCGCATTAACTCGTTGTTTTGTCTCATTATTCTTGTTTTGGTTGATAGTCAAGTTAAAATATTTGTTACTATGCTAAATAATCTTTCGTCATAAACATTGAAGAACCATATTATCATAGGAAATGATGGTAGGCCCTCTTTGTTTACTACCTACCGATAAGGGATAAAAAAATTTTAGTTCGCCCCTTTGACCTGTTAAAATGCCCTTTTTCTTTAATTGCCATTATCCATTTTTTTTTGCTCCAACTTGGCCAACTTGGAGTTTACCGGTGAAAGATTGATCACCTTTTAGTGGTGATAAGGCGATGTGTTAATTGAGAAGAAGAAGAAAACAAGATGATGTTTGGGGTAGTTGCTTTGGTATTCAATGAATAGTCATTTCAAAAAGTAATGAAGAAAAGAAAAGAGAAGAATGTTGGAAAAAGAAAAAAAAAAGACAAAAGAAATTAAAAAATATATATATATATATATATATATATGAAAAGAAGAGACTGAAGGTGAAAACAATTTTTTGATTGTTCCACGAGATAACCCGTTCAAGAAAGGATCATACATTTTAGGCAAGTATTTTTTTTTAGTTTCATCATTACATAATCTAGTCTTTTTTTCGAGTATATCCAAGGAAGGCGATCCCCTGTCTAAAGCCTCTATTCGATTTATAAACTCCTTGCTTAGGTTTTCACTTTTTTTTTTCGTTGCTAGAAACCCAATGATTGTACAGTTCATCACAAGAAAGTTTTTCGATTATGGACAAGGGCATCTTTCTTTGTATCATTTCCCCAAAAGTTGACAAACTCTGCTTGGGTTGTTTCAACACTGCCGATCCCAAGCCCGGATAAAAGAGGACGGTTAGTGCGTTAGGTAGCTCGACAGCCAGCACGTAAAAAAAAACCATCGGATCCTTATGATATGAATCCAAATATGAATACTCGTGTAAATGCTAGGGCGTTCCCTTTAAGCGACGCGTTGTGCCTGTCTTCGGGTGTTTCGAAAAATGTGCAAGGGGCGCCGCATCGATGCCCGGGTGCGGTGTTAAATAAGCAAGGGTTCCCGTGCTCATTTGGGCCACCATGGGTAAAGAAGTTAGTCCAGAACTAAAGGCTTAGGTTAGCAACTTGGAATATAGGAATCTTAATAGGTAAAGCTATGGAACTAGTAGACAATATGATTAGAAGGAAGGTTAATGTAGTATGTTTACAAGAAACAAAGTGGGTTGGAGAGAAAGCTAAGGAGGTAGAAAAGACTGGGTATAAGATATTCTGTACAGGGAAAGATAGGCATAGAAATGGTGTCGGAATTGTGGTTGACAAGAACCTCAAGGATAAAGTTGTGACAGTCACGAGGAAAGGAGACAGAATATTGCTTATCAAACTGGTAGTTGGAGTGGATATAATTAATGTGATTAGTGCATATGCGCCCCAAGTAGGATTGGATGATCACACTAAAAGACAATTCTGGGATGAGTTGGACGCTTTAATGCAAGAAATACTGGGAGGAGAAAAGATAATTGTAGGTGGAGATTTTAATGGCCATGTAGGCAAAGATAGAACTGGATATGAGAGGGTGCATGGGGGGTATGGTTTTGGAGATCAGGATTTCGTCGTAGCATATGATCTTGTAGTAGCAAACACCTTTTTCAAAAAGAGGGAAGAACACTTGATAACCTTTAAGAGTGGATCTAATAGAAGCCAGATCGATTTGTTCCTTGTGAGAAAGACAGACTGCTTAGAATGTAAGGACTATAAGGTCATCCCAGGAGAGAGTTTAACATCTCAACATAGACTTTCTATTTTAGATATCCATATAAAAGGACAATGTCGTACTAGAAAAGACCCTATAAACCCCCGAACTAGGTGGTGGAACCTTAAAGACGAGAAACTAGCAATATTCCAAGAGAAAATGTATACAGAAGCACCTTGGAATTTAGAAGATGGAAGCAATATTATGTGGGATAGAATGGCAGGGTGCATCATGAGAATATCGAAGGAGGTCCTCGGAGAGTCGAAGGGAAGAGGGTTAGCTTCTAAAGATACTTGGTGGTGGAATGAAGAGGTACAAGCTGTAGTAAAAACCAAAAAGGATTGCTTTAAGAAGTGGCAAAATGATAGATGTGAAGAACACTTCAAAAGCTATAAATGTTCAAATAAGAAGGTTAAAAGGACAGTTAGAGTTGCTAACATGGAAGCCTATGACGCCTTCTACACCAAACTAGACACTAGAGAGGGAGAAAAATGTATTTATAAGCTTGCTAAGTCGAGAGAAAGGAAAATAAGAGACATTAATCAGGTTAAGTGTATAAAAAGCGATGACTCTAGGGTATTAGTGAACGACGAAGAGATTAAGGAAAGGTGGAAGAGCTATTTTGAGAAGTTGCTGAATGAAAAACATATGGATAACACAATGGAAGAAGAAACTGGAAGTTATGATGACACTAGAGAATATAGATTCTATCAGAGAATAAGGAAGTTTGAGGTGGAATTTGCTTTGAAGAAGATGAAACCCAACAAGGCCTTAGGACCAGATGGGATCCCCATTGAGGTTTGGAAATGCTTGGGAGATGTGGGGGCATCTTGGCTTATAAAAGTTTTTAATAGGATTTTAATGACTAGAAAAATGCCTGATGAGTGGAGGAAGAGCATCCTAGTGCCTATATATAAGAGTAAAGGAGATGTACAACAATGCAACAACTATAGAGGTATTAAGTTGATGAGCCATACTATGAAGCTATGGGAGAGAGTAATGGAGCATCGCTTAAGAGGCGCAACATCAGTGTCAGAAAATCATTTTGGATTTATGCCTGGGAGATCAACTATGGAAGCAATTTATTTACTTAGGAGACTAATGGAAAAGTATAGAGAGAAGAAAAAAGATCTACATATGGTTTTTATTGATTTAGAGAAAGCTTGTGATAGAGTGCCTAGAGATTTAATTTGGTGGGTGCTAGAGAAGAAAGGAGCGACCAAGGGTTATATTGACGTGGTGAAGGATATGTATGATGAAGCGGTTACTACAATTAGATCACCAACCAGAGAAATAAGCGAATTCCCAATTACCGTAGGCCTGGACCAGGGGTCGGCCTTGAGCCCTTGTTTGTTCGCCCTAATTATGGATGAATTGACTAGACATATTCAAGATGAGTTCCCATGGTGTATGTTGTTCGCAGATGATATTGTCTTGGTTGATGAGACTAAAAGGGGACTCAACACTAAACTAAAAGCTTGGAGAGAAGCACTAGAGACTAAGGGGCTAAAGATAAGTAGGACGAAAACAGAATACATGGATTGTACTTTTAGCAACAATGGAAGTAGAGACAGCGAAGCAGTGAAGATCGAAGATCAGGAGATCCCAAAGAGGGAACACTTTCGCTATCTAGGTTCAATGATCAGTAGAGACGGAGAGATTGGTGATGACGTGACCCATAGAATTAAAGTGGGCTGGCTTAAGTAGAGGAGTACTTCTGGAGTATTATGTGATCGGAGAATACCAGCAAAATTGAAAGGAAAATTTTATAGGACAGCTATTAGGCCAGCTATGCTCTACGGGACAGAGTGTTGGGCAACTAAGAAACAACACATTAGCAAAGTGAGTGTAGCGGAGATGAGGATTCTAAGATGGATGTGTGGTAAGACTAGGAAATATAGAATTAGAAATGAGTACATCCGAGAGACTATAGGAGTGACACATATTGAGGATAAGTTGAGGGAGAATAGACTTAGATGGTTCGGCCATGTGCAACGAAGACCTGTAGATGCACCTGTGCGAAAGAGTGATAAGATCGTAGTGCCTGGAATAGTTAGAGGGAGAGGTAGACTGATGTTGTCAGTATCAAGATATAAAAATATACTTTACTTTTCTAAAGATATGCAGTGTGGAAGTAAAGGTCGAACCCACAGAGATTGATTAACTACCGAGTTTTAATTTTAAAACCTAAATTTAATTAATTGAAAGAACGAGATTTTGATTTTGAATTTAATTAAACTAAGAATAATAAAATAAATCTAAATTATGAAAGCAATTTAAAAGTGTTTTATAAATATGTTTAAAGGAACCTAGGATTGCAACTCCACCACTAGCTTCATAATAAGGAATATTTATGCATTCAATTAGCTTACTAAGTTGGATGATTATGGGGAATTGTGGCTACAAGCCCAATTCCTCCGTCAAGAAAATAATCATGGTTCAAGCACCAACATATTCCATCTTCGGTTAGCACGAATTATCCCACACTAAACTAGGGTTGTGACATAATTCATCTAATCTAGGCATGGATTATTCGGATACTTGATAGCACAAATCAATAAAGCACCATCACATGTAAATAATCTAAACAAGCACAGCAAGCATAGATCATTGAGCACATCACAGTCAAAATAGATCTAAGACAAGAATAAACTTTGAAAGCAATGATTTAATCAATAAAAGTACGATTTATTTATAAAAATCCTCGAAACATGTGACTGTCATCCATACGTAATAAAACTAAAATAAAAACATAAATAAAACCCTATTACTTGGCTAGGGTTTCATTGAAACCCTAGATCTAAGGTCTAAGCTGCCATGGAAGTAGAGATCGGCAAGTAGTTGATGGAGAAGGCCATGGAAATCCTTGGTCTTCTTCTTCTTCTCCTTGTTTTTTCCCTCTTCTATGGCTGAAAGTGTGGTTGTATATTGTGTGTATAATATTTGGCAACCCTTTAATTGAAGCAAATTAGGGTACATATAGATTTATAACAAGTTTTTGGAAGCTTTCCTAACTCCAAACGCACTAAAACTGTTGTATTTAGCTTTCCAGACATAATTAGGCAGTTTCTTTCACGTAGGAATCATCAGTAGAGTGAAATACGCAAGTTTGATTTTAACACATGTCGCGCGAGCGGGCCGCGCGAGCGCGACAATTGGCACCTCGCACGCGCGGATCGCGCGAGCAAATTCTGGATTCTCGCGCGCTCAGCTCGCATGCGCGAACTGGCTTTTTCAGCTTCTTTTCTTCTGCTTTTTCACCCTGTTTAGCCTGATATACTTGACTTCTTCCAAAACCTGTTAGAAAATAGAAAACGAAGTAAAAATATACAAAAACAGGATAAAAAGATACTAACAAATGCTCGTTAAGGCGTATAAATAGGATTTGTTCTCTCCCGATCACACCCCAAACCTACATTTTGCTAGTCCTCGAGCAAAACTAAAATAAAAACTAACTACTAATAAAATACTACTCCATTTTCGCATGGATCACGATTGCATTTAGCATATGCAACAAGCCTTTTAAACCTCTAGGTGTCCCTAGTCGGACAAGTAAAGTCTCGTGAGGGTTCTCGTCAACAAGTCTCCCACAACCATCTTTATTAACTTGTAAACTTAAAAAGTTTTATTAAAAACGAAAAACAAAACATTCAATACTCCTTATTATAACACAATGATTCGAAATAGAATAATGAACAAGAAGAAACGGAATCAAACGTTCACCTACATCCTGAAAAACAATCTCAAGCACATGAATCGTATAAATCAATAGAATTTCTCATAAAATTGCACGTGTGTGATATGGTAGTCAAATGAACACGCGCATGTCATGAGCTTGGAATATAACTCGGATAACCATCCAACTATGCTTCGACTACGAATCTCACAATGTCAATTACACTCTAAAATGAAACACTCAGAAACATGTGTAATTTCTCTAGTATACGTGAGCAAAGGAAATATGTTTTCAAAACGATTAACGCTCACATACGACACGCAAAAGACACATAACACGAAAGAACAGTAGTCTCAAAGATAGGATGCCAATAGTTAAGAAAAATTAATCATTACCATGTTTTAATCCCCCTCCCATCGTTTACATATCCAAACCATGTTTCCTAGGATCAGATAGGACTTTTCAAAGGTTGTAATGTGGCTCAGGCAATGAAAAATGATAGAACGGATTAATTGGGTAGGTTTAAAATGGCATTGTAAGGCATGTTCGATTTCTTTCATTCGTCTTCTACAAACTTTCATCTTTTCTTTCTCTTCAATCCTTTTCATTCATTTTTTTTTTCAACCTTCCTCTTCTTTATTTTGTTTCTTTTCCTTTTTCTTTTCTCACTTCTCAAATGACTATGCATTGAATACCAAGCAACTACCCCAATAACATCTTATTTTCTTCTTCTTCATCAACACATCGCCTTAATACTACTAAAAGTTGATCACTCTTCCAGTGGTATACTCCAAGTCGATCAAGTTGGAGCTTTTAAAGAGGATAATGGTGAACAAAGAAAAAGAGGCATTGTAACGGCTCAAAGGGGCGAACTAAGGAAATTTTATCTTTTATCGGTCGGTAGTAAACAAAGAAGGCCTAAAATCATTTCCTAGGGTAATTCGGTTCTTCAATGTTTACAATGGAAGATTATTTAGCATGATAACAAATATTTTAACTTGACTATCAACCAAAACAAGAATAATGAGACTAAACAACGAGTTAATGCGCTATTTCAATGAAATTTCGACAAACACAATGTATTTATAACCCTCTATCAAGAAAAGATAGGCTCAACAGCTCACTGGGTCTAGTCTCCACCATGTGTTATCTAGAAATCCGAATCATATTATAGTTCACATCAGACATGTATTCAAGCGACTACATGCAGTGCATAAGTTTGTGTGCAAATCTATGATATAAAACTACGATTCGAACGATACATAACTTAAAACATTTCATCATGACTTCAGCAAATATTTAATTACATCTTTCCTTGTTTACCATTCTATAACAATCATAGTTACATAACAAGAAGTATCAAATTGATATTGCAAAAACGTCGGTAACATCGTTTATTTAAGCACAAGTATCGAAAAAATTTCAAAATTTTGCTATATATAATAATGTGCATGTAAGTGCATACCCCCAAACCTAAACCTTTCATTGCCCCCAATGAAACAATAAAACGAAAGAAAGGAAAGTACGTAAAGAATGATATTACCTCGATCTTGACAAGCCTAGAACAGGTGAACACAAAGGAAAATGGCAAAAAAGTTCAAATGTACCTGTTAATACTAGATAAACGAAAAGAAACTAACAAAAGAATATTAAAAGTAAATGAAACCGAAATATAAAATATAAATCGATAAACTAATCGAAGGTAAAATTAAACGACAAACAGAAAAGAAATAAAACGGAAAATTATAATCGAAACAAGGAAAACAACAACTAACTCGATCTAAAATGACCTAATAAACAAAAACAGGAACGTAAAAACTTCCTGATCAGGTGGGGAAGAAATAGGTAAGACAACAAAAGAAAACATCAATAAAACGGGAAATCGCGCGAGAGGCCGTCGCGCGCGCGAATTCCCAATTTTTTTTTTTAAATCTCGCGCCCGCGAAACCAGGCGCGAGAAGAAGCTGAGGCATCAAATAAGAAAAGGCAAGGAAAAACCACTAAGGCACAAACTCGCGCTAGCGGACCTCGCGAGCAAGGCCTCGGGCGAGCGGATCGCGCGCGCGAGTTCAGTTTTTTCCATTTTATGGCTAAAATTATGTATGTAATATTAAAATAAATTAATTCCAACCCCCAAACCTGTCCAGAAAAACTCCAAAACTGACAAAAACGACTCATAAACGACCAAAAACAAAGAAAACAGACAAATTAAGCTTGGGTTGCCTCCCAAGAAGCGCTACCTTTTACGTCTTCAGCTAGACCATTCTAGCTCAAGACTCACGGAGGCTGTAAATCGGAGTTTGTACCCCTTAAGATGTCAGGAAGAGCCCGATGGTAAGTTGAAAGCATGTCGCTTCGAATTAATTCAATCGACGGTTCATCCTGATTAAGCTCAAGTCGATTTTTCACCTTTCGAGTAAATTCATCGTTAGAGTCTGTTGTATTCAAATTCATCCGCTCATCACTCACTGTATTATTCCCCTCATTGATATTTATTATTTTATTAGGTTCAACAGTTCTTCTAATTTCATTACCTTCCACATATTGGTAATCATCGTCTTTAGGAGGTTGATCAGCAGCATTAAAAATATTTAATTTTAATTTTATATTCCCGAACGACACTTTCATCACCCCTGTTCTACAATTGACACGTGCGTTGGCCGTGGCTAAGAATGGACGACCAAGAATAACAGGAGTGTATTTTCTAGCATCTAGCACCGGTTCGGTGTCAAGGACCATAAAATCAACAGGATAAAAACATTGATCAACTTTAACTAAGACGTCTTCGACGACTCCCCTAGGTACTTTAACAGAACGATCCGCTAATTGAATAGTAGCGGCCGTAGGTTTAAGTTCACCTAGTCCTAATTGTTTGTAGACATGATAAGGTAAGAGGTTAACACTAGCTCCTAAGTCAAGGAGAGCCCGATGAATGATAGTGTCACCTATGACACATGAAATCGTAGGCGTACCGGGATCCTTATACTTCGGAGGAGCGTGTTGAAAAATTGAACTTACTTTTTCCGTGAGGAAGACCTTTTTAGGAGTATAACTGCGTATTTTGCGTTTTTGCGTACATAGGTCTTTAAGACATTTAGCGTAAGCGGGAATTTGTTTTTTCGCATCGAGGAATGGAATATTGATTTTAACTTGTTTAAACACCTCGAGTATATCCTCAGTTTTTTTATTTTTTCTTTGAAAAATTAGACGGTTCCTCAACATTGGGTGGAAAAGGTAACTTTGGAACATAGTTAGTTGGGACCGGTTCTTTATCTTTTTGAATTCTACTCTCCTCACCCTCCTTATTCAAGTTAATGTCATTTTGATCCGGAATCTTAACAATTTCATCTTCTCGAATAGTCGTCCTAGTCGATACGGCGTTTACTTGTTCACTCGACCCCTTAATCTCATATTGTCCCTTAGGATTTTGAATAGTTTGCGCAGGCAACTTCCCCTCGCTCCTACGACTCATTGTATTCGCTATTTGTCCCATTTGGGACTCAAGCTTCGCAATGGATTGTATGTGAGAGTGTACTATTTGTGCTTGTGCTTGGACTTGAGTTTCAATATTCTTAAGGGAAGCCAACACCGTATCCTCAAAAGCGTTAGTCCTTGGGGGGTTAGGATTAGGAGGAGGGTGTTGGTATTGATTTTGTGGAAACTGGGGTTGATAAGTATTAGAAAAATTAGTCGACCTAGGAGTATAATTATTTTGTGGGAATTGTTGCATAGCATTTACGTGTTGCTCCACAAATTCGGGAAACTGAGATGCCGATGGGCATGCAAGTATAGAATGTAAAGGATCAGAACATATTTGACACACTTCATGAGCGGGTGCGGTTGTCGCTTGATTTATTGTCATAAGTCGGTCAAGTTTTTTAGATAGTTCCTGAAATTCTATTGAATGACTTGACTCTGACTTCACCTCTCGTTTGGGTTGATTAAGATATCCCTCAGAACGTACCGACACAGTCTGATGCATCGAGTTCTCGCTTAAAGTTTCAAAAATTTTCCAGGCCTCGTCGGCGCTTTTGTGTAGGAAAGTTCCCGCACAAACGGCATCGACGGTATTACGGACAGAGGGAATAAGTCCCTCGTAGAAGACCTGAACAAGTTGCCACTTAGGAACCTGATGACGTGGACACGAGCGTAATAATTCTTTAAATTTCTCCCAAGTGTCATAAAGTGTCTCCCGATCTTGCATCACAAAATTAGTTATAGATTTCCTTATTTGATTTGTGCGCATAATAGGAACAAACTTTTGTAAAAACGCGGTGTGCAAGGCTTCCCATGTTTTAATTGTGTTTGGCTCAAGTGATTGAAGCCAGTACTTAGCTTTGTCTCTTAAAGAAAATGGAAAGAGCCGCAATTTTAATTCATCGTCATTTAAGTTTTGGATTTTCAAGGTAGAGCATATGTCCTGAAAATCTCCTAAGTGTTGATATGGATCTTCATTTAGACGGCCATGGAAAAACGGTAGTAGCGAGATCGTAGACGACTTTATCTCAAAGTGAGATGCAGTCGCCTCCGGTAATTCGATACCGGCTTGTGGCGTGTAAGTAGTAGGAATAAAATAATTTATAAGTGGAGGAGGTGGCGGTATATTAAGATTATTCATATTAGCACCGTCGTTTTGATTGTTATTGTTATTTCCGCCGTCAGTCATTTTAATCGGTTCGATTTTAAAAGTTCGAGTTTTCCTTAACCGTTCACGGGTACTTTGAATTTCGGCCTCAAACAACGACGACGGAATCGGAGTTGATTCGTCGTCTTACAACCCAGCTCTAGAAGCTTGGGTTGTGGACTTATTAGTTCTTAAGGTACGTTCAAGTTCAAGATCGAAAGATTTTAATTCTGGTTTATTTGAACGTGTACCTAACATAAACTAAAATAAAGAAAACGAAACTAAAAACAAAGACTGACTAAACAAAAGAAACAAATAGCAATCACGCAAATAAGACGACAAGCAAGCAAACAGTACTACTATGATGCATGACTATTATCCTGTAATGCAATGACCGCGTCAAGCCCAGCGCCCCGGGTTTCCTAGCTAATGCAGTGTTCACACCACAACTAACCTAATGCAAGTAATTGCGTCTCAGCGCCCTGACTTACAGTGATTTGATGCGAAGTTAAAGCGAGCAATTTACTTAGTTTTTATTTATTTTATTTGCGTAAGCTCCTTTGATGTAATTAGCTACTCCACTCGGAAACGTTGGAATTTGATGACTCGAAAACCTATAAAATAAAAGAACAAGTTGGTAATTTAAAACAAAAACGGAAAATAAGAAGAATAAAAACTAATCTAATATTTACGAATTAACTAAACTCAGATTATAAAATTAAAGGTAGTAATGCAATCCCCGGCAACGGCGCCAAAAATTGATGTTGTCAGTATCAAGATATAAAAATATACTTTACTTTTCTAAAGATTTGCAGTGTGGAAGTAAAGGTCGAACCCACAGAGATTGATTAACTACCGCGTTTTAATTTTAAAACCTAAATTTAATTAATTGAAGGAACGAGATTTTGATTTTGAATTTAATTAAACTAAGAACAATAAAATAAATCTAAATTATGAAAGCAATTTAAAAGTGTTTTATAAATATGTTTAAAGGAACCTAGGATTGCAACTCCACCACTAGCTTCATAATAAGGAATATTTATGCATTCAATTAGCTTACTAAGTTGGATGATTATGGGGAATTGTGGCTACAAGCCCAATTCCTCCGTCAAGAAAATAATCATGGTTCAAGCACCAACATATTCCATCTTCGGTTAGCATGAATTATCCCACACTAAACTAGGGTTGTGACATAATTCGTCTAATCTAGGCATGGATTATTCGGATACTTGATAGCACAAATCAATAAAGCACCATCACATGTAAATAATCTAAACAAGCACAGCAAGCATAGATCATTGAGCACATCACAGTCAAAATAGATCTAAGACAAGAATAAACTTTGAAAGCAATGATTTAATCAATAAAAGTACGATTTATTTATAAAAATCCTCGGAACATGTGACTATCATCCATACATAATAAAACTAAAATAAAAACATAAATAAAACCCTATTACTTGGCTAGGGTTTCATTGAAACCCTAGATCTAAGGTCTAAGCTGCCATGGAAGTGGAGATCGGCAAGTAGTTGATGGAGGAGGCCATGGAAATCCTTGGTCTTCTTCTTCTTCTTCTCATTGTTTTTTCTCTCTTCTATGGCTGAAAGTGTGGTTGTATATTGTGTGTATAATATTTGGCAACCCTTTAATTGAAGTAAATTAGGGTATATATAGATTTACAACAAGTTTTTGAAAGCTTTCCTAACTCCAAACGCACTAAAACTGTTGTATTTAGCTTTCCAGACGTAATTTGGCAGTTTCTTTCACGTAGGAATCATCAGTAGAGTGAAATACGCAAGTTTGATTTTTACACATGTCGCGCTAGCGGGCTGCGCGAGCGCGAAAATTGGCACCTCGCGCGCGCGGATCGCGCGAGCGAATTCTGGATTCTCGCGCGCGCGAACTGGCTTTTTCAGCTTCTTTTCTTCTGTTTTTTCACCCTGTTTAGCCTGATATACTTGACTTCTTCCAAAACCTGTTAGAAAATAGAAAACGAAGTAAAAAAATACAAAAATAGGATAAAAAGATACTAACAAATGCTCGTTAAGGCGTATAAATAGGATTTGTTCTCTCCCGATCATAGACCTAGACTGACTTGGGAGTATGCAGTGTAACAAGATATGAATATATATATATATAATTTAAATGAGCATATAGCTCTTGATCGTGTAGAATGGAGAAAAAGGATTAATCAGCCGACCCCAATTGATTGGGAGACAAGGCTTGGTTTGGTTTGGTTTGGTTATGGAAAGAAGAGAATGAAAAGATGAAGTTGGTAGAAGAGATGAATGAAAGAAATCGAACATGCCTTATAATGTCATTCTGAAAACTACCTAACAAATCTTTTCTATCCTTTTTCATTGCCCGAGCCACGTTACAACCTTTGAAAAGTCCTATTTGATCCTAGGAAACATGGTTTAGATATGAAAACGATGGGAGGAAGATTAAAACATAGTAATGATTCATTTTTCTTGACTGTTGGCGTCCTATCCATGAGACTATTGTTCTTTGGTGTCATGTGTCTTTTTCGAGTCATATGTGAGCGTTTCTTGTTTTGAAAACATATTTTATTTGCTCCCATATATTAGAGAGATTACATATATTCTAAGTGTTTCATTTTAGAGTGTAATTAACATTGTGAGATTCGTAGTCGAAGCATAGTTGGATGATTATCTGAATTATATTCCAAGTTCATGACATGCGCATGTTCATTTGACTACCACATCACACACGTGCAATTTTATGAGAAACTCTATTGATTCATACGATGCACATGCTTAGGACTGATTTTCATGATGTAGGTTGATGTTTCATTACATTTCTTCTTGTTCGTTATTCTATTCCAAATCATTGTTTTATGATAAGGAGTATTGACTATTAGTTTTTCGTTGTTAATAAAACTTTTTGAATTTATAAGTTAATAAAAATGGTTGTGGGTGACTTGTTGATGAGAACCCTCACGAGACTTCACTCGTCCGACTAGGAACACCTAGGGGTTTAAAAGGCTAGTTGCATACGCTAAATGCAATCGCGACCCATGCGACAATGTAGTAGTATTTTATTAGTAGTTTAGTTTTATTTTTAGTTTTGCTCGAGGACTAGCAAAATGTAGGTTTGGGGGTGTGATCGGGAGAGAACAAACCCTAATTATACGCCTTAACGCGCATTTGTTAGTACTTTTTATCCTTTTTTGTGTATTTTTACTTT
The DNA here is from genome assembly GCA_033977485.1 of Hydrangea macrophylla. NCBI lineage: Eukaryota > Viridiplantae > Streptophyta > Magnoliopsida > Cornales > Hydrangeaceae > Hydrangea > Hydrangea macrophylla. Next base: position 91,110,489 of record CM066991.1, on the reverse strand, counting down.
GTTTTCTATTTTCTGACAGGTTTTGGAAGAAAACAAGTATTCCAAGCTAAACAGGATGAAAAAGCAGAAGAAAAGAAGCTAAAAAAAGGCCTACCGCGCGCGCGGCCCGCTCGCGCAGAAGACCTGAACCTCGCTCGCGTGACCTCCAAAAATCGCGCTCGCGCGGCACGCTCGCACGATATGTGTAAAAATCAAAATTGTGTATTTCACTATACTGAAGATTCATGTGCAAACGAAACTGCCTAATTACGTCCAGACTGTAAAATATAGCAGTTTTAGTGTGTTTCGAGTTAAGAAAGCTTCCAAAACTTGTTCCAAACTCTATATATACTTTGTTTTTATTCAATTTTGAGGGGAGACTATATTATACACATATACATACAGCCATATACAACAATATACACAGCCATTGAAGAGAGGAAAGCAAGGAGAAGAAGAAGACCAAGGATTCCCATGGCCTCTTCCATCAACCTCTTGATGTTCATCAATTCCATGGCCAACTAAACCTAGATCTAGGGTTTTAATTAAACCCTAGCCAAGTAATAGGGAGTTATTTATATTTTTATTTTAGTTTTATTATGTATGGATGATGATTACATGTTTAGAGGATTTTTTATAATAAATCGTGCTTCTATTGATTAAATCATTACTTTCAAAATCTATTCTTGTATTATATCTATATTGACTGTGATATGCTCAATGGTCTATATTTGCTGTGCTTGTATAGATTATTTACATGTAATGGTACTTAATTGAATCGTGCTATCAAGTATCTGAATAGTCTATGCCTAGGTTAGACGGATTATGCCACAACTCTAGTTTAGTGTGGGATAATTCGTGCTAATCGAAGATGAATTATGTTGGTGCTTGAACCATGGTTATTTTCTTGACGGAGGAATTGGGCTTGTAGCTACAATTCTCCATTATCATCCAACTTAATAAACTAATTGAATTCATAAATACCCTTATTATGAAGCTAGTGGTTGATTTGCAATCCTAGATTCCCTAAACATATTTATAAAAATAATTTTAAATCACTTTCATTGTTTAGATTTATTTTCATTAGTCTTATTAGTTTAATTAAATTCAAATTAACTTCCGTTTTCATAATTAATTAGATTTAGGTTTTAAAATTAAAAACTGTAGTAATTCGATCTCTGTGGGTTCGACCTTTACTTTCACTACTACAAATCTTTAGAAAAGTAAAATATACTTTTTATATCTTGATATTGACAATATCAACAGCATTAATAGAAAAATAGGATTAGCACATGTATTTCAAATAGCACCTTGAATCACAGCTACATTTATAAATTCATATATAATAAAATCTCTAATAGTAGATAAATAAACAAACACCATAGCAATCCAACATATAGTGTGTACATAAAACATAATAAAACTAAAACATATAATCTAAAATAAAGTCTCTAACAAAAACATATAATTGTTTCAATCTTTATTAGCTTCGTCAGGGAGGGGGGAGTAGGTCGTCGTGCCAATACAAAAATCCATCGACACCCATATCTCCCAATGTGATACAAGAGGCTTGTTTACCACCCCCAAATCCACCTACACCCATATTCCCCCTTTTGGTTTTGTGTACAACAAAAAGTTCATTACATGTATGTGATTGAAAAATAGGAAGTTTAGAGAATTCAAGCTACGTCGAAGAAAAAGAAGGCACATCGATTGAGTAATGTAAAAAGTGACTACACTTCCTTCGCTTTCATCACAATATAAGAATGTTCATTAATTTCTTTGTCATTGGGTAGAGAAACTAGGTGATCGCCTACCGACAGTGAGTAGTAGTTGCTGCAGCAAACTTCCAATAATTGGGAATTCCTATAAATTGCCAAGATTTGCCAACATTTGAAGTTGAAGAAAAATTGCAAAGACACTTGTATGAAATAAATAAAGTGAAACTTATACGGTTCCACAGGCATGAGGAAGGAAAAGGAAAAAAATATGAACCTTAAAGAAGTCCAAATGACATACCTGTGTAATGTCATTAAAAGAACCGTTGATGATTTGATCCGGTAGGTTCTCCATTACTATTGTAATCCCCCGTAAAATATCAAGAACAAGATTACAACTTATTAGCAGTAGAAGGAACACACATAAATCCTAAACATCTACAAGAAGGATTACAAAAGGAAATAAGTTGAAAGCATATTCTTAGAACCATCCACTTCCAGTTTAACAATTTATTGACCTATAAGATTTATGCACAATCCAGTACAGAATGCAAGAACATTCAAACTTAAATAAGAAAACTTCTTATAGGTCAGAGCAAACCACTAAAGAACCTACAGTTTCATATAGTTTACATTGCCATATGAACACGAGATCTCAAAATGCAAACACAATACTAAAATGTGATGGGTTCCCTGGAAATTGAGAAATATGTACTTATTTATTCATATGCATCAAAGGCAACCTCGACAACAAAACTATATTTGAAAAACTGTGATAAAAAAGAAAGGGATTAAAATGCTAGAAGAAGACGACTTTAGCAGCTCACCGCACATGACTACAGAGAAGAACATAGCATCGAATGATGTGAAATAGGAGTCGGGGAGAGAAGTCTTGGTCCATAGCCAAGTGATTGACCTTCGCGAACGAAATTAGAAAAAACTCAACATTCAAATAGGAGGCTTCTTGTCACGCCCCAGAACCACCCAGATGATCCTAGGACACGTGGCACGCCACCAAGGCCTTACACAAGTGATTAAAGTTCCAAAAATAAATTTAAAATAAACTTAAACCAAAGAAGCCCAACAATAATAAATAAAATAAAAAAACAAAATCCTGTCTTTGCAATCAGCCAAAATAACCCTGGTTTAATAAATAGTAGCTTCTCAAATAACACTACCAAATCATAGTCACGAGCTCCCAAAGTCCAAGCAAGAGTTTTTAAATACTTTAAGAGAAATACTAAATATAACAATTTACAACTAACCCAATAAATAAATCTCCAAGTTCAAACGTCCCAATCTAATAACATTAGTCATAGTAACACTTTGATCGAATAATCCCAACTAACACAGTCCATCCTTATATTACAGGAGTTAAGTTATATTCCAACTAAAGTTTAAAGTTTAATTAGAAATATTACATAAGTCTCAAACCAACCAAAGTACGACTCGTACTACAATCCATATTAAAACCGATTAATTACAACTATATTGCAAGCTTTAAACTAAAAAGCAGGTAATTATTAACAAGGTTACAACAACTCCCAAAACCCATAAGCCAGCCAAGCCACTTCCCAGCTCACTTTCCTGATTCCTCGCCACGATCACCTAGGATGGTTATTCAATAACCATTACAATATATAAGCTATATGCTTAGTGAGTAATGCTAATCAGGAACATGGATAATAAACATGCTCAATTCAACATATTACAAAGAACAATAGTCTCTGGCAATTACTAGTTCACTCCCACCACTACCGGCTAGCCCGCGGCTCCACTCCCCAAGCCCACTTGACTAGTCATGACCCACGCCCTCACTCGTGCGGTCCCATAGGCCTCTGGCGGCCGTGGTCGTCACCACAAAGATTACCTCATGGTGGTATAGAACTAGCAATTTCCATAACCCAAATAGGAAACTCAACATGCTCATTTAATCATTACACCGTGCTTTCACAAATAAATTGGGTCTACTTTAGCCACATGAATTTTGCCCAATTATAATCTAAATAAATTAAATTAAACAAATTAGGCATCTTTGGCATCACAATTGAACTCAACATGAAAATTATCCAAATATCAAAATTAACATCACTCACCTCTTGGGTTTTGCTTCTAATCTTGAAATTAAAGCCCTACTATAGACCAAGTACAAATCCTATACATAAATTACAAGTTATGAGCTAAAACCCAAAAATGGGTCGCGGAAAAACTATCACAGAAATCAATAAAATTAGTACCAATAGATTAGACTCACCCCCAGGAGTCCGAATATGTAACCTATTTTAAAAACCGATGTCGTTCGGCGCGTCAACCGTTGTCGTGAACGTCACCGTCAACGTTTCCGCAACTCTCGTTTCTTCTCTGTAATGTATACACTAATCTAAATTAAAACAATTGAGGATGAGGAGTCATCCTCCTATGTGGCTTTATAATATAAGTCTTCCCATTTTATTATGACACCCCCGCTAGTTTACTAGTTTTGCAATTACGCCTCTACTATTTGTTAAACTGTATTAAAACTATCCCAAACCTAAATAGGTATTTGTCTATGTCTCGCATGGGTTCCATAAGTGGTCCCATATAGTTATATGAAGTTGCTAATTAGCCTACTAATTATGTAACGTGTTCAATTCGTACTCACAAAGGTATCCCTAATTGACCCCAAAAGTGGTCACTACCTAATAACATGATAGTATCAACAATAAAATAATAAACCATTTAAGCCTTAATAAACATTTAGGCACATAGGGTGTTCCACGTATAATGTCCCATCTCAACTGGGACCCATCAACACACATCCCAACTTGGGATTGCCATACTGGCCAAAACTGGGTTCCCAACTGGACACCCATAATCAACTTAGTGGGTCAATCCCACTCCAATAAGTGTCACATAACACATCAATTTAACATTAACTCATGATTATGCATGCTAAAGCAATATTAAATATAAACCGCGGGAGGGGGTGTCACACTTCTAGAGCAGACAAAGGTATTAAATTAATGAGCCTTGCAAGTAGAGTAAACATACCTTATTCCTCCAGGTATTCATCAACCCCGTCAATAGATAGTCATTCATTAGACAAATGTAAAATATACCCAAGTCATTTTGTAGTATGGCTTCAATAATGTGCATTCCACTATGTTATTATGTAGTTTAAGGGAACAAGTAATTAACAATTCGTACATGTATACAAGAAGAAATTCCTAATCATGAGGGTACTGGATTCTTTTAACTTGCAAAACAACGAAAACAAATATAGTGACAAAGGTTAGGCACTTGTATACTTGTTTACTTCTAAATTAAATTGTCCGAGGTTCTGAACTCACAGGACTATATAGACCCACACCCTTTTGGTTACATTCCCACATCTAATTCATCTATCACAACTCCTTTCAAACAGTAGACTACAATTTAAGTACATGGTTTCTTTTAGTTTTGACTAAAGGTTTCAGCTATTGTACTTTTGTTTTTCTATTACTGCATTGGGTAATGCTATGTGCACATAAAATGTACAGTGTGCACATAAAGATCTGGGCCATTCATTTCAGTGGAACTCGTACCTACATACATAGGATCCACCAAAATCAATGGCCCAGATCTTTATGTGCACATTTTATGTGCACCAATCATTACTCTACTACATTTCTTGGTTTTTTCTCTTGTACTTTTTGTTGGATATTTTTAAAATCAAGGAGGGTAGTTATGGAAAGTACAATAAAAGTAGTATTAAATACTCTTAGGGGACAATAGTTTTGAGACATCCAAAAATGGGAAAAGGGACACATGAAATGGGACGGAAGGAGTATTATTTTACCCTCAGCAATGGACCCATCACATTAGTTAAATAGTCTCACACAAAATAAAGAAATAAATTTTAGTTCCACTCATAAAGTATTAGTTTAGACTTTAATCTGTAAAGATAAAACATATGATGGGAATATCTCTTCGTATATTCAACACAATAAAAAGAATACAATAAGCCTTTATATAGGCTTGGTCTAACCTAGGTTGTTTACACCTTAACCGATGTGGGACAACCACATGTATATACTAAATTTACATATATACCCTTTAACACTTTCCCTCAAGCTGGAGCGTACATATCATATGCACCCAGCTTGTTACAAATATATTTTATACGTGTCCCACCCAATGCTTTAGTAAACAAATCTGCTAATTGGTCTGCAAATTTAGCATGAACTGTATTAATCACTTTTTGTAGGAGCTTTTCACGAACAAAGTGACAATCAACTTCAATGTGTTTCGTCCTCTCATGAAACATAGGATTAGAAGCAATATGAACCACTGCCTGGTTATCATAAAACAGGTTCATAGGCTCGGACTGAGTGAACCCAAGTTCCTCCAACAAATGCTTCATCCATACTAACTCATAAGTAGTATGTGTCATCGCCCTATATTCTGACTCAGCACTAGATCCAGCAACAACAGTTTGTTTTCTTGCTTTTCCAAGGTACAAGATTTCCTCCAACAAGTATACAGTACCTATAGTAGACCTCCCTAATCACTAGGAGATCCGGCCCAATTTGCATCTATGTAGCTCTCAACTCAAATGTGACCATGATTCTTATACAACAAACCACGGTCTGGAACTCCCTTGAGGTGCCTCAAAACTTGGATCACTGCATCCCAATGTGTAGTTCGAGGAGAGTCCATAAACTGACTAATTACACTAACTGCGAAGGCAACATCAGGTCTTGTGACTGTTAGGTAGTTAAGTTTCTCAACTAAGAGTCTGTACTATCATGGATCATCAAGTAGCTCCCCCTGATCTGGCAATAATTTGGAATTGGGATCCATAAGAGTATCCAAAGGTTTTGATCCCAACATTTCTATTTCAGTCAGCAAACCAAGAACATGTTTTCTCTGAGTTAAGCATATCCCTTCACTAGACCTGGCCACCTTAATGCCTAAGAAATACCTAAGCTTCCTCAAGTCTTTGGTCTGAAACTTGGCTTGTAAGAAGGATTTCAACTCCTGAATGCCCTTAGAGTCATCACCATTAATGACAATATCATCAACATAAACAACTAATAGGATTTTTTCCCAATACAGTGTGTCTATAGAAAACAAAATGGTCAACACCACATCTCTGAAGACCAAACTCAGCAATCATATCACTGAACCTGCCAAACCAAGCACGAGGAGACTGCTTCAAACCATAGAGAGACTTTTTTAATTTGCAAACCAAACTAGATTTCCCCTGAGCAACAAACCCAGGTGGTTGCTCTATGTAAACCTCCTCAAGAAGAGTACAATTCAGAAACGGGTTCTTAACATCCAACTGATGAAGGGGCCAATGATAAGTAGTGGCAAGGGAGATGAAAGATGAACTGATGCAATCTTGGCCACTGGGGAGAAAGTTTCTGAATAGTCAAGTCCATAAACTTGAGCGTAGCCTTTGGCAACAAGGCGGGCTTGCAACCTGTCCAAAGTGCCATCAGGGTGAACCTTAACTGCATACACCCAACGGCAACCAACCACAGATTTTCCTTATAGGAGAGGGACCAAGTCCCAAGTACTAGTTCCTTAAGAGCACACATCTCATCTTGCATAGCTTGGTTCCAACCGGAATGGGTTAGTACTTCTGCAATAGTGTTAGGAATAGAAATGGAAGACATAGAAGCAACAAATGAAGAAAAAGTAGGTAACAAACTATCATAGGAAACGTAGTTAAAAATTGGATGTGAAGTGGTAAAAGAACACTTACCCTTCCTAAGAGTAATGGGAAGGTCTAAATCTGCCTGTTCTGGAGGAAAAGATGGCAGATCTGAGGACACAGAAGGTGAAAACTGAGCAGAGGAGTCCAGAATACATTTTGGAGCTAGACGGCAAGTATAGACCTGAAAATTAGGATGAGATAAGTGAGTGGAAGCATCAAAGATTGGAATAGGAACAGGCAACATAAAATCCGGATCAGTGGCTGAATGAGACTCAGAATAAAAAGGTGTAGACTCAAAAAGATAACATCGGCGGAGATAAAGTACCGACGAAGGGAGGAACTATAACAACAATACCCATTCTGAGTCGTAGAATAACCTAAGAAAACACACCGAATTGTCCATGGGTCGAATTTATCAGTACCAGGAGTCAACTGGTGGACAAAGCAAACACACCCAAAAATATGTGGGCCCATTAAAAAAATAGACTCAGCAAGAAACAAAGTAGAGTATGGTATGTGTCCATTAAGAACTGAAGATGGCATACAGTTAATCAAATGACAAGCAGTTAGGATAGTATCCCCCCAAAAAATCTTTGGAACACGCATTTCAAACAACAAGGTGCGTGCAACTTGTAACAAATGTCTATTTTCCCATTCTGTAACACCATTTTGTTGCGGTGTATGTACACAGGAAGACTGATGAATCATTCCATGTTGGACCATATTAGTACTAAAAGGGTCATAGAAATATTCTTGTGCATTATCACTTCGAAGAACACGAACAGAGACATCAAATTAAGTTTTAATTTCAACATAAAATGCACAAATAATAGAAAATAACTCAGAGCGATTTTTTTATTAAATAAAGCCAAATTACTCTTGAATAATCATCCATAAAGGTAACAAAATACCGATACCCCTTTTGGGAGGTTATACGGTGAGCACCCCATACATCAGAATGCACTAACTAAAAAGGACTAGATACTCTTTTATTGACTCGAGGAGTAAATTGAACATGGTGATGCTTCCCCAACTGACACGACTCACACTCTAAAGACTGTAAAGAACTTAAACTATGAATTAAGAGCTTCAAATTAGCCAATGAAGGATGACCAAGGCGGTAGTGGATCTGATGAGGTGAACAGTAGCAAGACATGCAGTTGGTGAAGGAGCAGGGACATGATCACTATCAAAGTAATAGAGGCCATTGAAATCATGCCCAACGTCAATCGTCTTTTAAGTTGTTATCCTGAATAAGAATAGAATTAGGAGAAAAAGAGACACAACAGTTAAGATCCTTAATCAACTGACCAACATATATTAAATTAAAGGACGAACGAGGCATGTACAAAATATAAGACAAGGATAAAGATGAAGAGGGTTAAGTTATCCCGATTCCTTCAACAGGAGTCGAGGACCCATTCGCTAAAGTGAATGGGGAAAGAGACGATGATAGTCGGATAGATAAAAAAAGACTAGGTATACCTGTCAAATGATTACAGCTCCAGAATCAATTACCCATGGGGAAGAACCTGAAGCAATGCAAGCAGTATGTATACCTCCATGCTGAGCTAAGGAAGTAGATGAAGTGGATGCCTGGTGTGTTGCTGATCGGGAATGAATAGTTCCCGTTTATAGTCTTGAAGATACGCTTTGTTAGCCCACTTCGTTTAATTATTAATTATTTTAATAAGCATTCAATATTTTGTTGGTTTTAGAGCTTTAATGTGAAAATGCACTAAAATCCAATGATTAGTGGCTTTGTAAGACATTCTGTGCTCAAAAGGTGATTCCGGTGAAAGCTGGAGACAGTAACAACCTCGGTAAATTGCATTTTTGACAATGAAGACTTGGAATTGATAAATTTCTCCTGAAATATAAAATGTAGATTATTGAGTTACAGATACATGGCTGTAAACGGTGAGTTAATATGAGGTCCGAATCAAAAGTTATCGTAATTCTATGATTGTCGCGCAAAGTTAAGAAATCAGAAAAAAGTTAGAAAATGGGTATTTCGCTAGAGCGGTCCGCTCGCGGGATTTTGCAGCATCACGCGCCAGCGACCCGCGCACGTGTAGAAACTCCGATTTTGACCAACCTTCGAATTTAGGGGAGTGCTACCTCCAAATCCGATTATGACAATGTCCGGCTAGCTTAGGATTTTCGAGGTAATTCAAGCTCTTCGAAAGGCTCTTCAATACCATAAGAAAGGAAAAAGAAAGGAGGAAAAAGGAAATAAAGTAAAGAAAAATGGCACGCGGCGAAGCCTGCGACAATCACTTGGTACCGCAATGGCAGTCACTGGGTGTCGCGCCGACAGTTACTGATTGTCGCACCGACAATCACTGAGTGTCGCGGACAACTCACCAAATGCTGCAAAAAAAAGAAGCAGTTTGAAAGCAAGAAAAAGAAAGAAAAGAAAAAGAAATTGAAAACAAGGCAAAATAAGAAGCACAAAAAGATGGCAGTTTGCAAGTTGTCAGTGGCATTCCCTGAGTGCCGCCGCGGCACTCGATGAATGCCGTTGCGATAATGGGTGAGTGCTGCTCCGGCAATTACGGAGTGTCGCAGACAATTCCACCGAGTGCTGCATTTTTTAATAGTCTGCTTTTTGAAATAGTACATTTTGTACCATCAAAAGTACATCCAAAATTAGGGTTTTTACCTCAAAATTATTGAAATACCCCTCATTAATTTGCCTATATAAAGGGAGTGAATATCCCATTACAAGGGATCTCATCTTGCTTTTTGAATCTTGAATCTTTTTAATCTTGATATTCTTAAAGATAATTAAGAGAATTTTAGAGAGGATTAAGAAAGGTAAGAAGTTGCAAGAATTAGAAAAAAGAGCTTGAATAACCTTTGGAAGACCTTCAAATCACAAAGAAGTTGAGGATAATTGGAGGTAAACTCTAGACTAATTAATCCTTTATTTAAGTTCAATCACAATTCATAGAACTACTTAGGATCTCTTACACGTTTTCCAAAAAGTCTCTTCCCACCTCATTTCATCACATACCACTAGAATTATGATTGAACTTGCATTTGTTTTTCTTTGATTTGGATCTAAATAGCCTTGGGTTTACGGTTAAATAAATCATAAAGCAAAACTAAACTTGGATATCACTTGAACTTTGATTTCCTTTTCTTTTGTCATACTCCTCTCCTGGGATCCATGAGGTCTTTAATATCTCTTTTGATTCCCTTGAGTAGGTCTTTTAACTTCTCTATGAACTTATGGTTCAAATGGGAATAGCCATATCCATGCTTAATTAGTAGGTCCAACTCTAAATTCATGACTTAGGTCCTCTAATTTGATGTCCTATGGAACCCTTTCCATATTCCATTGAGGCTCGCATGGATTAGTCATATTTAATCTTCAATGACCATCAACGGGAAGGAGAATCAGCCTTAGGATGAGTCAACCTCTATGGTTTGCTTGATAGATTTAGCCAAAAATGATGAACTCAACAATGGTGCAGTGAATTCATAAACCAATTTTGATTAAGGATTTTTTAATTAAATCATGATCCGTTGGAATTGAATGAGACCAATTGGAGAGTGTTCATAACACAAAGATCTACCGCATCATTTTTTGTTTTGATGAGATCCCATATTTAAGATGGTTTGATCTTAGGATTTGCAAACTACATACACTCTGTCCAAAATTTCATAACAGTAAGTCTGTATTGATTTGAATTTATTAAAGCTTTAACCAAACATTTTTGACCTTGAATAAATTTTTCTATGAAGTTTAATGTGTTAATAAGATCCCCTAAAAAAATTAGGGTCATTCGGATTTGTTTACTATTTTTAGAAAATTGCACAAAATCTCTAGACAGAGAGTTGTTAAATTCTAAGTGATATATAGTTGTTAAATTCTAAGTGATATCTAGTTATGACCCAATTCCCAGAGATTGAACCGTTAGATCTTTGATTTTTTTTTTTTTGGGTTGGAAACTAGACTCCCAGAGGCACCTTGTGTCCAAAAAACATTAAGAGCAGACCATAGGAAATATGTTTTTTTTTTTCTATTTTTGAAAGTTTGGTCTGCTCTCTGTAATTTTCGGAATTCTGTGATCGATTTGATAAACCTTGCAAATAATGGCCCAAATGACTTTTTCATGACATAAGGTTTAAACCATGTTTTAATAATGATTAATTGGACTTATATCCATTGGTTAAATGATCCAAATCAGTGAATAGTTCATAGCTTATTCTTATCCATGTCCATGCATTCATCAATGTATGTTAATACTTGTAATTAGGACTTTTTAAGTTTCATTTAATTGAACCGTTGTGAGTTCCTTATGATCATGTTGGGATTATACCATCTCTATATGGCTCCTAGTTGAGACTTGTATATCTATAGAGATGTTATGTTTCCAGCTAATTGGAAGGAATTCATGATTATGTCAATTCTTTCATGCTTAAGAATGTTATTTAAGATTCGACATTATATTTTGTTCAAAGCATGTGGGATAACCCTTTATTTTGTAGCGCTAATTGAGGTATGATTTCTTGACTCTTTTCTCTAGTTTATTTTATTTCTTGACTTTTTATTGATTTTTCGATTTCATGTGCGACATTTTAGAACTAGGATTTGCCTTATGCGTATATGTGTATTAGAGACTTCTTTTCTAGGATTTTTTTATTATTTGTATGCATTGCACGTTTCTACTTTGCAGCTAGATCCCGGGTAAGCTCTCTTGTTCCTTACTTGCATATCATTCTGCATGCTATTTGTATTATGTGGTTTTGTATGACCTTTTATCGTTAGCAATCTTGCACCCTTTTAGACATGCTTTTGTAATGTATATATACATATGTATTAGTTGAGGGCATACTTGGATTAATAATTCGATTAAAAGGATGTTGAGTAGAAGCCTATTGTCACACCCCGATTTTTGAACAACCAAATATTCAATCCAGAGCTTGTATCCGGACTAATATTCAATTATCAAAAATCACGAGAGTGACACCCTCACACAAGCTAAATGATAATTTATTAAAAACAATATTTAATACTCCTTAAGTAAAGACATGTGATCTTGTGTTTTAAAAAAAAAACTCTTTATTAATAAACATGTATTCCCAAACATCCATTTCATTATAAAAGAACTAAAGTTTCATTATAAATATTATATCACTTTTTAATTTAAAAAAAAAACATCATTTTCATAAATAAAATGTCCACATACAGAGTTCAGCGGGAATAAAAATAAATAAGAATAAAATCTATACATCTATTGGTCAGAGTAACTACAACGTTCCCAATACCCAATATACCATATTTATTACAATTATACATACTGGCCCACAATGTCAGAAAATAAAATACAATCAAATACAACAAAAATAAGTACAACTCCAATAATAAACAACACAACGACCATCTCTTCTCCCAAACAGAAGCTCCAACGAAAATCTCCAAAAACTAAACCTGCACAAATACATTCGACTACGTTTCATATAGAAACGCCCCCGAATGTATAACACACTCGGGTCAGTCACATGACTGGTATGAGTTAAACAAAACAACAAGTCTTAGGGATCCAACTTGAACCCGTAGACAACAAATTACACTACAATACTCTTGGGTCAAGACAGGTAGTTCCACACACATATTTGGACAAAAGGGTAGTTTCCATTTATGTGGTGGCAAGTAGTTTCTTGCCCAAAACCCAAAGTTACTACGAGTTTTATACTTACCTCAGATATCTATGGTGAGCCAGCCCTGCATAAAAGTTAGTGGGCCCACCATCCTGTAAATCGAACGATCACAAACCATGCGAATAATTCCATACCCAAACCGTTCACATTCTAACTCAAACATCGCGTTCATTATTTCACACTTATCAGTCTTATGAAATAATCCATTTTTCATTATTTATTAACTTTAAATTTATCTTTGCATTCCCTAGCTTCACCACTTGGCCACCCTCCATGGTACAGCCCACACATATATCCCATGTGTGCCCAGACATATTACCAACACCCACTCTGGTGCTAGTTTGGTTGGGGTATCAACCAAACCAGGTATACACACAGAAGGCTAGTCAATATGCCTAGACGTCTAACAACATAAGCCGAGCATAAGGCTTAGGCCAGCTTGATCACGAAGCCACTGGCAAAAAGTACACTCAACAAGTCTTAAGCCAGCTTAATCACGAAGCCACTGGCAAAAGAGTGCGAGCTACCAAAAACAGTAACACAACAACGGGAGTGGTGAACACTAAAGAACTATGTTGCGATTATCACTTATCGTTCGTATTATCTCAAAAATTATGAATTTTACGCTTATCACAAAGTTCCGTCTCATCATAGTCCAATCACATCTTTAACTTTTAGATACATTCTAATTTCTTACAAAAAAGGGCTTTATCAATTAACCCATAACAATCTTTCCTCAATAATTTCCAATCAAATTACAAGATCTCTAATATACTATTCAACGTATCTAATTTACTAATTTTTATCAAAATGACCACAAAAGAAAGTCAGTAATTTCAGGTACAAATACCTCAACCAAATATTCAATATTAGCATACATAAAGCACCTAATAAGAAATCACATTCTCCAATTTTGCACGTTGAACTATATTGAAAACTGCTACTGTAATCTTAAATTTCTGCCCAAACGGTGCAGAATCAGGAAAAATACCATTAGACGAAAAACGTGCAGAATCCCGTTTTACATGAGACAAGCGGACAGAATGTTCAAATACAAAGCCACGATTTTCTAATAATTTTCTAAAGTTTCTGCGACTGTGTGAATTACACAAAAACGAATTTCACATATATTTTCTTACAAACATAAATATTTTACCTATGGTTTTGATCAAACTAACGATTCATCTAACCCTTTCGAATACCCTAATGTCATGATCGCAAGGTCACACGAAGGGGAAATAAGCTATCTAAATTACTTCAACAATATCCATTACAAAGATTTAACCCTAACAATTAAATTAAATGTGTACGTACTAATAAAGTTACTCCCATATACACATATACATACGTGTATATATATATATATGAATACACAAAGTTTAACTCACCAAGTTTGGGTAAAAATTGATAACAACGAGCGCCCGCGATTGTACACGTGACCACAGACCCGAGACCGTACGTTCTCCTTCTTCTCCCTTTTCTTCTTCTTCTTCTTCTTCTTCTCTCTCTCTCTCTCTCTCTCTCTCTCTCTCTCTCTCTCTCTATTCGGCGGCTGTGAAAGGAGGGGAAGGAGGTTTGCCTAACCTATGTTAATATTATAAATATATATGTTATGATACCTAGTTAACTAATACCCACAATATTATATATTATATTATATATATAACCTAACTCACACACACCACATCAAACACACACAAAAATATATATATATAAATCCCGTTTTTCTTCTTGTGGGCTCACAAAAGAGACCTATATGAGCCCAGAATGCAGTACAAAGTATTAAAATGAGTAGCCCAATTGGTACCCATGACCCCGGTACTAAGTTTTAATGTTAATTACATTATTTAACACATTCGCGGGCCTATAAACACTATATAACAAAAATACATATCAACTCTTCATTTTATTTTTTTACAAATATAAATTAATAAAATATAACTTTCAAACTAAACGCGCTCACTCATGATTTAATTGATACATCTACCAAACACTTAAATTTTTCAAACACATGTCTTACATAGGTACACTCGTATAACATTGCTAATTGAAATTTCAATAAAAATATTATTTAAACACTTACAAATTTTCGGGTTGTTACACCTATCACAAGATAGGATGAGAGAGGGTGTTTTAGTCCGCTGGGCTCCTTCCCCTCTAATTCCATAATCTCCAGACCTAGAAACCTCTGGTTTCCAAAAAAATCAGTTTGTTTTAAAAATGGTTTCTTAATTTTTCTCTTAAAAATTAAGTGGCGACTCGTACTTGAATTTTGAAATTTGAAAAAGGTTTTTTAAAAAAAAACATGGGTAGCCTGCGATATCTACAGCGCGCGACCCCTTTAAAAACCAAAAATGCGTATTTCGATGTACTAACGAGCCCTGTGTGATCTGAATTGGCTGAATACGGCCAGAAACGTAAATACAGTAGTTTTAGTGCGATTAGGTTTAGGAAAGCCTTCAAAAACGTGTTCCAGATCTATATATACCCACTTTTAATTCAAATTGGGGGTTACACAACAATATGCAAATCCTTACACAACTGAAACTATAGCCATTGAAGAGAGGAAAGGAAGGAGAAGAAGAATGAAAACCAAGGATTCCCATGGCCTCCTCGATCAAGCTCTTGCCAATCTTCGAATCCATGGCCAACTAGACCGAGATCTAGGGATTCAATGAAACCCTAGCCAAGTAGTATGGTGTTATTTATGTTTTTCTTTTAGATTTATTATGTATGGATAATGATTACATGTTTCGAGGATTTTGAATAATAAAATCATACTTGTATTGATTAAATCATTGCTTTCAAAGTTTATTCTTGTCTTAAATCTATTTTGAATGTGATGTGCTCAATAATCTATATTCGCTGTGCTTGTATAAATTATTTACATGTAATAGTGCTTATTTGAATTGTGATATCAAGTAGTCGAATAGTTCATGCCTAGGGAAGACGGAGTGTGATGCAACCCTAGTTTACTGTGAAACACTCCGTACCAACCAAAGATGAATTACGTTGATGCTTGAATCGTAGTTATCTTCTTGATGGAGGAATCATGCTTGTAGGTACGATTCCCCATTATCATCTAATGTAATAAGCTAATTGAATGCATAGATACACTTATTATGATGCTAGTGGTGGATTTGCAATCCTAGGTTCAATACACATATTTATCAAAATAACTTTTAATCGCTTTCATAATTAGATTTATTTCCTTAGTTTAATTAAAATCAAAATCAAAATTCTATTTTCTGAATTAACTAGGTTTAGGTTTTAAAATTAAACTGTTTTAGTATTTCAATCTCTGTGGGTTCGACCTCTACTTCTACATTACAAATCTTTTAAAGTAGAGTATACTTTTTATCTTGATTTTGACGAGATCAATTTTTGGTGTCGTTGCCGGGGATTGCAAATTATTACCTTTGGTTTTAGAATCTTAGTTTAGTTAATTCGTAAATAATAGATTTGGTTTTTTTTTCTTCATATTTTCCATTTTTGTTTTGAGTCACTAACTTTTCCTTTTGTTTTGTAGGACTCCTCTTTGAATATCTTATCCATTGCCTCAAGAGAGCTTATCAATTCACTTGTTGAAAAAACAATTTTATTCAATTTGATCTAAATTAAATTGAGTGAATGATGTAGGCAACAAATGCAAGATTATGTCAACTTGAGTCACACCATTGATGGCGGCACCCAAAACTTTCAAAACTTTAAAATAAAAAATCTGTGGACAGAGAGTTGCTAGAATCTGAGTGATGTCTGATCCGGATTTAATGCCCAGAGATCTAGCCCTATGATCTTAGATTTTCTTTTTGATTATGAAACTAGAGCAGCCCTTAACAATCTTTCTCGAGTTAACTTTCTTGTTGAAATCACGGGCTATCCTATTTTGATAAGTTCATGTTGGGGTTATATCACATGTGGGATAATCCCATTAATTTAGGGATTATGATTTGGCTAGATTCCTATTGTGATTTGGTTTCTTTTATGATAGAGTTGTATTACTTGTCCAATAAGTAATGGGTTGTAAGCTCTACATATAGGGATATTGTATAGGAATTTATATAAGCCCTTGGTGTACCAAGTTGGGGGTTTCCCGCTCATGGGGGTGCATGGTCTAGGGTGAGAGAGATTAATCATTGGGGTTTTCTGTGAGGGGTGTTCACAGCGTTATAGGGATGTGAGGTAGGGATGGGTATTTCTTTATCTCTATGATTTCTCTATGTTAAAGTGATTAATTATGTCAGATTCTTTGGGGTATTGAGTGGGGAGAGTACAAGGGTTTTGTATTTGGGTTATGGGATTTAATTCATGTAACTTATACCATGTTTTACTCAATAGTGAATAATGAATCTCTCAAGTGTGGACGTAGGCAGGTGTTTGGCCGAACCACGTAGAAATCTATGTGTCTTTTCTTTGGTGTGCATGTTTAATTACTGCTCATGTGTATGTGTTTATTTGGGGGAATTTGGTTCCGCGTGTTAAATTCCCAACAGTTCAAACATGATCAACTGCAGTGAGACAATTTTCGTCTATGAGTGCCAACTCCTTGTACCTTTCCCTTAGCAAGTTGAATTATGAAATCTCACACTCTGCCATAACGCATAGCGATGGCGACTCTACCTCGATTGGGAGTACCACCTCCATCCCATACACTAAGGAGTAGGGAGTCACTCCTATGGATGTTCTTACTGATGTTCTATAACCCTAAAGTATGAACGGCAGTTTCTCATACCAATCCTTGTAAGTATCTACCGACGTCTATAGTATGGAGTTAACATTTTTGTTGGCGGCCTCAACTACTGCATTGGTCTGAGGTCGATACGGTGATGACTTGTGATGGGTGATCTTGTACTCTTCGAATAATTACTTTGAAGGAACTTCCATGGTCTGTGATGATCTTGTGGGAAATTCCATACCGACAGATCGATGAGGTTTTTTCTTAATGAACTTGGCCACTTCCTTGGCACCCAGCTTAGTAAATGACGTAGCTTCTACCTATTTTTTGAAATAGTCAATTGCCACTAGGATTTATCTGTTTCCGTTTGAGGCTTTTGGAACAACTTCTCCAATGATATCAATTCCCTAAGTTGAAAATGGCCATGGGGAAGTCATGCTGTGGAGTTGAGACGGTGGTACATGTACCATGTTTGCATGAATTTGTCATTTGTGGCATCTCCTCACATACTCACAACAATCTCTATCCAAGGTTGTCCAATAGTACCCTTGTCTTATGATGTTCTTAGCTAGCATGTGTCAAATAGCCTCTAATGATATGTAAGTTTGTCCCTCGAAGGGATAACACCGCCTTTGGCAAAGAACTTTTGGAGTTGAAAACCTATTATGGAAAAAATTAAAAATGAAATTGTTTGACAAGCCAAATTTTGCGATTAAATCATAGAAATATAATGTGTATATATATATATATGAAATCCAAAGACTTTGGTTTTATCAAGTGGCAATGTATGATAATTTTGCTTATTTAATATACATTTATATATATACACATTTCACATATTTGTGTTAATATTCACAATTAAGGTTGACCAAAAACAAAGAACCAATTTAAAGTAGACTAAGTTGACCTATATACAAAAAAAGATTCACCAATTTAATGTAGACTAAATTGATATATTATTTATCATATACCTTTGAATTGGAATTAAACAAGGATTGACCAATATCCTAGCATTATAGTCATT
This sequence comes from Hydrangea macrophylla, assembly GCA_033977485.1. Taxonomy (NCBI): domain Eukaryota; kingdom Viridiplantae; phylum Streptophyta; class Magnoliopsida; order Cornales; family Hydrangeaceae; genus Hydrangea; species Hydrangea macrophylla. The sequence continues at coordinate 91,091,737 of CM066991.1, read as the reverse complement.
GACCAATTTTCATCTACGCAGACTTTTTTTTCTTGGTTAGAATCTTCACTATACAGTTACTTGATTTTGTTTCTCTAATTTGTGTATATGAATTCCTATTTAACTTTTATATTTTGGCTTGATTGTTTTGTGTTTGATAGCTTTTTGACTTCAAAATAAGGAAAGAAGAAGAGCACTTTAAGGAGATTGAAGGTGAGTATTCCATTGTGTGCTTTTTTATTTTGGTATTATGCCTTCTTTATATGATTCTTAATGGAGTAGTGATATTTGATTATAAGGCGATCTGACGAGATTTATAAGGCGATCTGACGAGATGTGCAAGACCAAAGTAGGATCTGAATTTTTGAATCTAATGTGAATTAGTTAGAGTTTATTGACAAAAAATGCTATGCTTTCCAAGTTCATATCTATATTTGGTTCCTAACATGATATTGAAGTGGTCCCACTAAATTTTTTTTTTAGAGTTGTACCACTACCACATGTGTTGGGAACCACATTTGAAATGTAAAAGCATAGCATTACTCAATCCAACACAATTACTAATGTTAAGTTTTCAGTTCTTTTGACATTTATGTTGCATACATTATTTTTTATGGTCGTATTGACATTGACAATATAAATCAGAAATTTTTTTTAGACTACTCTTATTACTCTTATTTTAATTTTTATGAAGTTCAAAAATCATATATTTATGTTTGCTAGTTATATATCATATTAATATTTAAAAAATCTATAATAAAAAAAAAAAAAAAAAAAAAAAAAAAAAGAGAAAAAAAAGAAGATAAAGAAACTAATAAAATTTAAAACTACACCAGAAAAGATGGATTCAATTAAAGGATAATGAGAGTACATATTAGTGTTTAATAACATACATTTATACATATATGACAATATATTCTACGATTATTAAATAAATATGTATGTATATATATTCGAGTTTTTTTCACTTGTTTGTTACGTATAATGTCACAATAAAAAGAAATAGAGTGGTAGTATTTTCGTTTTATCTTGGGAGAGTCATGAAGATCATTAATAAAAGATAGATAAACTAATAATTTGATCCACAACTATTTTTTACCGCAAGAAAAGAAATTGCTTCTCTTCTAGAACATATCTAATCTTATTCTTCTTCTTTTTTCAAATTTATTCTATATATAAATTAATGAAACAACATGGTCAATGTCTTATTATTTATATCAAGTGAAAAAAAAAAATGAAATGTATGTACGTTATTGTGAGACTCATGGCACATTATAAACTACAGACTTCTGTTAAGAGTGATTTTTTTTTTTTTTTGGCTGAAATATAAGCTATTTAGTTCTACTAATTTCAAAGTGAATACTATTAGGGAAAATTACACTGACCTCCCCTGAGGTTTGACGTAATTACACAGACCTCCCCTCTAGTTTGCAAAATTACAGTCACCTCCCTCGTCGAAAACGGAGCTAACGGAACAAATAAAAAGTCAATAATGCCCTTTACAAAATGACGTAGCTTTGGTGTTAAAGAAGGGTAAATTGCAAATGACTCCCTATAGTTTGATGGTTGTGGCAGTTTGGTCCTAATGGTTTCAATTTTGGCAATTTACACCCTATAGTTTGAAAATTGTGCAAAATCCACCCAATTATATAAAAACCAAGGGCACAATGGGAATATCACATTATTTCTAGCAAAAAATAACCCCATGTGCAAGGGCAGACCCAGAAGTGTAGTTTAGTGGGAGCAGAAGCTTATACAGGGGTTCTAGGGAATATCACTATATTTATTTATTTATTTATTTTTAATGGATAGAAATAGTTTAATTCTATGTGGTTCTTTTTGTACAAACTAATCTATCCCTTAAATAACTTATAATCTTTTAAACAATTTGATACACTTAAAGCTTATAATATGATAATATCTTACAGTCTATTAAATCATCCGTTAATATCTTATAATCTTTTAAACAATCTGATACATTTTAAACTGGACACGCACTGCCACACAAATATCAAAGTGATAAATATAAATAACGAATTATGCTTATAATACAAAATTTTTGTGAAAGAATTATGGGACAGATTAGTTTGTACAAAAAAATAAACCTCATAGAATTATACTATTTCTATAAATGAATAAAAAAAATTGGGTCGGAGTGCTGCTCTCAAACCCCCGTATAAGCTCTTGCTCTCACTGAACTACACTCCTGGGTCTGCCCCTGCACATGTAGTCATTTTTGGCTGGAAATAATGTGACATTCATATTGTACCCTTGCTTTTTTTTTTGTAGTTGGGTAGATTTTGCACAATTTTCAAACTATAGGGTGTAAATTGCCAAAATTGAAAGCACAAGGACCAAATTGTCACAACCCTCAAACTATAGGGGTGTAATTTTCAATTTATCCTTTTTTAAAGAAATTTTCTCGATGTCCATATTGGTTTATTTGCAAGGAAAGACATAGAATTGATTTGGGTGTTACGTTTGGTCAATTTATTGAGGTTTGAGGGTACTTTGGTCTATTTACACATTATCTTTCATGGTGAGGGCAAATTTGGTATTTTGCTAACAAAAAATGGTGACATCAGCTAATTCTGTCACGGAATACACAAGTTCTCTAACGGAGGGGAGGTCCGTGTAACGAGAACCCAAACCTCAGGGGAGGTTAGTGTAATTTTTCAAACTAGAGGGGAGGTCCGTGTAATTTCGTCAAACTTCAGGGGAGGTCAGTGTAATTTACCCATACTATTAATATTTTTTGGTTTTCGACTAACCCGTGCATTGCACGGGGCTCATAGCTTGTTTGTGATTAAATCGTAGAAGTTTACAATTGGTCATAGTTGCATTAAATACATTTTGGTCAAAAAACAATTTTTTTATGCAATTGGATCGCAGAAGCTGAAGCTGTGTCAAACAGACTATAAGTAAAGTAGTAACTTGCAACACATGCTATAAATGCTAAGCTACTACGTATGTAAAAGTGTGCACATTTTTTCAGAACTGTTGTCTACGTAAACATATTACGTTAAGATGTTATTCGTCCAACACTTCAGTACATTTTTATAAGCCATTTTTATTCCATTCCAGGATGTTATTGATCCATGTTTGTTCCACGTAGCACACTTGTACACTGAGAACAATACCATCTTTTTTGTTCTTTTAAAAAAAAAATTATTGCAAGAGACGCATTTCATTTCATAAATAGCATATTTCAAGAGGAATCAATACAAGCATCAAAAGAAAGAACAAAACATGAAAATAAGCACTGCAAATCTTCCAAATCCTCGATCTAACCGACTCTGGTGTAGCTTGAGACTGGGTCGACTGAGGAGAAAGCTGCTAATGAGACCCGAATCATAGATCACCCTAGAAATACGTGAATGCGAATGGACCCCACCAAAATGGCAAATGTGTGTATGTGTAAAAAATGGATTGATCAGGAAAGAAAGTGTACTAGGGGGGAGGGAGCTTGAGACTGGGTCAACTGAGGATAAAGCTACTAATGAGACAAGCATCATAAATCACCCTAGAAATACGTGAATGTGAATGGACCCCACCAAAATGGCAGATGTGTTAATGTATATATCATGTGTGTATGTGTAAAAAGTAGATTGATCAGGAAAGAAAGTGTATTAGGGGGGGGGGGGGGGGGGGGGGGGGGGGGGGGGGGGGGGAAGTTGAAGGAATGAGAGTTACCTATTGAATAGGTAATTGGGTAAAGGGTAGTGTTGTTAAAAATGTAAGATATTTTTTATCCAAAGGCTCATATGATCATATCCATCCAAACCCAATCTAAGGGCCTCATAATAGGGTTGTATGACGCAACCAATACCACCAGGCTACATCATAGAAAATTCCACTATTATATTGGCCTAAATATAATCTAACACATCTTATATATTTAGACCTACAATCTTTTTTCTGACTTACTGTTTGGACCCAATCCAAATTATCTTATCATATTTGCTCTCTTTCTTCTCACGTATCTTTTCAACTCAACTCAAATTGTTTTACCATCATTGCAAATTTTATTAATCAGCACGTAATATCGAGAATAGTGATAATGCAATGGTGAATTTGCAAACAAATCCAAAAAATTTCACCTCAGGGGCCACTACTCCTAAAGCCCAGTGTAACTCTAAACCTTCTATACACGGCCTTATCCCACGCCGTTATTCCTAACTTGGCCACTATTGGTATGTACCAACTCCCACTACGCCTTTGGCGATAGTTTGAATCCTCTATCATTATAATTTAAGGGGGGAAAAAGGCATTTGAGACTTCTCTTACATTCAATAGAAGTGGGTCATCTGATTTTTTCACAGCCTCTTTAGTTATCTTATTTTATTTTTTTTGATAAAGGCCTCGTTAGTTATCATTTGTTCTTTTCAAAACTAGATCATTTTAGGTTTGTTATCTTAAGATGTTGTCCATTTCTTGGTTAAAGTGTTGTAGTGTCACACACCTAAATAAATTAGATCAAAATGTGATAACACTACAATTGTTAACCCATAAACGTTCGGTTTTGGACCATTTTTTTTTTAAATGTGATAACACTACAATTGTTAACCCATAAACGTTCGATTTTGGACCCTTTTTTTTTGGTGTGGGGGGGGGGGGGGGGGGGGGGGGGGGGTTGGGGTTATGAAGAAAAGACAAAACAATTATGAACCCTCTAGGATGGAGGTTCCATCACAGTCCGCCAGAGGAGGCAAATATTTGGGAGAAGACTTGGGTACAGTAGTATAGGTATTGTGCAAATTGTGCCTCTCACAGTTTGCACAGTTATTGTTGGAGAATAATACAAAATAGCCTTCAAAGAACCACCAATAATAATAGCCTTTAGAGAATCCACCAATAGAAAAATATATCACCGTCAATTCCACGAAAAGAACCAATAATAAGGTGACCGAGATGAGGCGCAAAGCTCTCTTGAGACGATACGCGCCCTCTACGGGTAATACCCGGTGCAGTAGGAAATAGCACGCCGTCTCCGGGATACAACAGCCCGGCCACCCTTGCCGTTCGCCCATCAAGTCTGCACAACTTGATATGACAAGAAACTTGCTCTCTAGTGCCTTCTTTACCCAAACAGAACTATATAAAAAAAATAGTTTATGTATATATTACTTGTGTAGCAATATGTATTGTCAAGTGGAAAAGCCTTTGATGAGCTAGAGAAGAAAAGTTGCTACGAATATGTAGAAAGCTTCCACCAGCACACACGTCTCATGTACACCCAATGCTATCTAATATATATACACTGTTGGACAAACAAAGCATCATAGTTTGACCTTTAAAACTTTGATATTAACTACATTAGCTAGTACATACGTTTGAGAAATAAAGCAATCATGAACCAAGCGTTATCCTTCCCGTTGGATACACAAACGGAATTTAATTATATTGATTTATTATTTCTCTAATGCTCAGTAAATACACAACTGTGTGGCCATAACATAAAAAAACTTTTAATAGGCATGTGAACAAATCAAAGTACTTTAAAAGACTGTAATAATATTATAATTTATTAAAATAATCCAATAGTTATATATATATATATATTTTTTTCAAAAACTGTGCAAACTGTGAGAAGCACAGTTTGTACAGCACCTATATTATTGCACCCAAGTCTTCTCCAAATATTTGCTAATTGACATTAACACATTGGGGAGTTTCAATTTGAACATTATTAACCAAGCTCTATAGGAAAATTCTTGAAGTGCACGAATATTGACGATTTATGAATATACAAATAATAGTCAGACTCTTCAATGTACTGGACAGAGCGCACTGGTGACACACATATAGGCTTAAAAAATCAAAAACCCACTCCGCTGACCTGTGTATGTATGGGGTGACCCGCCCCATCAGGCTTTTTAAACCTAGTGCATCGCCGAATGCGCTCGGCCCAGCCGCCCAGTACATTGGAGAGCTTGAATGATACAAATATTAATAAAGCTTGTCGAACATGTTATATATTGAATGGTTTGGGATTGATCGAGTCTGTTGTAGAGGTGACATCTAATTAATGTCTCCTGAGTCCTGATCCAGTGGAAAATTATGTCTTGTGGACATAAAATGCCCACTATGCCACCGTCCATCATTAGTTTACTAACGCAATGTGTGAAAGCTCTCCTATTGAGCATATTAGTATTAGAGTAATGCTAGATGCACAAAAAAAAGTGCACAATCTGCTTTAATTTGTTTGACTTCGTGCTAAAAAAGTTGTACACTCTTTTTTTTGTCTTTTTGTGTGTACAGATTTTTCAGCACGAAGTCCAACAATTTTAAGCTGGTTGTGCATTTCGTTGTGCACTTTTTTTGTGCATCTAGCATTTCCGTTAGTATTAACTGGCCCTTTTGGAACATCAAAAGTTAGTATACATCAACATGACCCCGAAGATTAAATTTTAAATTTAAAAAAAAAAATAAAAAAGAAGAGGAAATACAACCTTTGACCCAAAACATGTCCGTACTTAGGGATATATAATATATGTAATATGGTACAAATTTCATTTTTTTTAGTAACCCAAGCAAAAAACAATTAAATAAAAATAAAACGATGAAGTTTAAAATGGGAAAATATTTCATGCATATAGTTCTAAAATAACATTGTACATTATTGACGAAACTATCATTTTTTTTTTTAAGATGTATAATTTCTTGGCCTTTAGATACAGCTCATTGTTAACTACTTATTATAGTAAGTGTAGTGAGGTTATTGCAGGGAATATAGACCTTTCAAACTTTGGATTTCAAACTCAAAGTTGTGGGGATAAAATTAAGCACAAACCAGTTCAAGCTACTATTTGGAATCACTTCACAAAGGTACGTTTGGTCCTTACGTGCTTATGTGACCTAAAACACATATATTAATTTTTTTGAATAAATTTTAAGGAGTACTTTAGAGTTTCAAAATTATTTTTTTGGCTAGATCGGGTCCAAGAGGCTGTATTTCAGTCCAAATATAATGCAAGAAGCATTTGATTTTTAATGAATTTTTTTTTAAATTTCCATGATACATCGTGATTAATATTTCTTCTTTGGCTTAAATGCAAAAGTCACAGCCAATTGAAACGGACCATCGGATGAGTCGATGAAGCACGAGGATTCATGAGGGAACATAAATAACACCATGTGACAACCGTTGTGATCTTTTCATTATTGTAGGTATTACTAGATGAATTTCACAGAATATTCAAACATAAATCACACAGGTGTGAAGGTCACATGCAATACTTTCTTATTGTGGTTCTTGCATTTGTTGTTTAATTAGGTTAAGCTTATCCAACCAAAGTATTAGTGCCTTCTTCTTCTTTTAAGTTAGATTAACCTTATCCATTCACCTATTCTTGAGTAGTCATTTTCACAAATTGTTGTTCCTCTTTTTTCGTAGCTTCTAAGCTCATTTAGTGGCTATGCGTCCCAAACATTACTTAATCTTGTCGCTTTGTTTAGCTGATTAGGCTAATTATAAGATATGTTTGGCAACAACTTCTACTTTTGTAATTCATTTGCCAAAAATATTTTTTTGGCCAAGAGCTGCAATATTTTGGGACTAACACATCGATTGAAGTGTAGAAGCTGATTTGTCAAACAAATTTGTTTTCTCTTTTGAAGTTAATTTCACAAGATGTTGCCAAACATAACCGTAGAAAATCTAAGATGAGTAACATAGAGATGTTTGAGAGCCAGGTTGATCAGCAATTTAATTACTGGTGACAATATATAATTTTACTAATTCTTAATTATTTAATACTATATGTAGATGACCAAAGTCTTTGCAGAATAGGATATACATGGCGGTTGTATCAGCACGTTGCTGACTATTGCAAAGAGTAGTTATCATATACCCTTATTTTTTGTTTATTTTTCAAAACAGAAAAACTCCTTCAGTCACATTAACATGCATGTTGGCATGAATATTTATTTACTCAGCTTACATTAAAAACAGCATTTTTTTTTTCTTCTTTACATATATATACACATCTATCTATCAGTAAGTGCCAATTGACTATTAATTTAGAATAATGCCATGCTTCCTAAGTTAAATTCTGAGTTTGGTTATCAAATACCTTAACATGTGCACTACATGTTGTGATAGTGATAACTAGTATCACCTAGCATTACATATGATACAAGTGAAAAATTCAGTATATGCCCCTCTGAAAAACATTTTAGGTCATCCATCATAACTTTGATTTCAAGTGGAATGAAAGAGGGATTAATTTTTCCATTAAAAAAAAAAAAAAAAAAAATTAGGCCAAGTGTCCATTCAAATGGATTAGGATTACTAGGGTCCTGACCAAAGTTCATTTGAAAATGCTATATTCAAGGCGAAGCACTTGAATATTCAAAAGGTCAAGGAGCTTAAACTATGTGAATTAAACATACACGCGCAAAAAAAAAAACAAAAGAGTGTAGTAGTAGTTGTGTTCCATCCCAAGTGATAGATCATGTAGTGTTCACATAGGTATTACTGGTACATGGGAACTTCAATCACACTTTTCGAGACAATGTTTATAAGGAATTGTACCTATAATTCTAATAAAAAACAAGTTAATAAGGTGAATAAGATACCAAAGCTTTAATGGTAATCTTTTTTAATAATGGGAGGCTTGGTCTAAGGTCCTTAAGACTTAGTCAATTTGGACTGAAGGACAAATCATAAACAAATAACCAAACAAGAATACTTTTAGCAAAATAAAAAATAAATAAATGACTGCACAAGGATACACTCTAAAAACTTTCCCTCATAAAGTGTCCTAAAATTGTAAACTCTCCCCCAAATTACCCATGAAACCCCTAGTCTCCCACAAATCTGTTTGATCTCTCGCTCTCTCTCTCTCTCTCTCTCTCTCTGCACAATCTCTGTATCTATCTCTCTCTCTACAATCTCTGCCACCACAACCATCAATCCGCCACCACCACCACTGTCACCACCAACGATCCACCGCCTTCTTTCATAGCCACCATCATCGCCTTCTACGATCACTAGATCTTTCGCCTCCATCACTGCCTTCTACGACCTCCCTATCGCCGCCGCCACTATCACCGATCTGCCACCACCACCACTGATTCATCACCTTCGCCGACTTCTTCATCTCTGACAACCATCGATCTTCTTCATCTTCAACGACGTGCAGCCTCATGATTGAAATCTAGATCTAGATCTTGACCGGTGATTTAGATCTAGATATTGATCTGGATGTTGCCTCCATAACGAACTCCGACGACCACCATACAAGGCCACCATATATGAAGTATGTTGCAGAATGTACAATCTTAAGTGAAATTTCACTTAAGATATTTTAAGTGAAATTTCACTTAATATTTTTTTGAAGTAAAAACTTCAGATTTTTTAGCGAAGTTTCACTTATTTTGTTAAGTGAAAATCCAATCTTCAATGAATTTGTAAACCTAAATTTTTTTTATAGATTAAGATAGAGTCAAATTTCACTTAACTTCATTAAAAATTAGTGAAATTTTCACTTCAGATATCTTAAGTGAAATTTCACTTAATATTTTTAAGTGGGGGAAGGTGCCTGATTTCAGACAAGGTCGTGGGGGTGGTGGTCTCCGGAGGTCAGGCGAGGGGTAGGCAAAATAGTGGTAGTCACCGGAGGTCAGGAGAGGCAGGTGTGGTTGCCATCAGAGGTTAGGTGAGGCAGGGGTGATCGTCGGAGGTCAGGTGAGGTCACCGGAGGTAGAATAGGTGGTCGCCGGATGTGGCAAGGGTGGAGGTAATGGTGGCAGGGATATTTTGGTCTATAAATTGCAGGAGGAACTTCTCACCAAATATATAAATTTTAGGTGTCCTTAATTCCAAAATTGCTTATCCTAATACCGTTTTCACCAAGTTCCCGTTTAATGGATACTACAAAGCGGTGTGATACCCTATTAATAAAGGATTATGTGACCCCTAAAAATAAGAGGCACATGACAAATGTCGAGAGTATATGTTAGTTGAATCCCCCCATAAAAATAAGAGCCACACAAGCTCATATTTGTGAGAAATTATTCAGTGAGTCCGTCATGCCACGTCAGCATGTTGATGTGGCATGACCATTTATCTATAACCACCCATTTGCCCCTTCCTTCTAGGGGATCATGACAAGTGGTTATCATATTTAAAATTTAAAATTTCACTAACCACTTATCATGATCTCCCTAAAAGAAGGGAATAAGTGGATAATTGTAATTAAATTATCACATCACGTCAACATGCTGATGTGGCGTGATGAGCTCATTGAATAACTTCTCCATATTTGTCATATACGCTGATATGCGCGATTTTATTCTTAAATAATGATGATTGTAATTCTTTGACCACTTAGCTTGGAGAGAGTAGATTGTCAGCCGCCCTTCGTGGACAGTAATTCTGACAGCACCACTAAGAGCTTGACAACTCACCCATTTGATTTTGTTTAATTTTTTAAAAAATTTAAAAAATACCAGAATAGGTAAGCTGTCAAACCCTTAGTAGTGCTGTTGAAATAACTGCCACAAATAGTGGCCAAGAATCCAAAACTTAGTTTGGCGTCTGGACCACCACAATTCCGGACCACACTCTCACTGTACGTAGTCTAGGCCTTGCCACGTTGGTGATTTTAATATCAGATTCCCATTTTGGAACGTCCGAGCAATCCCCTTCTGAGTTATGATTTAAAAAAAAAATAATAATAATAATCAAGGTCCAAGATTTCAGGGATGGTGATTAGCCATACACGTGGCAAAGACGAAATGTGTAGGACCCACATTAGTTTATGGAGTGGATATAATAGGTGTGGTATATTCACAACTTATAACATCTGGTGTCTCTAGTGGAATATTACAAATTTATAAAATGTTGATTATGGAATTAGTTATCAGCCACATAAATTGGTTTTATGGATGGTGATTCCAACAGCGCACCGCAGAATCCACAAAGCCCCAATCAGTTTAGATGTTGAAATGGAAGAAGACATTCAGGCACATCTTAGTCAAAATCTTTTCTAGTCTACTAGTAGATAGATAGAAAGTAAAGAGGGGAAGAAGAAAGTAGCAAATGATCAAACTAAGGGAATTTTATGAATGTTATAACACTGGACAGGTTCAGTATTTTTTATTTGAATTTTTTTTTTAGAACTATGGTAATGTTCTTTTAAAAAAGAACTAGTTTTAAGAGAGCTTTATTAGATTAGACTCAAATTCTTATGTAAGAAATTGGTACGCACTAAATACTTGAAATGGTAAAACATGTTCACTTAAGAACCATAGAACCGGTTCTTTCTTTTCCAAATAAGCTCTAATAACATGTAAGTTTGTCCCTCGGAGGGATAACGCCACCCCCTTTGGCAAAAAACTTTTGGAGTCGAAAACCTATAATGGAACTCTAAAAGCAAAAAATGAAACTGTTTGACAAACCAAATTTTGCGATTAAATCGTAAAAATTTGTGATTAAATCGAAGTTTGTGTCCCATCCTCTATCCCAAAAGAGTAATGATTCGTGCACATAAAATGTGCACATAAAGTGTGCACATAAAGATCTAGGCCATTCATTTTGGTGGGTCCTATGTGTGCAGGGATGGACCCCACTAAAATGAATGGCTCAGATCTTTATGTGCACATAGCATTACCCATCCCAAAATGACAGTGTCTTTTGGAAAATCCAATTTTTTAAGGAGACAAAGCATTAATTGCTTTTCACACTTGAAAGAGACCATGAATTTACCAAAATGACCCCATTTCACATTGATTAATTAGACATTCCCACTAAATTGAGAGGAAAATGATAATTTTGACATTTCATTATAAATAGTACATTGACTTTTTAAAGGGTCTCTTACTATGAGACACTAAAATAGAATCAATGATTCTAAAATAGTAAATGCTCTTCAAATTTGAAAAGTTGTAGTGGAAATCACTCCAAGAACCTCTCCCTCCACATGTGAGGCAACAGTTTTAAGGAGACTTTTTATCACTCCAACTCTGACGACTGAAGAGCTCTTGGCAAACAATACTAATTGTTTCAGAATTGTATTGCTAGAATGAGTTTGTGTTTACCTTATTGATTTAATATAAAAACTATTCGATTTTTTATTAAAATAAATAAATTTGAAAAATCTATTGGAGATGGTCTAAGGGCTCGCATGGTAACGTTGTCATTTTCGGTTTTTCAGTTCTGATTTTTATTTTTTATATTGATGCTTACCTCTAAATCAATACAAAAATGAAAACCAAAAATCACAACGTTACCATAGCCCTAAACTTTTGAATAACAAGTGACTTTTCAAAGTGTCACATAGATCACTATAGACCAGTTTGAAGAAAAACTTTGAAAAGTTAATTATAGATGCTCTTGTATTTTGGCACTACTAGTCTTTTTTTTCTTTTTCTTTTTTTTTTTTGTTGATGGCAAAGCACCCACAGGTGCCACGCACTCACACAGGAGGGCCACAGATCCACAACCCAACTTTGCCCCAAGAGCAAACTCCCCGAAGGGATGACCCCAAGAGGAGTCGAACTCCCCCACTCCAAAAGGAGTGAGAGACCGGATACCAACTAGCCTACTAGGCCCTTGGTGCACTACTAGTCTACTATAGTACCAAAATGCTTGGCATCTCCACTTCAATATTTTGTATTCTAAGAAACATCATTCACTTTAGTATTTGGCATAGTACTAAAATGCCATATTTTGACATCAACTCTAAATTAGGTATAAGATTTTACGTTACTAAAATTTGACATGAGCCTGACACACTATTTAAGTGGTGAGCCTGACACACTATTTAAGTTATGCTTTTAAAGAATCATGTTATAATTTGACTGTTACATGTACTTTAACATGCCTTTTGGAGAAGATAAGGGAAAAGCCCAAACGTGCCAATTCTGAAACATAAAAAGCATATGTACAAATTATTGACTACCCATATGTGCCAAATTTGTTTTGCAGGAAGAATTCAATGTATAATTTGCCCCTTCGTTATCAATAGGGATTATCAATACCACACACACTTGTGAAATAAAATAGGGGATATTTGATCATAAATTTCTTAAAATTACTGTAAATGTTATAGCCAAAAATTCACAAGGATTGACCATTTTTTTTATAAAGCCCCTATTATTTTTTGAATTTGGTGAAAAGTCTCTCGCTGGAACAGAAAAATGGCTAAGGTAATATTATCTGTCAACTTTAAACCACCACAACTCACTCGTTTTTTTTAGCCTTTTTGAGTGTGTAATACCCGCAAAATTTCCGTTAATAAAATCTGGTCCCCGTATTTTATTCGTATTATTCCAGTATTTTAATTTTAATCATGGAAACCCGAGCTTATACGTATACGTACGCACATTTATAAATTTCTTAGACTGTAAGTTATTAACCCGGACTGACTGGGCACGAAAACCCATAAAATCTGTATCGAAAATGGACTGCATTGCACGTGGATTTGAACGACGGCAACTCACACATTAATGGAATGATAGTACACATGGAATCTTTCCCTAAATGGCCTTGTACTAACCCAACCCTCCCTTACCCATTGGACACTAACTCTACCCACACAAACCTCCTCTACCCGCCGGACCATACACACCCACACTTCCAACGCCGGCTTCCCTCCCACTTCCCCAAGATTCCACTCCAATCAGTCCTATCCAAATCTCCTCTATCTGTTCAAACAGATATGCAAATCCCTGTGTATAGCTGTGTATATAACTACATGTGTACACACTCCTGGGATACATAAAGAGCACCGAGAGTTGAGAGCAAACCTCACCCACACTCTCTGCTTATACACTCAAAACTCACACACACATACTCTCTGTCTCACTCACACCACCAGAGAAGTAGTAAGGGGGAGAAGAGGGGACGCAGAGAGAGAAGGGACTCGCCGGAGATAGAGAAGAAGAGAAATCGAGACCCACAGGTGAACCTCACCCCCTCTGGCTCATTTCTATACCATACACACCCTCACATACCCTCACACACCCCCATGCACACCCCAAACAGAGCCTAAGCCCTCGGTTGAACCGAAATCACCATTAAAGCTCCTCACCGGAGCTCGATTTCTCAAACACCACCGCGGCCCCTAAAACTTATACCAAACGAACCCTTAGGTTCCCAGGAAGACCCCTCATAGCAGCTTTTGATTTGGGCCACGTTTGGTCACTCATGCATAGCACTATTCTTTTAAAACCTAAAAAGAATAATTCTGTGGTAGGTCTAGTGAACGAATCCACCACCATTCCAGTCCATAATATGTTGTAGAGGCGTCCGAACCGAACGTTTTGGCGTTGGTTTCATCAATTTACGTAGAGAGGGGAGAGAGAAACGAGCATTTGAAGTTTTCCGGCGGTTTCGGGCGTCGCCGGCGGCATCCTGGCCTCACCGGAGAAGACATGACCCGCGGGTCAGCGGGTTATATCGTTTACCCGTTTGGATCGGGTCTTGGGTTGTGGGTACGGGTTAGTTTGTTAGACGAAATGGTAGTGGGTTCGGGTTATATTAATTGATATGGATCCGGTTCGGATCTTTTAAGTAGGGTTATGGTCAGAGAGTATATGGGCGACCCGTGGGTTCGGATCCGGATTTGGGTTAACCCGCGAGTTTTCTGATTAGTTATAATTAATTATTTTATATTACTAATTATGCTGTTAACCTTAATTAAGGTTTTATTAAACTGTTTTATATTATTAAGTATTCTATTAATCAAGATTAGTGTACAAATATATTAATTATAATATATTTGGTATTAATAAATATATGTAAATAATTATAAATGATTTTAAATGGTTTTAAATACCTAAAATAATTTCAATAATGCTATAAATTACATTTTAATAAATTGTAATATTATTTTTATAATATCCTTATATTATGACATTATGAATTATTATTACTATATGATGTACTTATTATTTATTGATTCAAATAAATAATAAGTAAATACTTTAAATTAAAAATAATTAGGTAATAAATACCTAATGACTCTTTTCAACTATAGGAAAATTATATTAAATTTTCTTAAGGTCTAGTACCTCTATGTTATAAATTATTATTTACAAAACCCTAGCTTTGATATTTTTAATAATTATTAATTATTTATAAAATATCCGTTTGGTTGTATTTTAATCATTTAAAATACCAAACGAGCTCCGAAAATTATGGGAAAAATACTACTAGCCTAATTTAAGGCCTAGTATTTAATAAAAATATTTATAAGAGTCATATGCCTCTCTAAACTATATTTTAAAATTATGGGACCCCGCAGTCTATTATTAGACGGTTTAAACTTCAGAAATTCGTAATAAATAAACCGTAGCCCAGAAAAATACGCGGTCAATTCCCAGAGTCTTAGAATAATGTCTAGAACATCCCCTTAAAGTTTGGTGACCTTTTGACACGGTCAAAAATACAGCTTATCTTTAGGGCCCAAACTGGTATAGAAAACCCAGCCTTTTATGCGACGGACTCCGATTTGAGTCTAGTCAATGGCGTTGGACTCAGAATGATGTCCAGATCATCATGTTGAGGTTTAGGGACCCACCCGGCACAATTACCATTATGCCCCTGATTTTAGTAGACTTATTAATCTATGTTCTATATAATCTTAATGCTTTGTAGGAACCGCTACGCTTGTTTTTACGCAACCGCTTCGAGGTGAGTCGCCCTAACTCACTTGGTATATTATAGAATTATTACTTGATCATATATGTATGCCCAGTGCGTTCTGTGTGGACGATACTGATATGTATTAGTTATGTAAACCTGATAGTGATGCTTATAAAATGAATGCATGTTAGCTAACTATACTCCATGCTTAGTTAACATCCGCTATTATTCTTGTTATCATGATTTCTGTTTCTATAGTCGCATGGACATTTATATGAACATAGTCGAGTCTAAATGTCAATGTTGACATCTGCATGGTTAGTCACGGAGACTAACCCAGTCATATCAATTTATACATTGTGTGGACCACGGTGGTCCGAGTGGTACAGTCAAGTAAATGGGAACAACGATGAAACTGCTATAGGGCCCTGCTAGGCGACGATAGCCAGAGTTTCCATTGAAATCATTGAAGTTATGCATGGATTGACGATTGATACGCTATAGGGCCCTGTTAGGCAACGATAGCAATGTATCCATCAGAATACAATAGTTACCTTACAAATGCTATAGGGCCCTGCTAGGCGACGATAGCGCTGTAACTATTCTATTCTCCCGGCAAGGTCACGAGGACCTAAGAGTCCAATGATTACTCTTTTTAAAACCAAAACTGCTATAGGGCCCTGCTAGGCGACGATAGCAACGTAATCATTCTACTCTGAGCTAACGGTGTTACACTGGTAATGTAACAAGTCACATGAGTTGGTTGTGGTGTTCATGGTCGAGTTAAAGTCGAATATATCGATAATGCATTATGTCATCATTTCACATGTCATATGCTCATTAATATGGTTTCAAAATATGTTGTACTTGTATATCCTTATCTGTATTAGGAGTGATTGGTTAAGGCGTTCTCACTTAGCTTCAAAAGCTAACGGCTCCTTCCCTGCCCTGGACTTTTTACGTCTAGGTTATGACGAGGAGAACTATCAAGGTAACGATGAAGATGAATATCACTATCCTCAGAATGGGAATTATCAGGAAGGTGATCCTGAGGCAGACTATCAGGAAGAGCCTGATAACGAAGGTTATGGGTTTGCCAGTTAGAAAGAGGACCCTGGCCTATTTCCGCCTTAAGACTTCTATTACATTTTAATTATCTTTTGGTTTATGTAATATTTAAGTGGCGTAGATCGCCCAGACTTATCTTTTGTGGTTTTCATTTGGAACTACTGTAATAGCTTAAGTAGCAAACACTCTAAGTTCCCCCATGAATACCATTAGACGCTTTTGCAGATTTCTTACTCTGATCTATATATATTTTATTAGTATGTTGTACGGACAGGTCAGTTTTATGTAACTCGTCATTCCCTACGGGTCCAGAAAGGAAATTTTAAATTTTCCCTATTTTTGGCTACTCCGGGGCGTGACAAGATTTTTGGTATCAGAGCACTAGGTTTAGCTGTGCTCGCTGACTGTCCGACACCCTTAAGTTAAGAACCTTGAGACACTTTAAAAACAACAACCAATACTAAAATAGTCTTTCTGTCCAACAGGTAGTATGGAGCATTTCCAAAGAACTTTTTCCCGAGGTTTAGTTTGTTTTGGTGCTGCTCCCCGCCACCAGACTTGCAAGAGAATAGGAAAATTGATGAGATGTCTGTTCTTTATGAAGAAGGCTCCCCAAACCATGCGTCACATTGTTGTAGCACCCCGCTTGGTGCCAATAGAGGTGGATGGAACCTCTGATATTCCTAACGACCCTGTGACCATTAGCCTAGAAGAAGCACAGGCAGAAATTACTTCCTTAGAGACTTCCGACAGTTTGATAAGCAGTTCGGAAGACGAAGAAATAGAGATTTACCTAGCCGATGAGGACCTCATTGAAAAAGGAACGTTGTACACATATGACCCTGACTGGCCAAGAGGATGGGATAATGAGAGATGGATGTCATTCACCCCGCCCGAAGAGATGGACATCTCGGAGGAACTCACCCAACTAGAAGATTAGCACACCTTAGTCAGCTTATTTTGTATTAATGCTGTATTGGGATTATAATCCCACATTTTGTCGGATATATATGTAAAAGCTGTATTTCAAAATTTCCTCTTATGTAAACATTTTTCTATTAATGAGAAATCTACTTATTAGCTTCTAATTTCTCATGTGATATTATTCTCTCTTATGATTTAAATAGTAATAAACCTTAAGACAATTTGCACCAGTACCCTAAATAGATAGTCCTTCTGATGAAACAGGTAACATGGATCCCCACTACATTTCAGACCCTTTTGGAGGACGACTAATTTTCCCCGACCGTGTAGTGCCAGCAAACCCGAACATATACCATCGCCAAATTCAGGAACTGGCTAGAGATGGAGGAAAAAGGAATTTATGGGTGGAAATGAATAAGAGTAATGTGTATAACTACGATACCTTGCGTTTAGAAGCGATTTATGAAGCTGAGATCGTCCAGAAGGTTCAGGATGAAATGGTTGCACTACTTAAGAACCCTGAGGACTACGAAAGGATGCACGATAGCGCTTACCAAATGCCACCACCGCCCTCTGCACTCCTCCAACAACCCCCACTATTCCAAGAAGTGCCTATGCACAAAACGCAATCCCGAGAACCCGGTCAGTATGTCAATGACGACTTTGGAGGACATATGATCTACCCGGATGGCATCGAACCAGCTGATCCAGAAGGATTCCTGGAAAATGTGCAACTGAGAGCCCGTCAACGACTCCGAGGAGGACTTAGAGTCCAACGACATGTATATAATATCTCTGACTCTCATCGACTTCAAGCTGAAGCCATCCATACTGCATATACCCAAGAGTTAATGCATGGAGAGATAAGGAGACTAGCAATGAAGGACTCAGTTATCCAGCCACTAATAAACCTGATACTACAGGAGCCTTCTATCCACCCAGAAGACCGCCTGGTTGAGCCTCCTAATGAGAATGCCCCTGTAGGTATGGTACCCCCAATGGAAGCACCTGCTGATGAACCTGCTAATGCAGAGATGTCTGACGATGAACCAGATGCATATCTAGAAGTAGATGATGAGGAAGAGGATGACGAGGAGGATGATCCCGAAGAAGAGGACCCCGAAGAAGAACCTGAACAGGAAGCACCACACCAACCTATGGAGGTTCACCCTATAATAGAAGAACCTGTGGATAATGAGGATAATGAAGAGGATGAAGGCGATATTGAAATCGAAGATTGGGATTTGGGTGAACCTATTATGGACGAAGATGGGCCTAACGACTCTGACATGGGAGAGATCACATCCGAGTCGGATATGGATGATTAGATCAGGATAATCTGTTGTTATATGCTAGTAGTTTAATTGTATCTAAGTTATCTTGGGCTAGTGACCCATCTTGTTGTATGAATGCATGCGATAGGGTAATACCCCATTTTGTAACCATGTATTCTCGGCTAGTTTAATCTTGTAATCACCGCTTTATTTTTAAATGAAATAGACGTTTTCGCAACATACTTGTCTCTATGATTGTTTGTTTGGTTTGATTGATTTATATATGTATTAGTAGATATCTAGATGTATCCTGCATTCGAACCCTGAGTAGAATACTTCTGTAGGTAACCAGATACGCAATGGCAGAACGACCAAGGAGAAATCGACGCTTAGGACTTCCAAATCCAGCCGAAGGAGCACCGGAACCCATTCCTGCTGGAATGGATCCCACTGGAATCTTTGGAGCATTCTTACAACGTTTGGAGCACATCGGAAATAATCACGGTCCAACCAACAATGTTAACGTCAATCCCACAGTTCCACCCAGACCATAAGAGGATCGTACGGTGGAACAATTCCGGGCAATGCGGCCGGACAAGTTTAATGGGATGACTGAGCCATGGGAAGCAGAACAATGGCTTCGTGGATTGGATATCATCTTCGACACACTGGGATGTTCTGAAATCGAGAAACGCCGACTGGCTACATATCAACTGACGTATGCTACAGCAGACTGGTGGGAATCGGAGAAAGCAACCCTGGGAGGAGCTGCACAGAGGATGTCATGGACGACATTCAAAGAACTGTTCCTAGAGAACTACTTTCCCCAGACAGAAAGGAACAAGAAAGAAAAGGAATTTATTGACTTGATGCAAGGGAACCACACTGTACGGGAGTACACAGTGCAATTCGAACGTCTCTCTCGATTTGCACACCACATGATCGATACCCCGGAGAAGAAGAACCGGAAGTATCACCTGGGACTTTCCCTACCTCTACAGAAGCTGACCTATGGCCACCTAAATCAGACTTTCCAAGCTTTAGTAGGAATGGCCCATGGCTTCGAGGAGATCACCGGTCGTGAACAAAGGCGTTTCGTAACTCGACCACCCCCTCCAAGATTTAATCAGGGGCCAAGACAAGCCCCAGCTCGCAATCAAGGATTCAAGAGGAGCTGGAATGGTGAGAAGAGGCCGCAGACAGCCCCGTTCCGTAACAAACCAGCTGTGCCATTTAAGCCGACTCCGCCCCAAGGACAATCAAGACCCACTAGTAATAACCCTGGAGTCTGTTTTAACTGTGGATTTCCCGGACATCTGTCCAAGGATTGTCGTGCCCCGAGGAAGAACAGTCGCTTTGACGTAGTCTGTTTCAACTGCAACAAGAAGGGACATCTGTCCAAGGATTGTAAAGCACCTCGAGGTGGTTACTATGGAGCGTCAACTCAAGGACAGGCTCGCCTCAATGCTATTATCCCGGAGGAAGTAGGATTTGACGAGGAAGAGCAGGAGAATCTGGAAGGTACTCTAACCCTCTTTAACAGTCAAGTGAAAGCTTTGTTTGATACTGGCGCATCAAATTCTTTTATTGCAATAAGAATCATGCAACGCTTAGGCTTAGTGCCTCAAACGATGGATATGGCTTTGAATGCTACGTCACCTCTAGGAAAGAGCGTTAAGTTGGACAAAGTATGCAAGGACTGCCCTCTAAACTTGAAAGATCAGAATCTCCCCGCTGATTTGATAGTTTTGTCGATGAAGGAATTCGACGTGATCCTAGGAATCGATTGGCTCGCGAAATACCATGCCAAGTTAGATTGTGCTAGCAAATCCATACTCTTTTCAGTACCTGATGGTGAACCATTTGATTTCAAGTGCAATCCCTCGTGTGACGTTTTCCTCACCAACTGCCTAGCTGCACTCGAAACCACAAGTGATGAGATTCCTGTTGACCAAATTCCAGTAGTTCAAGATTTTGAAGATGTCTTTCAAGAAGTTAAAGGACTACCACCCAAGAGAGACATCGATTTCTGTATCGAGTTAATGCCTGGAACCTCCCCGATATCGAAGACACCCTACCGAATGGCCCCGATGGAGATGCAAGAACTAAAGACGCAAGTGCAAGAACTTGAGGACCTCGGATTTGTTCATCCAAGCACTTCACCGTGGGGAGCACCGGTATTATTCGTCAAGAAGAAGGATGGAACACTTCGACTCTGTATCGACTACAGAGAGTTGAACAAGGTCACAATCAAGAATCGGTACCCACTACCGAGGATTGACGATCTATTCGATCAGCTACAAGGAGCTACCACATTTTCAAAGATAGATCTGCGATCTGGGTACCACCAATTGCTCGTTCGCTCTGAAGATGTACCCAAGACGGCTTTCAGAACCAGGTATGGACATTATGAATTCCTGGTCATGCCATTCGGATTGACCAATACCCCAACCGTATTCATGGATTTAATGAATCGAGTTTTCAGACCTTACCTGGATCAGTTCATAATTGTGTTCATAGATGATATCCTCATCTACTCTAAGACAGAGGCAGAGCACGAAGGACATGTGAAGATAGCACTTCAAACTCTGCGAGACAACCACTTGTATGCTAAGTACAGCAAGTGCGAGTTCTGGCTAAAGGAAGTCAAATTTTTAGGACATGTTGTCTCAAAAGAAGGAATAGCAGTGGATTCATCAAAGATTGAAGCTGTCTTAGATTGGAATCGACCGACCACAGCAACAGAAGTCAGAAGTTTTCTCGGTTTAGCTGGATATTACCGGAGATTCGTGGAAGGATTCTCCATAATCGCAGCCCCTCTTACTGGATTAACTAGAAAGGACTTGAAGTATGAATGGAGCGACAAGCACGAATGCGCATTCGAAGAATTGAAGAAAAGACTAACCACAGCACCAGTGCTTGCAATACCAAAGAGCGGTGAACAGTTCACCATTTACAGCGACGCATTACATTAGGGACTTGGATGTGTGCTTATGCAAGACAGAAGAGTGATAGCGTACGGATCACGACAATTGAAACCTCACGAGCTTAACTATCCTACGCACGATCTGGAACTAGCTGCAATCGTTTTTGCACTCAAAATTTGGAGACACTACCTCTACGGAGAGAAATTCGATCTATTCTCAGATCACAAGAGCCTGAAATACCTGTTCTCTCAAAAGGAGTTGAACATGAGACAGCGACGTTGGATGGAATTGTTAAAGGACTACGATTTCACGCTACAGTACCACCCTGGCAAAGCAAACGTTGTTGCTGACGCATTGAGCCGGAAACCCCGCAAACTCATCGTATCTTCTCTCATGATCAGAGAATGGAAAGTGTTGGAGGTATTAACGGAGTTTGATTTTCATATTACCGAGTCAGGTGAAGGACGACTCTTTGGATGTCTCGTGGTACAACCAACCCTCATAAGTCGTATTCTTGAAGCACAAGGAAAGGACGAAGGACTTCGTCAATGGTTTGAAAAAGCATCGGCAAAGGACCCCGCCGAGTGGAATATAGGAGCAGATGGAGGATTTAGATGTCGCAATCGGCTCTGTGTGCCAAATGAGGACAACTTAAGGAAAGATATATTGGAGGAGGCACACAAGTCAAGGATGACAGTTCATCCCAGAGGAACAAAAATGTACAAGGATCTAAAAAGGAACTTCTGGTGGGACGGAATGAAGAGAGAAGTAGCAGATTATGTATCCAAATGCATGACCTGCAAGCAAGTCAAAGCTGAACATCAGAAACCAGGAGGATTGTTACAGCCACTACCAGTTCCCGGATGGAAATGGGAGCACATAACGATGGATTTCGTTGTCGGAATGCCAAGGTCAAGGCAGAATCATGACGCCATTTGGGTAATCGTGGATCGACTCACCAAATCGGCTCACTTTATCGCTTATAGTATGACTTACCCGGTTGAGAAATTGAGCAGAATGTACATACAACAAGTTGTTCGACTACATGGAGTACCCGTGTCAATCGTGTCAGATCGTGATTCACGTTTTACGTCTGGATTTTGGGAAAGCTTACAGACAGCACTTGGAACTTCATTGAAGCTAAGTTCAGCTTTTCACCCACAAACTGATGGACAGACCGAGAGAGTCAATCAAGTCATGGAAGACATGCTTCGAGCTTGTGCAATAGATTTTTAAAGTTCATGGGAAGAGAACCTACCGTTGATAGAGTTTGCTTATAACAACAGCTACCATACAAGTATAGAGATGGCACCATTTGAAGCTTTATATGGAAGACCGTGCAGATCACCCTTATGTTGGGCAGAAGTTGGAGATGACAAGCTGCTAGGACCAGAAATGATTCGAGAAACGAACGAAAAGATCAACACTGTCAAGGAGAAGATGAAAGCAGCTCAGAGCCGACAGAAAAGCTATGCAGATAAGCATCGAAAGGACTTGGAATTCAGTGTTGGAGATCACGTTTTCCTTAAAGTGTCACATGTGCGAGGAGTTGTAAGATTTGGACAAAAGAGAGGAAAACTTTCGCCACGTTACATCGGACCGTTCGAGATTCTGGAACGCGTGGGAAAAGTTGCTTATAGACTTGCACTGCCACCCAAGATGTCAGGAGTGCATAATGTGTTTCACATTAGTATGCTGAGGAAAGTCGTGCATGATCCGTCTCATGAGATCAACTTCACGGATATCGAGGTAAACGACAACGTGACTTTTAATGAAGGACCGGTAAAGATTATGGAACGAGGAACTAAGAAGCTGAGGACTAAAGAGATTCCACTAGTGAGGGTCCAGTGGAAACATCATGACGAGCGTGAAGCTTCTTGGGAGTTAGAATCTGAGATACGTGAGAAGTTCCCTTATCTCTTCAATGTATAGCTAGCTCCGATTCCGGGGACGGAATCTTTAATAGCAGGTGGATGATGTAATACCCGCAAAATTTCCGTTAATAAAATCTGGTCCCCGTATTTTATTCGTATTATTCCAGTATTTTAATTTTAATCATGGAAACCCGAGCTTATACGTATACGTACGCACATTTATAAATTTCTTAGACTGTAAGTTATTAACCCGGACTGACTGGGCACGAAAACCCATAAAATCTGTATCGAAAATGGACTGCATTGCACGTGGATTTGAACGACGGCAACTCACACATTAATGGAATGATAGTACACATGGAATCTTTCCCTAAATGGCCTTGTACTAACCCAACCCTCCCTTACCCATTGGACACTAACTCTACCCACACAAACCTCCTCTACCCGCCGGACCATACACACCCACACTTCCAACGCCGGCTTCCCTCCCACTTCCCCAAGATTCCACTCCAATCAGTCCTATCCAAATCTCCTCTATCTGTTCAAACAGATATGCAAATCCCTGTGTATAGCTGTGTATATAACTACATGTGTACACACTCCTGGGATACATAAAGAGCACCGAGAGTTGAGAGCAAACCTCACCCACACTCTCTGCTTATACACTCAAAACTCACACACACATACTCTCTGTCTCACTCACACCACCAGAGAAGTAGTAAGGGGGAGAAGAGGGGACGCAGAGAGAGAAGGGACTCGCCGGAGATAGAGAAGAAGAGAAATCGAGACCCACAGGTGAACCTCACCCCCTCTGGCTCATTTCTATACCATACACACCCTCACATACCCTCACACACCCCCATGCACACCCCAAACAGAGCCTAAGCCCTCGGTTGAACCGAAATCACCATTAAAGCTCCTCACCGGAGCTCGATTTCTCAAACACCACCGCGGCCCCTAAAACTTATACCAAACGAACCCTTAGGTTCCCAGGAAGACCCCTCATAGCAGCTTTTGATTTGGGCCACGTTTGGTCACTCATGCATAGCACTATTCTTTTAAAACCTAAAAAGAATAATTCTGTGGTAGGTCTAGTGAACGAATCCACCACCATTCCAGTCCATAATATGTTGTAGAGGCGTCCGAACCGAACGTTTTGGCGTTGGTTTCATCAATTTACGTAGAGAGGGGAGAGAGAAACGAGCATTTGAAGTTTTCCGGCGGTTTCGGGCGTCGCCGGCGGCATCCTGGCCTCACCGGAGAAGACATGACCCGCGGGTCAGCGGGTTATATCGTTTACCCGTTTGGATCGGGTCTTGGGTTGTGGGTACGGGTTAGTTTGTTAGACGAAATGGTAGTGGGTTCGGGTTATATTAATTGATATGGATCCGGTTCGGATCTTTTAAGTAGGGTTATGGTCAGAGAGTATATGGGCGACCCGTGGGTTCGGATCCGGATTTGGGTTAACCCGCGAGTTTTCTGATTAGTTATAATTAATTATTTTATATTACTAATTATGCTGTTAACCTTAATTAAGGTTTTATTAAACTGTTTTATATTATTAAGTATTCTATTAATCAAGATTAGTGTACAAATATATTAATTATAATATATTTGGTATTAATAAATATATGTAAATAATTATAAATGATTTTAAATGGTTTTAAATACCTAAAATAATTTCAATAATGCTATAAATTACATTTTAATAAATTGTAATATTATTTTTATAATATCCTTATATTATGACATTATGAATTATTATTACTATATGATGTACTTATTATTTATTGATTCAAATAAATAATAAGTAAATACTTTAAATTAAAAATAATTAGGTAATAAATACCTAATGACTCTTTTCAACTATAGGAAAATTATATTAAATTTTCTTAAGGTCTAGTACCTCTATGTTATAAATTATTATTTACAAAACCCTAGCTTTGATATTTTTAATAATTATTAATTATTTATAAAATATCCGTTTGGTTGTATTTTAATCATTTAAAATACCAAACGAGCTCCGAAAATTATGGGAAAAATACTACTAGCCTAATTTAAGGCCTAGTATTTAATAAAAATATTTATAAGAGTCATATGCCTCTCTAAACTATATTTTAAAATTATGGGACCCCGCAGTCTATTATTAGACGGTTTAAACTTCAGAAATTCGTAATAAATAAACCGTAGCCCAGAAAAATACGCGGTCAATTCCCAGAGTCTTAGAATAATGTCTAGAACATCCCCTTAAAGTTTGGTGACCTTTTGACACGGTCAAAAATACAGCTTATCTTTAGGGCCCAAACTGGTATAGAAAACCCAGCCTTTTATGCGACGGACTCCGATTTGAGTCTAGTCAATGGCGTTGGACTCAGAATGATGTCCAGATCATCATGTTGAGGTTTAGGGACCCACCCGGCACAATTACCATTATGCCCCTGATTTTAGTAGACTTATTAATCTATGTTCTATATAATCTTAATGCTTTGTAGGAACCGCTACGCTTGTTTTTACGCAACCGCTTCGAGGTGAGTCGCCCTAACTCACTTGGTATATTATAGAATTATTACTTGATCATATATGTATGCCCAGTGCGTTCTGTGTGGACGATACTGATATGTATTAGTTATGTAAACCTGATAGTGATGCTTATAAAATGAATGCATGTTAGCTAACTATACTCCATGCTTAGTTAACATCCGCTATTATTCTTGTTATCATGATTTCTGTTTCTATAGTCGCATGGACATTTATATGAACATAGTCGAGTCTAAATGTCAATGTTGACATCTGCATGGTTAGTCACGGAGACTAACCCAGTCATATCAATTTATACATTGTGTGGACCACGGTGGTCCGAGTGGTACAGTCAAGTAAATGGGAACAACGATGAAACTGCTATAGGGCCCTGCTAGGCGACGATAGCCAGAGTTTCCATTGAAATCATTGAAGTTATGCATGGATTGACGATTGATACGCTATAGGGCCCTGTTAGGCAACGATAGCAATGTATCCATCAGAATACAATAGTTACCTTACAAATGCTATAGGGCCCTGCTAGGCGACGATAGCGCTGTAACTATTCTATTCTCCCGGCAAGGTCACGAGGACCTAAGAGTCCAATGATTACTCTTTTTAAAACCAAAACTGCTATAGGGCCCTGCTAGGCGACGATAGCAACGTAATCATTCTACTCTGAGCTAACGGTGTTACACTGGTAATGTAACAAGTCACATGAGTCGGTTGTGGTGTTCATGGTCGAGTTAAAGTCGAATATATCGATAATGCATTATGTCATCATTTCACATGTCATATGCTCATTAATATGGTTTCAAAATATGTTGTACTTGTATATCCTTATCTGTATTAGGAGTGATTGGTTAAGGCGTTCTCACTTAGCTTCAAAAGCTAACGGTTCCTTCCCTGCCCTGGACTTTTTACGTCTAGGTTATGACGAGGAGAACTATCAAGGTAACGATGAAGATGAATATCACTATCCTCAGAATGGGAATTATCAGGAAGGTGATCCTGAGGCAGACTATCAGGAAGAGCCTGATAACGAAGGTTATGGGTTTGCCAGTTAGAAAGAGGACCCTGGCCTATTTCCGCCTTAAGACTTCTATTACGTTTTAATTATCTTTTGGTTTATGTAATATTTAAGTGGCGTAGATCGCCCAGACTTATCTTTTGTGGTTTTCATTTGGAACTACTGTAATAGCTTAAGTAGCAAACACTCTAAGTTCCCCCATGAATACCATTAGACGCTTTTGCAGATTTCTTACTCTGATCTATATATATTTTATTAGTATGTTGTACGGACAGGTCAGTTTTATGTAACTCGTCATTCCCTACGGGTCCAAAAAGGAAATTTTAAATTTTTCCTATTTTTGGCTACTCCGGGGCGTACAGAGTGATTTTTAAATTTTTTTTTTATTTCATGTATTTCTTCAAGATCTAAGCAATGAAGTTGAAAATTGTACAAAAGAAAGTAATTTGGAACATTATTTTTTGATTTTATATGTCAAAACATATGATATTATCTGTTTTGACAGATAATATTAATACTACATGTCAACTTTAAACCACCATAACTTACTCGATTTTTTAGCCTTTTTGAGTGATTTTTTTTTTTTTTTTTTTTAATTTCATGTATTTCTTCGATATCTACACAATAGAGTTGAAAATTGTACAAAAGAAAATAATTTGGAACCTCATTTTTTGATTTTATATATCAAAACAAATGATAGTATCTATTTTGAATTTTTAATAGATAATTTTAAGTTAAACAATTATAATTTTCTTACTTTTTGGCCTTTTGGGTTGATTTCGCCCCTCTCCCCCCTCTCCCCCCCCCCCCACACACACACACACACCATGTATTTCTTCGAAATCTACACAATGGATGTGAAAATTTTACAAAAAAAGATACGTTGCAGCCTGATTTTGAAATTTTATCTGTTTATAGTAATAGCGATAATTTTCTCAATTCTTGGGGTTTTTGGGTGATTTTTTTTATTCTCTAATTTTTTTTTCGAGATCTATGTACCTAAAGTGCCAATTTTATGAAAGGAATATATTTTTGTTATATTTATGAAAAAATAAACACAATTTTTCATATTTTATTAGTTTTTGGTTTTTTTTTCCCCGATATTTCATAGTCAATGTTGATCTCGGTTGATAGATTACATTTTGTTGATTCCAAAACATCAAATTTTACAAAAAAAACGGGCTTGTACAAAAATTATAACAATTTGAAATGGTTTAGGCATAAAAAAAGACCTAATAGGTTAAAGAAAAGTAACATGTATTTTAGCTTGAAAGAGTTTTATTTGAGGAGCTATGACCGAAGTCCCGATAAAATAGTGGTTCATATATTGAATCATTTGGCTAAAGTAGACAATTAGTTCTTGATATCTAACCTATCCAAACAACGAACTAAAAATGGACAATCCATTCTAATTCCGCCCTTATCTCCAAATTAAATGTCACCCTAGTCCTTGAACTAATTTAACCTTGGTTAATTTAAGAAAAACCAAATTGTTTTCAAAATGGTCCCTTCTAATATCGCACTTAGTCCCACAAAATTAATATAGCTCTAGTCCTTGACCTAATATAACCTTGGTTAATACAAAAGTTATAAGAGTTGTACCACATGCAAGGTTTATAGCACCCACATCAGTACCGCAACATGTACAATTGTCAAAGCATTTGAATCTAAATTTGAGATCTAAATTTGGAAACTATATCATTAGTCGTTATCTAATTTACATATTGGACAAAACACCAAATCATCGTACATAAATCTTGGAGTTCTAGTATACGGTAAGACCCAGAATGGTTACAAGGTTTTGAGACCTGAATACAATATTTTGGGATTTAGATATGCATATAACGTTTCGAGTCCTGGGTGCAATTTTGGGACATAATAAACTATTGTAGTAGTATCATAATGGCTTGGGTTTTGAGACTTGAGTGCAATATTTTAGGATACGATATTTTGAGACCTGAGTACCATATTTTGAGATCTAGGTACGGTGTTAGGGAGTAACAATTTTTTTCGATCATTAAATGGTGGCAAATTTACTAGAGCAAATCATCGGCGGTTCTTTTTGGGCAACAATCCAGCAGCACTACTAAGGGCTTGACAACACACCCATTTTACCATTTGTCCTTTTTTGGCGGCCAAGAATCCAAAACCCAAATTTACACAAGCCTAGCAATCTAGATTGTATGATACAACCAAATTGCTATAATCGTATCACAGAATTTCTCCAAACTCTTATATATGTATTAGTGTATTGTCTATTGTTTGTGTATGGAGTAATGTTATGCTTCCCAATTTTTTTTATGTCAAAAGTGCTTTTCATATGATGTGACAGTAAGAACATGTCTAATACTGTGAGACTAGTTGCATTTTAATTAAAAATTATTTACCAGACGCTATTACTACATCATTTAGAAAACACTTTTGGAATAAAAATTTGAAAAACATAACATTATTGTTATATATTTGTCTATTGTAAATTCCCTCTATTTTGGGGAGTAAACAATATTGGTCAATTCCTTACCATTTGGGGAGGGAAATCTAAATCTGACGTGGTCTTACTCTGTCAGTTTTATCTTTAGCTGCTAAATCGGGTCTTTATATCCTCATTCCACGCTCTCATCCAAACATCTCTCTCTCTCTCCCTCTCTCTCTCTCCCTCTCTCTCTATCTCTATTTATAGTTTATACATCCCCACTTCTATTCACCCCATACCCATTAGATACATTATATGTATCTATATATATATATCCTCTATTCAACTTCTTGATTCATTCACATATTTGCAACTTCTCAGGTAATTTGAGGCTTTATTTCCTGTGATCTGTTTTCTTTTTGTTGTTGTTAATGTTAAGAGCAATCTGAATTTTTGTTGTGGTTCCATGAATCTCAATTATATAGTCTATGACTTCTTTTCTCTGGTGTAGTGCTAAACTTCTACTTTAAAAAATTTCAAAAACTTCTGTCACTTTTTTTTTTGGGCTACAAATAGCTGACTTTTCCACCCATTTAGTAAGTTTACTTTCTTTTTTTATTTTGACTTAACAGTTCTCGCAAAAACAAAATTCTTGAAGATTGTTCTTTAGCCCTCTTGATTTGTTGACTGTTGTTGGAAGAAAAAAGTGTTATTGAATTTAGATTCTCTCTAAATGAGAGTAAAAACCCAATATCTGTATGAATTAGACGTTCGTGGCTTTTGGGATGATTATTTTTCTAGAATATTTTCTGGGATTTTACTTTTATGAACCACCAATTTCTCATATACATCTCTGCTATCACCTACCATTTTCCATAATTTGGTCTTGCTTTTTTAATTTATATCCATCTTGCTATAAACTACTTAATTCAATTGCGGTTATTTGACCCCAAAAAAAATATTTTGTGGTTAATTTATGTTCTGCTGACTGGCGGAGGCAGGATTTCATTTCAGTGGGGCACACTTACAAGGGGTCTTCTTGTTTTAATTTATATCCGTCTTTTCTCTATATCTCTGTTTAGATAATTCTGATGGTTATGTGGTAATGGAATAGGTCCATACTTTTTTTAAAAAAAAAATTAATTATTTAATTAATTAATTTTTTGTGTTGGGGGGTGGTGGGTGGGGTGTGATTTTGGGGTTTTGGTGTGTAGGAGAAGTTAATTTTCTCACAAGTGTACCCTTATTTTTTTTTTATTTTTTTTATTTTTTTTTTATTTAACTGCCAATTACTACTTCAAAAGCTTATACCGTGTAGCCACTATGTACTCCAAAAGCTTGAGCTGTTGAGGAGGGTGTAACTTTCAATATGTGGGGGGCTCCAACTCCAGGACGTGCACACGGGTCATAAATGGGCTCGGCTAGTCGGGTTGTTTCTTGGTTACCCCCCACACACAAATACACTTTGACTGTATATAGTCAATGGTTTGCTTTAAAAGGCCTATAAACGGATCGGATTTTTATTCCGATTCGATCTGAATCTGATATAAATATCTGAATCCGATGCCGAATCCGAATCCTAACGGATCAGATGTGGATATAGTTAATCCGATCCGATTAGGATCCAAATCCGAAAAAGTAAACTCAGATTTACCTTTCAGTCTCTTAGATTTATTTTCATTTTCCGTGCCATGCTTTCCAACTTAGGATTCGGATATCTGAATCCTAACAAATTCGGATTCGGATTTTACATAAACAAATCCATCGGATTTTCTTAGCGGGTTTTATTAATGGATCGGATTCGGATTATAGAAATCCGATCCGAATCCGATCCGTTTATTGGCCTAGTTTAAATCTTCTCAACTGATTATTATTACGCATTCCATTTAATTTACCTCTTAAGATGATTTTTTGACTTTCCCTTTCCTATGAACTCAAATATTGTAGTGTGAATGTTTGATAGTTACAACTTTTATTTATTTATTTATTCTGATGTTATGCTGTGCAAACAAAGAATTGAATCAACTTCAGTCTTTCAATTGTTCATGAACATAGATCTTGAACTACAAAGTTCATGTTTTGTCTCAGAAGAATTCAATTGACTTTCTTGGCAATTATAATAAATTTTAGCTGATTAACTGTCGGTGATTATGTTCTACAGTAAAATGGAAGTTACGGGGGGCTAAATCTTGTTAATCTCTTTGGCCTTAGCTGGTAAGTGTTTTTAAAGCTTAGTTATGTTTCAACTTTGTTGGACAATCATTTTTTTTACTTTTTCATCCAGTCTTTGCAATCTGGTTTGCTTACCTTTTTGTTACTGTATGTAGATATTCGGGCAATGTGCTGCATTTATTTGGATAGAACAACCAAGAAGTACTCCACGAGCCCAACTTTTGTTATGGAATTTGAATCTGATTGGACCAAACATCGAAAATCATCCGCGTTTACAGCCCAATCGATCCGTTCGGCAACATCTTTCATGCCTTGGTCTTGTAAAATCCCTTTAAGTGAAGGATTTCATGAATTTCTTTAGTCAAATGCCCAAAACTAAGTTAAAATACTTTACGATCCTATAGATTCAGAGTCTAGAAAATGCCTGGTGTTGTGTGTGGAAAGAGGAGTCTCACAGTATCAAACATGTGTTTTTCCAACGTGGGCCAGCTAGATTCCCCAATTACACGTTCAAAATCCAATTCCCGCTTAACAACTAAGGTTACCGATGATCTTGACTGTGCCATCTTACACGGTCTTCCTGATGACGTGGCGAAGTATTGTCTCTCGCTTGTTCCTCGTTCTAGTTCTCCCGCCATGGGTGGTGTGTGCAAAAGGTGGAGGTCATTTATCCGAAGCAAAGAGTTTTTCGCTATTCGTAAACTTGCCGGCGTGCTTGAAGAGTGGCTCTATGTCCTGACTACGGATGCCGAAGGAAAGGGGAGTCAATGGGAGGTTTTAGACAGTCAGGGGCATAAACGTCAACTCCTCCCGCCAATGCCTGGTCCTGTCAAGGCTGCGTTTGGGGTGGTGGTTGTAAGCGGAAAGCTTCTTGTTATGGCTGGCTATTCGGTAATCGACGGGACTGGGTGTGCCTCAGCAGATGTCTACCAATATGATTCTTGCCTCAACAGGTTTGTCTTCTGTTGCTTTTCTTAGTTTGTGTTTTTCATTTTTTTTTTCCCCATGGTTCCAGTTTTTCAACTTAAGGTGGTTACAATCGTAATTTGGCTATACCGTAGCATGAGAAAGAAGTTTATTTTCTTTTACTAGGTGCTGTTTAGGAAGGAAAAGAACTAGTTTGGTTCGATATATTCAATTGTTTGGTGAATGCCATTTCTTGCAGAGGAGTCCGTGCCCAGTCTATTATTTGTCTTAAAACGTATTCTTTAGGTTGGGACAGAACTAAATTCCTATTTTAAGCATTCTCAAATTGGTAAAGCATGGAAGTGGGACCTCCAGTTGAATCAGCTCTGGCTTCTTGTTTAGTGTTTTAATGAAAAAATTTGGCGAATTTGGATTTTTCTGGTTCATCCCTATTATTTCGTAGTTGTATGCGCCATGCAAATCTCATTTTTGACTGTTGTATTGGCTTTTATTCACAATCCAATTGCTACTAATGGTGAAGATGCAACCTACTAATTTGGTCCTTTTCTGGCAAAAATATTATGAGTTTTTTGGCCTTGGAACATGAACACTGATAAATAGACATATGTGGATATATGCTTTTGTAACGATCGATGTGATTTGTAAATGCAGTTGGAGCAAGTTAGCAAACATGAACGTGGCTCGCTACGATTTTGCATGTGCAGAAGTGAATGGCATGGTTTACGCGGTCGGGGGCTACGGGATGTACGGTGAGTCTCTTTCTAGCGCTGAGGTGTACGACCCCGATGCTGAAAAGTGGACACTAATCGAGAGTCTCCGCCGGCCGAGGAGGGGCTGCTTCGCCTGTGGATTCGAGGGAAAGCTTTACATTATGGGCGGAAGATCAAGCTTCACAATCGGAAACTCAAGATTCGTCGACGTGTATAACCCTGAGAGTCACTCTTGGTGTGAGATGAAAAATGGTTGTGTAATGGTCACTGCTCATGCTGTGATTGGAAAGAAGCTTTTCAGTATGGAGTGGAAGAATCAGCGAAAACTAAGTATATATAACGCGAACGATCATTCCTGGAAGATGGTACCAGTTCCGGTTACTGGTAGCTCAAGCATCGGGTTCCGGTTCGGAGTACTGGATGGGAAGTTGTTACTATTCTCACTTGAGGAGGAACCGGGTAATCACACTCTTATGTATGATCCAAACGCAGCCTCTGGCTCGGAGTGGCAGATTTCTGAAATAAAGCCTTCTGGTTTGTGCTTGTGCAGTGTCACGATTAAGGCATGAAAAAAGTGGTTGTAGCCAGAGTTTAACGGTCATCTCTTTAGGGACCAGTTTGGGATTTTGTGGGATTATGAGCCCAATTGTGGAAAAGTGGGATTGAGAGCGCACAATTGGAACTCCAAAAGCACTTGCCAAACGGGGTCCTAGTCTAATATGCTTATGTGGGTATTCTTTTCTTGCTTGAATTGGGGTTGTGTTATGAATTGTTGTATGTTTTACATCTGCTTGTGTAAATACTCCTTGTGTATTTAAATTAACTACTGAAGTTCTGTCTCAATCTAGTTATTCTTTTCAATTAAAAAAGAGTTAGCCAAAGTGGAGATAATGAGCTCTAATAGACAAGCTATATGAGGGGTAACACTTCCATACATTTACTTAATTTTGTTAGTGATGTTTCCTCTCACAAAAGAAGATCTCAGTGTTTAAAAAATATTTTCTTAAAAAAAAAACTCTTTTTTTTTTAATTGTGGGGTCCTATTTTGTGAGGGAACAACACCAAAAATAACTAAGATAATTTATAGAAGTGTTGTCCTTACATTTGGTAGCTACTCTGTGCATAGTCAAAAGACTAGTCAAATTTATCTAACTACTCTTTTCTTCAACAAAAATGCTAGTTGCACAATGAATTGCATAAACATGCAGTACAAGGTTGGATTTTGTGCTGAAAAGCTTGTACACACCTTTTGTGCATACAAGTTTTTCAGCACAAAGTTCAACCTTCAACTGTATGTTTGTGCAATTCATTGTGCACCTAACATTGCTCTTTCTTCAAATCTAAGTCTTTGGATGCTCTTCTTTTCAATATTAATTGTCAACTTTCTTTAGTTATGGTGAAAATTTTAACTATTGAATATTATTATTTTTTAATTTTAAGATTTTAGCGTCACATCAAAAAAAGAAACATAATAGTTGTATACAAATTACTAACAAAGGGCAAAATTGAAAATTGTGTATACATTGACTTTTCAAAGATAACTCTCAAAATGAGATATCAAAAAATAGAATCAAGAACTCTTAATTTAAAATGGAGCGAGTAATTTTTAGCTAAAGAAATGAGCTCAAAATAATCTCACTATAGGAGATGCTCTTACGTAGAGAAAATGCATTAGAAATAATGTGGATATATTTGTTCAAATGAGAATCAGGCTAAGTTGGTTTTAAAAAATTAAAAAACTGTTCTGGAGATATTTTGAAGGACCGAAAGCCTAAAGTATGACCTGGTTCACTCCAAATGCAAAATTTTTTTTATCATGTTATTATAAGAACCTAGTTTGGTGAGTGTATATTTCTTTACACAAGAGTGTATGTCCAGTCTAATAAACTTTTTAAAATAAGTTCTCTATCAAACCATTCTACACTTGGTTCTAACAAGAACTAGATAAAAAGTAGACTTGGAATGGACTCCAAACAGACCCTAAGTTGGACATGTTCGCCTTTACGGCCAAAAGCATATAGACACAAACAAATCTCACGAATACCATAATGTGTCTTTCTCTCTCATGATGGGTCTATTGACACTGTAATGTCCACAAAAGAAAGAGAGAGTACACATTGTGTTGTTTGTGAATTGTGTGTTATGAGATTCATTTGTGTCCAAAGACTTACTCTATACACAAAGAGTAATGATTGGTGCACATATAATATGCACATAAAGATTTGGGTTAGTCATTTCGGCAGATTTCATGTATGCACACACAGACTCCACCAAAATAAATGACTCAAATCTTTTATGTGCACATATATTTTTTTTTTGGTAATCGGGGGTGTTCGGGCCAGCTTGCGCGCACCTCGACTAATCCCCCGAGGCCTGGAGGCGCCGGGTGAATACTCCAGTGACCACACCTCCCCCCATGACTCGAACACTAAACCTCTTAGGTAGTACACCAAGAAGCTTACCAGTCGACCACAAGGTACTTGGTTTTTATGTGCACATTTATACACACATTACCCACCCTCTAATCATTTGAAACATTAATTACCTTGTTGCTGTTTTTTTTTTTTTTTTGTGTGTGTATTTAATCATTTGGTAAAGTGTCTAAAGACTCCAGACATTTGATTACTAGGCAGAAGCAATAGTAGTAGAAGAAAGAATAATTTTTTGGTGACAACTTTCATACAACTTTCATACAATTTCCTAAAAGATGTGTCTATCTTTCTCCTGTGTCACTGTGGGGTCCAGTGACATCAGAGGAGAGAGATAGACACATCTTTTTAGTAGGTTGTATGAAAGTTGTATGAAAGTTGTCACCAAAGAATTACTCTAGAAGAAATTGGTCTACATTTCATTTTAATCTACTGAAAAATGGCGGCAATTGGTTGATATAGGAGTAGCACTCTACTCTAGGGTTCCCAACTCTCTCTCTCTCTCTCTCTCTCTTTTCAACAATGTTCGGAGCTCAAGCCACATCGTCGCCCTTCGGGACCCCATCCTCAACCCCAGCGTTCGGCACCCCCTCCTCCTCCACTCCTGCCGCATTCGGCACTCCATCTTCAACTCCGGCGTTCGGGACACCGTCGTCGTCTTCTTTCGCCACCGGCTTCGGCACATCTCTCTTCTCCACCCCATTCTCTCAACAATCACAGCAGCAACAGCAGCAGCAACAGCAACAGCAACAGAACTCTCTGTTTCCTCAACAACAGAGCTCAGGCGGGTTCGGCTTTTCTTCGCCGTTCGCTGCCCCACAACCACCGCCGCCACAGCAATCGAGTCCTTTTGGGCTGACGGGGACTCCTTCAATGCCCTTCGCAAATGCGCAGTTGACCACTCAAATGGCCCCAGTCGCTCCTCTTCCTTTCTCTCTCGCCGATCGCGATATTCAGGTCCGTCTTCTGTATAAACCCATATCCGTAACCCTAGTTTTATTAACTTTTTTGAACTTTTTTGTTCCCTAATTTTTTATTTTTTCAATTTTTGTTCAATTTGTAATTATTTTATTTTATTTTTTTTTATTTTTAATGTGCATCTTCAGGCAATTGTTGATGCTTACAAGGAAGAGCCTGGAAATCCCAAGCACGCATATAAGGTACATAACTGCTTTTCAACATCTGTTCTTGGAGATTTGAAATGCATTAGCTTCCGTCTATGGTTACCCTTCTGTTTGGTTGATAAGAAAATTGAGCTCTTTGCAGCACCTTCTATTCAGTGTGACTGAACCACAATATAGGATAAAGCCTGCCGGTGTATCAGACGTGAGTTCATTAAACTTGGCATTTTTTTAAATTTCCCCATATTTCTTTAAACTTTGGAGTTGTGGGATGAATTCTTATGGTTATTTTTGGCTAAGTTTTGGAGATAGTTTGTTTAACCAGATCATGTGGGCGGAAGCTTTGGGGAAGCTCGAGGGTATGGAGAGTTCCAATCGGGAGCGCCTTTGGCCTCAGCTTGTTCAGGGTTTCAAAGATCTTTCAAATCGTCTAAAGGTACTTGTTGCTGCTTTGGAGCATAGAGCATATGTCTTGATTCTTAATGTAATTGTTGTGCCACGACGAGATGATATTGATTCATGATCAGTCTACAAAATTTGTTGTCTGCCAAACTTATAGCCTATTACAAGAATTCTCCTAAATAATCTTAATTTCTTCCATAGGATCTTCAAGAACATGTAGATAAAATAGTAGTTCTTGATCTTCATGATATTGCGGGAATAGAGTAGCTATCCTTTTAGCTCAGAGGCTAACATTTCTTACAAAGTAGCTGCCTTTAAAACTCCAATTTGCATTCTACCGTTGGCAAACACATGATGTCGTTAGTTCTGTTATTGTGTTAATGCAAGTTATTGAGTATTCGGTGTTGCCATAAATTCATTACACACTTGCTCTTGGGGTGGTTGTGTCAGATGAGGGAGCGGCAGGTTGTCGCCATTTTCTCTATCTAAATGGGAATGTGGTATTTAGAATAGAAAGTTATGCTTCAAATGGAATATGTGTAATCAGAGTTGACTGAAGTAGATTGAGTAGTGTTGTATTTGTAGATTCATTTGGTTGACTGGAGACAGTGTGGCAATGCCCGAATAAAATGAAATTCTCGCATGAACTATTGGCACTGGCTACTTGGCTAGGATGGTCACAATGCTACCATTAATACTACAAAGGAACTAAACAGTCCTATAATCCCATGCACATATTGATGGTCTCAAGAAGCTAGGTTCGATATGCTAAATGAGAAAGGATAGCGTTGGAACGACGTTTATTATTTTGAATTCATTGAATGCATCACAAATAAGAACTCTTTTCGGTTAATAGTGTTTGAACTAAAGTGTTCTTTGGAACTAAACATCAGTGGACGACGAGTAAGAGTATTCTTGGTTACACTGATCACTTTGCTGAAGTAGCATTACATGTTTAGAACTTGCATGAACTCTACAGAATAAATGCCCATGAAACCCTTGGAGTGACAGAATTTAGTGCATGATTGAAATTTTATATTCTGTGCATGAATGAGTTTCTGTCATGGTTGCTGACCAAACCAAACCTAGAACCTTTTCATTTTTTGAACGGAAAAAGTAGAAATTTTATTGAATCACATTCCCAAACCGCAAAACAACACACACGCGGTCGAGGCCACCAAAACCGCAAAACGCACACCACCAGTGTAAAAAGGATTTACGCACGCACCCCGAAACACGCCTTCTCACATGAAAGGGAAAAAACACACACCCCCCCAAACTCACACACCCATCAAAGAACTCGACATGCTATTAACACATACACCTGACTGAGATAGAGGCTGTTCCAAATGAACCTAGAACTTAGGGAGATACCGATGTTCAACTGAAATTTGATGTTCAACAATGTAGATGACATAAATGCGATGATCATGATGGTGATAATGGTCAAGGATCAAAATTTCGTTTCGGTCTATTGTTTCGGTCTACCTAGAAACGGAAACGTTTCGGAAACATTTCGGAAACATGTGGAAACAGTGGAAAAAATTGGAAACATTGAGAAACATGGGGAAACATAACTTCAAACTTAACTATATGCGTGTATAAAACTAATAATTGATTAACTGAACATTTGAGAGGTCTATATATGTAGTGCTGCATTAAAAATGTGTTGTTCAAATTGAAAATACATGAGGATTAAGTCGTCAATCTACTATCAAACACTTTATAGAATCCACAAAACACTTCATAGAATGCAAATGATATATATAAGTACATAGTAAACTAATAAGCCATCTCTAAAATAAAATGGTTGTTCATATGACAAGTACACAACCACATGATTATCTCGATGGAAACAAGTATGTTTCGTTGGAAGCAAATGAAACGATGCGGAATCATAGGTTTGTTTCGATGGAAACAATTATGTTTCGATGGAAACAAAAGAAACAAAGTCGTTTCGATGGAATCCATGGAATTTCGAGATTCCATGGCTGTTTCGTTTCCATGACCTAGGAAACGGAAACGGAAACGTTTCGGCCGTTTCGATGGAAACAGAAGGAAATTTTGATCCTTGATAATGGTTGCTGGACTGTCCAGCTGCTAAAATAATACTGCTTACTGGATGTTGCAATCACATTCTGACTCATAGCCCTGCAAAGCACAAGGTTGTTTAAGGCGCAAGGTGCAAAG
This sequence comes from Hydrangea macrophylla, assembly GCA_033977485.1. Lineage (NCBI taxonomy): Eukaryota > Viridiplantae > Streptophyta > Magnoliopsida > Cornales > Hydrangeaceae > Hydrangea > Hydrangea macrophylla. The sequence continues at coordinate 91,052,185 of CM066991.1, read as the reverse complement.
GTCTCCTGGAGCCTAGTGCATTGAGGTGCACCCCCGAGCGAAGCGAGGCGCAAAAATACATATTTTTTTTATATATAATATAGCGACCTGGTTTTTTTTTTTTTTTCCTTTTTAACATGTACTAGTATTTTTTATATGATTTTTTTAATTTTCTAGTATTTTATGCCTAGTGCTCCACCCAAAGATTAAGACATTAAGACATTTTTTTTTTTAATTTTCTAGTATTTTCTGCCTAGTATTTTTTTGTATTTTGAAAATCAATATACAAGCTAAATGCTCCTCAAGTTGATTGATAGTTTCTAATTCCCAAATAATGAAAAAAAAAAAAAAAAAAAAAACACACACACACACACACACATCATATAAAATAATAACAGTATAAGACGGGGGAAAAAAATACTACTAATAATACTAAAGAAGATGAATCAACTATAAAGGGAAAAGAAGAAAAAAAAACTGTTTTGTCTGTTTCGCAGACTTGCAAGAAGAAGAAAGAAAGGGGAAAAAAAAATGTCGTAGACTTGAAGAAGAAGAAGAAGAAGAAGAAGAAGAAGAAGAAGATGATGATGAAGAAGAAAAAGAAGGCATCAAAGAAGAAGAGAGATCGCAGGAAAAAGAAAAAAAAAAATAAAAAATAAAGAGTCGTAGACAGTCGCGACTCGCGAAGTAGAAGAAGAAGAAAAGAAAATTCCTGAATTGATATGCGATTGGGCTCACGACTGTCGACTGGTTTTGCAGCTCCTCTTCTTCTTTCCTTTATTCTTCTTCTTCTTCTCCTTTTTTTTTTCCCCCGCTAAACTGATATGCGATTGGGATTTGGGGGTACACACTAGTGATTGGGTTTCGCTTCCATTAGGCGTATACCTTGTGCCTCACAAAAAAGTCGTAAAAGGCGCGCCTCGCATGCGCCTGATTGAAGGGGCTGTGCCTAGGCTTGTGCCTCGCACCTGCGGCGCACATTTCACAACAAAGGCAAAGCCTAAATGTCAGACTTGATCCAAAAGGATGTTTCACTAGTTTCTGTTTTAAATATAAATTTTCATTCCATGACAAGAAGTATATTGCAACATGTTCTCTTGGATGATTGAATTTATGGAGATGAAATTATTATGTTCTTTTTGCTGCTTTTTAAGGGCATTTGGAAGGCTAAATTTATCTTTTAGAATGGCGCTATCAAAGTTTACATAGTTTGAGAAGCCTTTAAATTACAACACAAATGGGAAGTGTTAGTAGACATCCTGTATCCATCCAAAATGGCAACAATGTAGAATTTACAGATTGGGAGAACCTTCTATTTTTATGTGGGTATGAGCAAATCGGTGAGAGGACATATGTAATCTAGGACAAATGGAAGGATAATGTAGATAGTGCTTGTGAGTTGTGATTTAAGTGTAAAAATAAAAAGTGCTGCAACTTGTTCAGCCACCTTTTTGTGAGGCAAATTCCATTTTGGGACTCCAATTTTTATTTGAACAAATCCATTTATGGATATTTATTTGCAGTGCAATATAGACCTTTCTTCATCTTCCATTTGGAACTTGGACTGAAAAGGAACAGCTCTTGTGGTTATTAGTTATTACTTATTAATGAAGTTTAAACACTTTCATCCTCCAGTTTGATGTGAACTTCACTTTACTCCTTTATGACATTTTTTGCGTCCACATCCCAAAAGAAATTTGACAGAGGTTTGTGACGTGGAATGTGTAGTTTACCAAGATTGCGGTTAGGTTTTTTCCGTGGAAAATGTTAAAGAAGAGAAAAACACAAATCTGATCGAGGCAACCTCAGTTGAATCTGCTGCATGGGGACTCGATTCTTTATTTAGGAGTGATCTCCAGAATATCAACCTATCTTCCTGCTGAGCATCAGTTTTAGCAACAAAATCAACATGCTCATTTCCGTCACCCATGCTTCTGCCAAATTTTGCATATTGAACCCAACTGTTAGGATTGCCGTAGTCCACTGGCCGGCCCAAAGGGGAAACAAAGTAAGCAACCGCTTGGGGCCCCCACCCCAAAAGGGCCCCAATTCCAATTGTAGATGTGATACAAAATAATTTTATATATAATTATGTTTAAGTAGACCCAAAAAAATTTGCCTTGGGGCACTGCCCCCGAACCCCTGTATAGCCTTAGGGCCCATATTTTAGAGTTCGGTTAGGGTCTACCAAAGCTCAGGACCGGCACTTAGTCCATATATTAGTTTTAACCATTTTAACTGTTATTATCTTTGTTACAGTTTCCGGTTAATGAATTGTTTTCTGTTGATGCAGCTTCAAGATGAAGTCATACTTTCAGATGCTGAGAGATTGCGAATGACTCAAAGCAATGTGAAGAAGGTATCCTCTCCCTCCTTCCGTCCACCAATCCCCCTTCCCTGTCTCTGTGCAGCATAGTTTTAAGATAGTTTGTTCTGCAACTAATGTCCACTGCAGCTTCAAAGGCATTTTCAAGCTGATACTCTTCCTTGGATCGAAAGAATGAGACAAAAAGAGCAAGGTCTTCAAAGGCGCCTCTTACGGGTGGGACCTCTCTATGGCTTTATATTTGATAAACGTGAGAAATAATTGTGCATATATTATTTAACAGAAACTAGGTTATGTTCTTATGTCCTGGTCATTTATCATAACGTTGCTGTAGTCTGCATGAAGAATTTATTTATGAGCTGCTTGAATATTCCTGACTAGCGTGTGACTTCTGTCAGATGATCTGGCTGGGCTAGATATAGATTTGTGTCTTGGGGCATTTTATAATTATTGTTTTGTGGAAGTCTACATCTTTTGGCTTATACGTTTGTTTATGGTATGGTGAAAAGGTAATGAGAATTGTGGAGGCATTGGAGGGCAAGGGCTTCAGAGTGCCTTTGACGAAAGGAGAAGCTGAACTGGCTGAGAAGTTGGCTGCAATTACTAGACAGGTTTAGAATACTTAGTCCTGTATTCCCTCTTTTTCATTCTTCCGAATCCTATTTACCTGTAGAGGTGATTGTGCTAACTAGCAGACACATTTGCAGTTGAAAGGATCTGGAGCAGAACTTTCCAGAAGGGTTCAAAATCTGCTTACCATGTCTCGTGTTACGGCAAATGGCGGTGGTGGTTCTATTTATCTTCCTGGATCAACGAAAATTCATGATCAGAGCCTTGCTGACATGCAGGAGGTGAGTGGGCAGGTTTGAAACAGTAGGCTCAAAAAGGGGGCCATGTGGCCATTATTTGCCAATACAACAGTCATGATAGTTGATATAAATGCTGCTTATAACCTACCTTGCACACTTTTTTTCTTCTTCTTAAGATGCATTACCCCATGACCTCAAATTATTTAAAAATTTTAATTTGAGAAAGAAATCTGATTTTGGTTAGATTGTATTTACGGCCCAAACTAACATACCCTTATTGTAGTGCTAGATTTTGGTTGACTGTCTGAATTTTTCATATGAATAATGGCAGTGTAAATGCAATTTCTCACGTTTAGAAGTCTGTCATTATGCCCTTTAGTTAGAAACTTATAACCATAAGAATTGGTGCGGAAAAAATGTTGGTTCATATTCTTAGTTCATCTGGTTCATAATACATGTGGTATGCTAATGAATGATCGGTGTTTTTTGGGGCAGGTTTTACAACAGCAGACTGAAGCCATTGCTAGGCTTGGTAATGTGTTGAAGCGAGATATCAGGGACATGGAGATTATAATGGCCGAGGACACGGAGATGAGTTAGAGTGACTCCAAATGGGAGCAGCTATAACTTGTGTAGTGATGATTTTGATGTGCAGAACATATTGCATACATATTTACTGGGAAATGAATGGCAACGTTAATTCGGGCCTCAACTTTAAAGAAATTTAACCAGAAGTGAGTAAGAAGTGTAACTTCAAAGGTTTATACAATGTTTGAATCGATGATCCTTTTTAAGTATGATAGTTTCGACTAAAATAATATGGCATAGATTTGATTTCAATTTTTATCAATCTTAATCCTGATCATTTCAGAAAAAAAGACTCGGTATGATTTTAGAGAATTGGTCATTAACTGTGTGCTACCTGTAAAGTGTAGTGTTCTTTTATGGAAATACTTTTGGTTGTATGATATAACCAATTTATAGATTCTAATCTGGTGTAACAATGTGCCATTTAGTGTAGTTTGGTACCAATAGTTACTTTTTAAGGTGCTATTTGGAAAGAATTAAGACGAGAATTTTCAAGTCGAGATGTAATGAGAAAAATCACAATGGGTGCTGGAGCTGCTACAATTGCTTTAGGAGGAGCTGCTGTCTATATTGGAACATCCTTGGTTCCTCATTTCATTCCGTAGTGCGAAACCCATTATTGGCTAAACAATCATTTGGTTATGTCATTTTGGGCTTTGCTCTAACCTTTGACTATTGCATCATTTGCCCCAACGTTGGCCTTTCTGATCTCATTTGTATTGCATGTGTCATTTGACAGTATCTTTTTATGGTGTCATTTGATAGTAACAATTGGTCATATCGTATGGTAACCAAATTCCAATAAGACTTACTACTAGTGTATGTATGACAACCAAATTGCTTAGTTGTATGACTTGTATCCAAGTTAGACCCCTTCTTTTATGTTCTGCGTGCACTGTCTGGTGTTAACCTGTGGCATTTGCCTTGAAAACTCATGCTTGTAAGTTGAGACAATAGGGACTGACAGATCATACAGTAGACAGTTCTCACAGATCAAATGTTTGGTTTTAGACAACTGCTTACAAACAAGGTTGAGAAATTTTAGCGAAAAGGTAAATTTTCCTCCCAAGTTACAGGATATGGGTACTTAGTTTGTTGACAAATCCAAAATAACATGAGTTCGAAAAATAAATTTGTTACTCATGTAGACGTACTTTTCCACCTATTCATGTTATTTGAAAGATTACAAAATTGACAAAGTCCTAACATTCACTATAAGCTTCTGCCATGATCAATAAGACAAGTGATGTCCAACCGGTAAATAAGCGGGTGCCTTTTCCTTTTCCCCTTTTCTGGTCATACTGTTCCCAAAAATACCCAGTCTGGTTATAGTTGCGAACCACATTTCTGAAACATCACAATGAAGAATAACTGTTAAATTTGACACTTACAACAAACATTTAGGCATTTTTTGGAAGAAGTGTGAAAATTACCTTATCAAATTGCTTCTCAAGTGATTGTAGATGATCCTTGCTTTGTCCTTGTATGGTCCATCAACTGCAGGCATCAACACCAAGGGTTTAAATTAAAATATAGCGAAGTTCTGAGTGTGCCCATGGCTGGGTGTTACCTTTAGAATAATGGTGAAGTGAGGAGAGAATCATGTAGTTGATGTTCATCCAAATTGGACCTCTCCAATAAGGTGGATCATGCTCGGTGTTGTGTTTCATGTAAACTGAGCTGTGGCATACACAAGTACTTTTTAGTATCTTACAATAAACCTGACCATAAGGCTTCGTTTGGTGCTTGGATTTAGCTAGGAAAAATTAACAAAAAAACATGGAGGATTGAGGAATACCTTTTCCTTTGGTTGGTTAATAATGAAAACAATGAAGAAAGTAAGAAAGAAAAGAGAATAAGTTGAGAAATGAATTAAATGCTGAGTCATTTCCCTTCCCTTGTGCATGTTTTATAATTTTATTATATAAGTTTTTTTTTAATTGTTAATGTTACTTAAAGCATGAAGGAAAATCAAGGGAAAACGGGAAGGGAACTGATTTTTCTTTTCCTTTATTTTCCTTCTCTAAATCCATGAACCAAACAGAGCCTAAGTGAATTAAAAAGATATGGATAAATGGAAGACCTGGTTTTGGAAAGAGAGCGAAGTCCATACTCTGTCCACAAGATGCTTTTGTTTGAAATGAGCTTAAGCTGTTTCTCTAGGATGTGAGATTCCTGTAAGTGATAAAGAGATGTGAAAGATCTGCAATATGCTGTCGCTCGCTGGTCACGAACAGCTTGAAAAGAAGAAGAAAACAGAGAAATGAAACTTGAAGCTACCATGTTGGAAAGGTAATAAACCTAAAAGAAAGAACGAACGGAGAAAATATTACAGTCATCATAGTATTTTTGCGACTTACAGGTGGAATGATCCTCCCAATAAACGGGAAAAGGCTGACATAACCTATATGAGGAACCAGTCTCAACTTTGGCCTTTCTAGAACTTCCCGGAGAAGCTCTCTACTAACGTAATTGTTGCTTCCACTCACTTCTTGCCAACTCAAACGAACCTGAGGGGATTAAAGTGTTTTTTGAATATTACCGATATGTATCAGAAGCAGAACCAAGAAGCATTTAAGATTGATATCAGATATAGCCGGGCAATCAATCTTAATGGGGGTGTGCACTTGATTCAGTTGAATACAACTACCTTGTAAAATTGTGGTAAAGGTTGTAAAAGAGTGAAGAGAAGGGTGAACTAGTTACTGAAGAGAATGGCCAGCCAGTAACAAAGAGCAGTCATATGTGAGAACACAAAATACGTAAAAATAACAAACACAAACCCACAAAGAGAATACCTTTTCTGTGTGGTTCCCAAAGTCAAAATAAGCTCCATATGCCTCATCATAGTGCATCTAGGGAAATATTAAGCAAATTTGAGATTGCATAAGATCACGTTGTAAAATTGATTAATTGAACATCAAACAAAACTTCGCTATCTAATTCTAATTTCTTAATCTTTTAAGTGTAAAATAAAATATGTTTTATAGGGAAAGGCTCTTGTGCACTGGGCCTTTAAGCCTAAAAACCCGTGGGCCGCCCTGCTGACCCGCGCCCCGTCCCGCTGCCCCGCTAACTCGCAGGTTTTTAGGCCAGTGCACTGTAGAGCCTGACCCATGTTATATATATATATATATTTATATTACCGGAAAATCTCTGTTGCAGACGTCCGTTTACGGACGGCCGCTTTTAGCGACGAATTAAAGGTGAACCACACCTTTAGCAACGGTGTTGTTCACCTTGTAGCGACGAATTTTCGTCACTAAAAGTGACGTCTGTTTAAGAGCTGGACTCTATATATTACAACAATGCTTCATTGAAAAGGGATTAGAAACCACCAACCAATCCCAAACAGTGAAGAATATAACGAGGCAGTTAGGAATGTGAAACGATACCAAAGAATGTAACAATCTGCACAAACCTGATTTAGAATATCAAAATCAGAGAGTAGCTTGGCTGTTGAACCATACTCCTGCATATATTCCTTACAGGTCAATTACAGTAATATTAGCAATCTGACATGCTAAAACGTTTTTTTATTATATCATACCTTTCCCACTTCATTTTCCTTCTTAAGAAGCTTTGAAATGGAATTCATGCAATCTGCTGCAAGAAGCATCCAACATCTAAGATCCAAGTGACGTTCTTCCGGACTCGGATGAGATGCACGTGGGTAATCATCCAACCCAGAGGACAGCGTCTAGAGATGAAATAAAAACGCAAAAGCAAAAATAGAATTGGGTACGATGAAAGCTTTTCTATCAGAACATTGGAGATGCACAATGACATCATCTAAAAATATTGTTTATAATAGCTGCATGAGATGAGCTATGGTCCGTGGCTTTAGTATCAGAATATTTGATGCACTTTGTCAAGTCCAAGTAGAGCTACCTCCAAAGTCAATGACAAACTATGGAAAAAATGCATGCAAATCCAAGCTTGAGGAAAAGATGCTTCCAAGGCCCAAACCTTAATTTGATTTACCACGGGACACACACGATATCAAATTTGAGTCGAATCTACTCTTACCTTACGTTATGTTAAGGTGGTTTGTTATTGGTGCAGTTATATACATTTTGGTAGTTTTAGAATTCAAGAAATTAGGCTGCAGCCCCATGCGTTGTATTACTAGTTGCGTTATAATAGTAGATATTTATTATGAAGCTTAATAGTTGTCATGTTGTAGTCAAAGCCTCAAGGTTTCAAATATGGAATTCAAGTTCAAATTGAGTCAATCTAGTCTGAAGGAGTTTAACTGTATATAGATATGCTATTCTTTCCATTCAATACAGGACAAGTCTTAGACAAGTTTTTTAAGAAATTGCATTTGGAGGATGATGTGATGAAATTCCAATACTAAGCTTCTAGGACTCTTTAAAGGAATAATTCCTGAAGTTTTCTTCTTCTTCATCTTCTTCTTCTTCTATTTATCTATTTATATATGCATATGTGTATATACATATATATATATATATATTCATCTGCGTATATTACACCTAAAGTTTTTGAAAATGTACGACAAGATTTTCTTAGCAATTCTCTTACCCTTGAAACCTATTGGACAAGCCCATGGTAGGATTTAGTATAGTTAGTCACTTTTGTTTATATTTATTAGACTTTTAAGTTGGGGGCAAGGATCAAAATTTTGTTTTGGTCCATTGTTTCGGTCTTCCCTGAAATAGAAACGTTTCGGACACAATAGAAAAAATTGGAAACATTGAGAAACATGGGGAAACAGAACTTCAATCTTAACTATATGCACGTATAAAGCTAATAATTGATTAATTGAACCTTTGCTACATATAAGCATATAGTAAGCTAATAAGCCATTCCCAAAGCAAAATGATTATTCATATGACCAATTCATCCATAGGAGAAACAACCATGTTCGGAAGAAGCAAATGAAACGATGTGATTATAGGTCTATTTCGATGGAAACAATCATGTTTCCATGGAAGCAAAAGAAACAAATGGAATCCATGGAATTTCGAGATTCATGGCTGTTTCGTTTCCGTGACCCAGGAAACGGAAACGTTTTTTGCTGTACACGGGTCATAGTAGTGGTCTATGGATAAGTCATATTTTGGGCCAAAAAATGTGATTGGTTTTAGAATAGTCTTTACTCTTTAGATAATAGTAAATCTATAAATATACATGTAATCTTTCTGTTCAACGAAGAATTGAGAGTTTATGAGAATTTGAGATTGTGCCACCCATCTTCCAGTCACAGCTCCAGAGTACAAGTTATTGGGTAGTTCTCCATTTACTTCCAAGAAGAAAGACAACCATGCATCAAAGGGACGTGCAATTGATACTTAAAGTCTGTACTGTGCACAACTGCCCGATGCTTGAATTGATTAAACTGAACTGACCTCATACTATGCATGATTCCCAAAATCGAATATGACATAGTGCTGAAAGCCCAAGAAAAATAAAAAGAAAAGAATTTCTTTTCTTTACTCTGAGGAAAATTAATTATATGAAGTGTAGTAGAACCTTCGGATTAAGTTCACGAGTAGCTGCCTTGTCACGACCATGCCAAAAATAGCTACTCAAATCTTTGCCTGCGAATCAAAAAGCCGAATTAGTAAAGTGAAAGTCACTGATAATCTGCAAGTGGACCTGAGAACTCCCCTTTGACCTATCTTCATGGAAAATTATAGCAAAAAATAAGAGTAAGAGGTCCAAGATATACATGGCAGCGTCTTCTTTCAATTTTTTTCCTCAACCTCAGAGTCCAATATATTGGGTGGAATTGCATAGGGTTTGGTATCAAAATAAGATCCTGATTCCAATAAGAATGGTAATTGGAATTTACAGCATGAATCTAAATCTTCCACATCCTATAAAAGATGACAAAACTCGTCTTCATGCATCAAATCCCACAAAAAAAGGAGAGAAAAATCATGGTCGTTCATGTAGACCTACATAGTCTTAAAGACCGCTTTCTTAGAAGACACACTAATCATTAACTTCCCCATTAATTGGGGAAAGACGAGTGTAAAATGATAATCGATTATTGAGTATTGTGTGATGGTTGATATTTCAATGCTAATCAATTGAAAGAGACAAGTAGGAATATGACAGTTGACTATCAATTGAGATACTTAGGAAGTCAAACAGAAACACAATCAATTAATGCGCCCGAAGGACGAAAATTGGTTTTGCTTTACATGATTAAGTGTTGAAAATTAAAGTCATCCATTCCATAGCAACTTGTTTCGGTTGCACAAGATTTACCTGATTGTGTGGTATTAAACCATTGAAACCATGCTTCAAGGCGAATAAAAGCCCGTTCTAAGAAGGAAGAGATCTCAATGCTTTCTGTGGTAGTGACCTTATTTCTGTTCACACTGCAGAGTAGTTCTGGAAAAAAAGAAAAGTTATACACGTTAAAAATTTAAGGCAAGAGAGTAATATTTCCCACTTGTTATCCATGAATAAGCCAGAGAGCATGTAAAAAGTTTTGAGAATTGTTGCATCGGAAAAAAAAGCAATGCATATCATAATATCAACCTAGTTTTTATTTAGCGGAGAGCGGTCGTTTGTTTTATGTGAATGTACTTTTGTTGGGATGTTCACCCTCTTCACTACAATTAATATCTTTTATACTCATCTAAAGAACTATCTTTCGTGTAACATTTATATATTCTATATTCAAAAGATGCTGTTAAAATAGGATCAATCAACAACGTAGTTTCCTTTGTAAAGTATCTTCCAACCTATTCTTCAATTTAAAGTTAGAATGTGAATTAAGTAATAATATGTAACGCTTTCCATTTCAAGCGTTCTGAAAAAAAAAAAGGAATCATGTGGATCAGGGTTACCACATATACGGCCAAACAAACAAATCACTATGGGTTCAAAGTTCAGATTTACAGAAGCGAGTGGTCAAAACGATATTGCTGTTCCTACATCCATTTAGAGCTTCAGGCTGTATTTTAATTCTATTTGGACCTTCAGGCTATAACTTTTAACTCTCTTTTTTATTTTCTTAATCTCAGAGTCCAGTATGTATATTACCAAACTTATTTGATTGGTGCACATGTATCTTTCTTTCAGTCAATATCTCCTACAATTGCTTTAACTTAATTCAATTTAGAGCTTCAGGCTATAACTTAATATTTGTTTAATCACAGCCCCAGTAATTAGTATGTCAAAGCAGGTTAAATTAAGCTAGTGTAGAGGATATGCTCTTTCTGTCTTTCCAATTTCTTTGCTGATATTACTAAAGAAAGGAAAAATAAACACAAAAGTAACACTAAAATTTATGAAAATAAAATTCTTTTACCTACACATAACCTCCCCACCCCACAACCCTCATCCCAATGACAACATCACATTTGACAGACTAGAAGAAACAGTAGCAAAAAAAGATTTAAAAAAAAAAATGCAGACACATATCCCATAATAGTGATTAGCATGACATTGCTTCAAGTCATAAACAGTTCAGGGAATTAAATGTGAGGCAACTAATCAGGGAAAACTTTTTTAAATATCACTTGCACCAATGCAGGCACAATAATTAACATACAACGGTAAAAGGCTGTCTCAACAAAATAATAAATTGTCAAATACTACCATGAAAACCCTTACCACGTAAAACCAAATATAGAGTTGGTGGATTTCCATTTGTTGGATGTTGAGCAACAAATTCCTCTGGAACCTTACTGGGGGAAAAAAAACCATAAAACTGAATTTAAAACCAAAAAAAAAAAAAAAAAAAAAAACAACAAACAAAACAAAAAATTTGCGACCTACACATTCTAGGACAAGGCATTCCATATCACCTTAGAGCTTCAGCTCCCAAAATTTGCTCACGTGGAATCCATCCATCGGCATTCATTAGATCTAACCAATGCCCAATGATATCCAAGCAAATACGAAAATCCCACCGCCTATTCAGTATTAAGAGGGCCCACATAGATCAATAAGCAACCAGCAATAAAAGTTCGACTTATAAAATGATTTAGCAATTAGCTCTACATTCCAAAAGAAAACACGGATCTAAACAGTAACAGACAACTAACCAGATTAGTAGTTGATGAAAACCTTCATCCCATAGGAATCCCCTTGGAAAGAAGGGTCGACTAGGAACAGCTGAATAAAGCTCGGCTGGCCAATACGAAATGAACTTGTCTTCATTTTTAAGCTACAAGAGGCAATGGCCCACTTAATGACTTGTCAGATGTACACATAGATGGTGGTGGAACATGAGTGCAAAAGCAGCAGTTTAATGGTTAAGAGCCTGTTTGGGTTAGCTTTTATACTAGTCACTTACTGGGATAAGATATTTATTTAAAAGCTACAAATTTGAGCTTAATAAAAAAAACCAGCTTTTCAGCTTTAGAAAGGAATCAATTTTTTTTTTTTTAAAAGCAGTGAAAAAGCTAATCCAAACTGTCACAGCTTTTAAACCATCACTTCTTAGTGATGTTGCCATGGAAAAGCTATCCCAAACAGAATCCTAATGTTTAAAAAAAAAAAAAGGAAATGAGAATGTGTGGCCAAACTGCAAAAGATTTGTAACTTTTAACTGGTAACATTAACATAATGAAGGCCAAACACCTACTAACTTTATTAGAGAGAAGTCACACAGTATATACAGCAAGTGATTATGCAGAATCAATTTTTTTTTCCCGTTCAAAAGGATTCTTCTTGTTTCTTTGCTTTTATTTCTAACTTTATAAGAATCTAAATATCACATCTGCAACGAGAGAGGGGAATCAAGAAGTGAGGAGCACCAAGTGATAGCAAAAACTTCAGCAGTCTATACTTTGTCACTGACAGGTAAGATATCAGCTTATATACTCTCATTAAGGTCAAGAATGTAGACTAGTTATACACACAGGATAGCCAGTTGAGAATATGACTAAAAGAAAAAACAAGGCACAACACAAAGTTTTATGGCAGTTAGTTTCTCTCTCTGTAAAGAACATGAGTAGGATATTAGTTATAGAATATCTTGGAACTCCAAATTTACGCAAGTAAACTTAAACTCATAGAGCTTATATGCATGTAATATGAGTATGTGCGTAACATATCTATGCATGTTTATGTATATGTAAAAAATTTGTCACTATGTAGGCTTTTACATGTACATCCACATGCTTCATATCTCCTAAGACTACATTACCTTTTTTTGGAAGGAGTCTATAAGTTTGAGTAGACTTGTAAGACCACAAACTTTGGGTTCCTCCAGAAATCATCTTTGATTTTCATACAAGAACAAATAAAATTCCAGGATCCTCAGATCCCATGACCTATGCAAGGAACTTGTTTTCTTTTGCACAAGCTTTCTAGGTAATCAAATTAGGTCTGAACATAACCTAGAGAAAATAACAAGAGATAACATGATAAACAACTAGTATCTTGTGTGAAATAGCTGGCATTCACAAGTCTCAAACATTCAAGGCAAATAGTTTAGCAAATTAGGCTTCAAGGTTCATGGAATTACAAAGTTGGCTGATCCAGAATTAAGGAATGAAGGCACACGTGGTACACACACACACACACACACACACACACACACTCTACACACATCCAGTGTCATAAAATATGAGCAGTCGATTTGAAATAAATGCTAATAAGATATATATAACTTACATTAGAGTTTCTTGGAAGTAAGATTTTTGACTGGCCGTAGGAGTAGCCAATGCCACCCAACAAATTTCCAATAGCAGCCTTACCAACAGTTATGGATTCAGAATCAACCTGAAAGTGCCTCACGATAATGTCAGAATCTTTTGTTAGGTCATAAAAAAGATTGAGTGAAATTGGACACATTAACAAATAATGGCATTCCATTTTTTTTTTTTTTGATAACTCGGTATCCGAGGTTTTGCCCTGACTACTCCGCAGTCTGTGCATTCCCTCTGTCCGACACAAACAGGGTAATTACCAGGCCTTGTTTGACCCTGGGGGAGTCCGAGTTCTTACCCGCGGAGGTGCGAACTCTGCTTTAGAGTGTATTACGGCCCATCTTACCACTACGCTAACCCCATGGGGAACAAAGAATGGCATCTATTGCTCAATAGTATTATTTTATTCAGTTCAAATTCTCAATTCTTAACTTGCATTATCTTATTAATTGATTAACGATATACATGGCAAACCAACTTGCTTACTGTCCTTAATGTGACTTATCAATATAGTGTGGTGTATAACAATTGCTAGAGGACAAGGTATATCTTTCTGTGATAAATACACTAATTTAAGGGATATCCTATTATCCTATTTTAAAGAAAATTAGTGAGGTCAAAACATAAGGCTTGGCAATATGTTCTTTCTTGAGTAATAAAGAGAGCATTTTTGCTCACCCTTGCTTACCTAGGTCTCCATTGGGTGACATGTGTCCCATTCCAATAATTATGTTGATGATACAGGGGCAAAATGGGAATGGAATGGGACACGTGTCACCCAATGAAGGCCTGGGGGAGCAAGGGTGAGCAAAAATGTATTCAGCAATAAAACCCTTGATGGTTCCCATGTTATTAAAAAAAAAATGGTTCAAGAGTAATAAAAGTCAAATTGTGGTATTGTAATCAACTGGATGCTGAAATTCAGTGGTCTGAGAAGCCATTTATCCTTGTAAACACACCCTAGGTAATCAGTTTGATTCGTATAAAATAAAACTCACACATCCACACAATTTTCTGATTAGAAACTATGGCATATAATGACAATACTATGTATTTTGAGTTCAGTAAAGAACTTGAAATGATAACCTAGAAAAATCTTCAAGTTCACCCAACTTTCAGACTCGCTATCTATGAAGATTTGATAATAGGGAGTCCTCTCATCTATATTTTGCAGTCACCTACGAGAACAAAGTGCCATGTCTCTCTCTCTCTCTCTCTCTCTCTCTCTCTCTCTCTCTCTCTAGTCACCTACAAGAGCAAAGTGACATGTCTCCCTCTCTCTCTCTCTCTCTCTCTCTCTCTCTCTCTCTCTCTCTCTCATGTGTGTGTGTGTATGTAAACACACAGCATGTGCCGCTGGCCAAAAGAAAATAGAAAGGTACGGCATGATGCTAATTTTCCTTATACAAGGATTTGTTTTCTTACAAATTACGAAGCAGATTAAAATGAAGTTTCCAGGAAGGGATACCTTATCAGTCAAATCAAAGCATCTTTTGAATTTGTTGTCGAATTCTTTTTGCTTCTCATCTAGTTGACTAGTCAATAAGGTACCTAAAATGCGAAGGATACATGGCAAGTTATGAAGGTGAAACAAAGAACTTCTATAGGGGTAACATTACACGGGTTTGGAAAAATAAGTCCACGAACAGGTATGGAAAAGAATATATCCCTCTAATTTAAATAATCAGGAATATGACTCTAGGGTCAGCAGAATATGTTGGGAAGATTCTGTTAGTGAGATGTTGCCAACTCTAATGAGCCGTATAATAATGCTCATTAACGAACAATATATGACTCCCCAATTATTCCCAAATTTTATGCTTTTAAAAAAGCTATGAAGAAAGAACCTGCTTTATTTCATTTTAATTTTTATTATTAAAGTTCTTGTATAATTCTCCCAGAGGACAAGGGTATTCTTTAATAGTTTCTCATGGATCCTCCATCGGGGAGGTAATTGAACGTTCCAGTAATATCAGGAATTACACAGTTCGTCCTCGATACAAAATTGAAGTTGTTTTACGCAGCAATTGGTATGAGTATACTGATGAATTTAGTGGGATTATTTCTACCGTAATGGTGACATCTGACATTTTTCTTTTT
The DNA here is from genome assembly GCA_033977485.1 of Hydrangea macrophylla. Taxonomy (NCBI): domain Eukaryota; kingdom Viridiplantae; phylum Streptophyta; class Magnoliopsida; order Cornales; family Hydrangeaceae; genus Hydrangea; species Hydrangea macrophylla. The sequence continues at coordinate 91,036,742 of CM066991.1, read as the reverse complement.
CAACCTCCACCAACTCTCTTTTTCTTTTTGCTTTATCCCCCAGTGTTTCCTAAGAGACCTACAAGATAAAGAGCTTGCACAAGGCACAAGACTACGCATGAGAAAGAGCTTGCATAAGGAGTCCGTGTCAAACCTTAGCTACATTTCTTTCTCCAAGTTATGTCTTCGTTTTCCCTCGTTCCTTGTTCATCTCTATATAATAAGATGTTTTACACTTTTACCATCAAATCTCATAACCAGGTTAGTGGATGCCCAGGAACTTACTGTTTGCCTTCCATCCACAAAATTACAGTTTAAGTTGTTACTGTTATCCTTTTTGGAGTGCATACTCACTAACTCATATTAAAAGCTGATTCTGATACCATATTAAATTAATATTTATCTCATCTCCCTCTATCTCTGTGCTTTCACATCGAGAATTATTTGCGGATGAAGAGATGTCAAAGGGGTTTACTTCCCAAACAGATCCTGCTACGTTGATATATAAATTATAAGCGCTGGTTTATCAAGACTACGCATGAAAAGCACTTCAAATTGTTGATTAACCGCCAGAGATGGTTTCTGAACATGTAAAATAATTTTCATAAGCCGGTAAGCCAGTTGACAGTTTTAACATTGAGGAAAGAATACTTTTCATAGAACTCTGATTTTCACAATCTAGCTGTAGTGCCATTTCTTTTGTTCTTAATCCCTATCTTACTTCCATATAAGAAAGTATCATGAGAAAATGGTGTCAAGAATGCAATTAATGAATCCAATACATTCCATTCTACCAAAAACAATACTCATAATCATGATCATACATACAGACAACATACCTGAAAGGCTGCTGACACGTTCTTTCACTCTTGGATTTTCTGAATCAGTTCCTGACGTAAAAGCAATATCTGCTCTAAAAGGATTCCTACCAGAGATCTGCATAAAAATCAGAAGAAGGGAGGACGTAAATAACGATAGAAAACTGAGGGAAGTTACTAAATACATCCACCAAATTTCTCTCTACACTCACATGTACAACATGAGACGCTGTATGTTCTCCTAATCATGTCATAGTGTGGGTACATAAAGAAACTGGGTGGTGTATTTAGCAGCTCTCAAACTTGAGACGAAAATCATTTTCCTTAGTAAATAACATAGCCTTGTACATATTTGGTAATTTTAACTGCCTACCTGAAAAACTAAAATGTTTGGAGAATCATCTGATGTGTCCGAAAGTTGTAAACGGCCAATCTTTCTTGCCTAATAAAATGAACATGAGACTATGAGAGTATGCACGCACGCGCGCACACACACACACACACAGCATCAGGGAGAGAAACATCACAGGAAATTGAAAGTTGAAAGATGAAGAAGAAGATAGTTGATAGATTGCAGTAAAAACGAGATTCTCATCAATACAGTGGTAACCAACAGGGTGTAACATGAAACAGATAACTAGAAATCAACTCTCACATACTTGGCCTCCAAGATCTTGCTGGACAAGATCCGATAAATTGTGAGTATGAGGTGTCTTGAAACCAGAATAATGGACTTCCAAATCGTCCTGCAAAGAAGTTGGTCTCAGATCAGCAATACTATCAGGGGTTTAACTGCATGTGTGATGAAAGGGACAGCAATGTATGGGTTACAGAGCAGTATACTGGGAGAGGTGGTTCTTACATTTTGAAATAATAATGTGAAGCAGAGTATGTCTGCCTGCAACCAATGCTAGCATGTCTAATTCAGTTTAGGCAATTTTTTATGGGGTGAGACGAATATGCTACTTGCTGTGGAACAACGGCAGTATGAACATGAATCTGTCCAATACCTGGAAGAGTTCAACAACAAAAGGAGTGGTCTTTAAAAACAAAATTGGGCCGTTGGCATTAAATAATGGTGGTTACGCTTGTGTAGGTGCAGGGAGGGGTAAACAAGTGATGGATCTAACTTTGGCATTGTTTTTGCGCAAGGTGCTACTCTCAGGCTCTACGATGGATCCTCAAACTTGCAACCTGAGACTTCACCACCGCTAGCTTAATCCCACTCGCTCCCAGTTACGGCCTCAAAATGGAATTAGCATCACAATTGGCTAGGGCTTTTAAAGATGTGACTATCAACAAATTGGGAATTTCAACCTTAATCTGAATCTTTGATGTTAGGTGGGATATTTACTTTTTAACTTGAGCAAAGTTGGCTCGACTTGGGAGATTTTACAGGCAAATTTGGCTGAATTTCCTCCGCATTAATACAAATGTTTAAGGAACCCTTTTTCTTGCGAACCCAGTTTTTTGGATTGGCAAAATACTACAATTTCCGACTTAAGACTGATTTTGTTTCTGTCCAAGTGTTGTCCCATTTGAATCTGATAAACATGTTTGGAAATGAAGTTTGCCAACTTTACACGTAAAATCAGCAATTGGAGAACCTCCTCTTATGTGAATACTTGAGAAAAATACACAAGATTGTGGAAACCTCAAGCCACTCTAGTTTATCCTACAGGGTTGGTTCCTTTGGCCCAACCTTAAATTGGTTGAGCATGTTTGAGACTATAATAAGAGGAGGATTTTCATTCCCATTCTAAAATACCTGAAATGCAATTGGTGACTCGGGTAATTTCGTACACCCAAATAATTCTGAATTCCCTCTGATAACCACAATTACGAATTTAATTACTGAAACGTTTTAAGCTACTTGATATATCCAAAGAACATTCAATTTTACCAACATTTCAACTTGATACATCATGCAAGATTAGTATTTGTTTTACTATTGCAACAACAGGGCAAATTGCACTTTTGGCCCTTGAACTTATGGTCAAGTTCAAATTAACCTCTTTTGGTTTCAATTTCGAACATTACATCCCATATATGTACCATTTGTTGGAATTAACCCCCTTGTTATGGGCTAGGCATTGATGTGATGGAAAGTGAGCATCTGAGTGCCAAACAACATACGAACCATATTAATTGACATCTTTTCCCTTCTTCTTCAAGTTTGGCTCATCCTCTCTAAATTTCAAAGACCCACTATCTCTCTACAACTTCCTCCACTTCTCCACCCGTCTCTCCCTACAACATATGGCTAACACCAGCACAACCACCACTCCCTTCTTCTTAAAAAGTCAATTGCCAGATATTCATATTATACATGAATATGTATATATATACACATAAATATATAAACATCTATAAATATATTCCGACAACATACCATTGATTCCAAATGTAGATTCCAACCTCCAAGGTCTGTTCGTGATCCAAAAGCCAGGAGAGAATCCTCACGAATGTCCAAGACATCCCTACTCAAACTCAAAGCATTGCCATCTTCATCGGCAAGATAGAAGAAAAGGTGAGCAATTTCCCCTATGTCCTCATCCAGTTTGGATCTGTTAATACATCACGATAGCAGAGCTTCCATAAAGTGCCATGCACAATGCACGTGAAAATTGAACATGTAGAGTAAATAAAGAAAGTAGGGAGTACTAAAAGTGATAGAATACGAATGTATGTTAAAGTTGTCACATCAATCAAAGTTAGACCCACTTCGGTATAAATTATAGTTGGGTTAAAAACACTTACATCCTGTGGTTTCGCCGATTTTCACTTACCCCCATGTGCTTTAAATTTTGAGAGCATTTTTGCTCACCCATTGCTCACCCAAGCACCCATTGGTTGAGCACGTGGGCCCCACCACTTTCCAACTTTTGTTCATCCCAATTTTACCCATGGAAAGTGGCGGGCCTCACATGCTCACCCAATGGGGTGCTTGGGTGAGCAATGAGTGAGCAAATTTTGGGTGAGTAAAAATGCTCTCTTAAATTTTGGCACTAAATACCCCCTATGTTTCGGACTAAAGTGTAACCGTGAGTTTTTCCATGGAAATTTAACGGAATTACACTTGGGAGGCCTATTTTGAACGGGAAAATATTTTTTGCCCCAAAAAGTCATATTAAAAGAAAAATAAGTCATAAGCCATTTTCTTTGGGACAAGCACACGACCTGTATCAAGAAAACCCTAAAAAATGTCAAAGGTTCTTCCACACGTAATTCGAAATCCTAGGTTTCTCCCTAAATGAATTGAAGTAAACAGCTTATGCTCTAAACAATATTATGAAGATTGGGGGTAATTTGGTCATTTTAGCTTGCTCCGTTAGCAAATTTAACGGTTACACTTTGGTCTAAACCACAGGGATTATTAGTGCCAAAATTTAAATCACAGAGTAAGTGAAAATCGGCGAAACCACAGGGCGTGTAAGTGTATTTAACCCCTTATAGTAAGACATCAATTCATTAATTTCATAGAGGGCATTGTTTCATCATCTTTCAACTATGAATCACATGCTAATTTTATAGAACGCATTGTTTTGGAATGTCTCCTAGTTTGCAAAAAAAAAAAAAAATTATTGAGTAAAGATAAATACTTCTCACTTTGCACGTCAATTCGTATTGCCCAATCCCCTCCATAGCCACTGCCGTCCCCTTTGGATTTCAAAAAATTTGTTGTCAATGTCATATCTTGGTCGACCAGAACTTGATGTCCATAGTCACGTCCATTATGATGGAGCCAACCATACGTCTGGAGCTCATCTGAATCTTGGCAAACATGCCGCATGAAATATCTTCCATCCTTTACACCAATCCACATCAATCCTGCAATCAAAGATCGTGGGGTCCTGTCAATTACAATTGTTAGTTATGGGTACATGTGTTGAATTTCACAATGTTAAATAACTGTAAAGGCTCAAACAGAATGAAGGGCATAGTAACCATAATGTAGGAATGCATCATTTATTGACGGTTAAAAATTTAAATGATAAGATGGTCTTTCATATTTAATTTGGTTTGTAAATAATATTACTAGCTATAAATGTTACTAGATTTATCGGTTATTCTCTCTTAGCATAAGAAAGTGTTGATTTTAGCCATTAAAGTTATTAGTGGACAATCCAGAAGGGTATCTATTACGTCTTGTCAAGAGTAACTTTAGTAGCTTTAAGTCATGATTGTTAGGAATAATCACCCTTTGGAAATGGGGGCATACTAGCTTATGAAATGCTTAAAATTTAGTGTTACAGATTGTCTTTTTGACTTCTATTCACATTATTCCTAGAGGAGTCTGGGTTATTGCTTCTAGAACTAAATCGTGATGTGAGATGAAAAGATGTTGACATTAGCTAATGTTTTTAGTTTTTTTCGAGATGAGATTACAGTTTATAGGTGCAATGATAAAATTTAGAAAATGTGGCAAAGTACTTGTAAAATAGTGGAGAAGCTAGAAACTAACATGAGGCCACTGTACGCATGTACCACTAGTAAAGCTGGGCATTTGTGAATTAGGTTTAGTAATTTCCAGAAGGAAAAGCACCTCAGAAAATGGTGCGACGAGGAAGATACTAGTGCAGCATCTTGACACATGCATTTTTCTGTAATCGTATGGCATCTTGGCTTGTTTGACTCCTAAGTATTTTTGACTTCACATACTTAAGCGGTCGGTTTTGGTCGGATTTTTTATGAAAAAAAAAACCAACCAATAGTGGCGGTTGGTCGGTTTTTGAAGCCTTTGGTAAGTTTTTCAGTCGGTTTTGGCTTGAGCATACATTTATAAAACCAACCAATCGGTTTTTTGGGCGGTCGGTTTCGGTCGGTTTTCGGTTTTTAACTTACACCTCTATGAAATACCATCTAAGCACATTACTACAGAATTCCTATGGCAGAAATCTATTTGATGTTCGCAGCAGACCAGGCTTACTGCTACAAGAGCTAAACCGGGATACAGAATTTGAAAAGATGTTGATGTCAGTTTATTCCCTTTTTAATGGGCTTTAACTTAAATAGGGAAGTATAAAATTGAGATAATGGGCGAAGCACTACAAAGATAGTACAAAAGCTAAAAACCTACTACGGTACAGTGATATGCAGGTAGCTAGGTGCAGTACAACTACTAAAATTTGGCACTTGTAAATTAGGCTTATATAATTTCCAGAAGGAAAATTTATTCAGAAAATGATAAAAACAACTCGCAAAATAGAGAAAAGGGAGATACTAGTCCGACACCCAATAGAAGCAGCTCTTTGAGTAATTTTATGGCATATTGGTATGTTGACCTCTCAATAGTATTCTTCATTTAACATAATAGAACATCTAACTACATTGCAAACATAATTTCTACCCAGGAATATTTGTATGTTTTCATACAAAAGGCAATAAATATTTTCAGAGTACAGCCTTCTTAACTTCTTAAAACATATCTTAGCTCATTTGACAATACCCAAGATGTTCATATTTAGTATCTGCTCTCTAAGTATTTCAATCATCAAATTTTGAGAATTGTGTAGTTTGGCAACGGAACTTGAAAGCTGAAAATTTATTGTGGCTTCTCTATTAAATTCTATAGATCGATAATTCAATGTCAAATACAATCGAGAACCCAAAAAAAAAATGGTGTCAAATTTTAGTCAAGTTGACCTGAACTATCACTGAATGCTAAATTTCATAACCGAAAGGTGATTGTGAAGTTAATCTGAATTTAGAAGTTTAACTGTAGATTTTCAGTTTTACAAATTCAACATTAGGTTCTTGAGGACTAATGTTGAATGCTAAATTTCATTACTACGAACTTTCCTGCACATAATTTTCACTGCTCTCAACTAGCACCTAATTTTTTTTCCCTAACTTCTACAACAAAAAAAAAAAAGGGACACTACAGCTGAAAATTCTAATCATATAAGTGTTTCTTATAATGCAAGAATTCAATAAAAAAATGTTGCTTCAAATTGTAGACAACATGTTAGACGATCAAATCGAATTGCCAAAACTAAAATCTTCAGTTACACATACTGATTTCAGTAAAGAGAAAGGAATACCGTGCACGAATTCCAAGATAAACATGAGGTCGATAAGTCCCCCAATACAAGCTTTCCTTGTGCTCACCTTGAAACTGCAAAAAAGCGTTTGAACAATCCAAAGCTCAAAAACAGAGTTTATTATACGCACAACAACTACACACACACACATATATATATACACATAGATGAGAATTTCACCACCTGAGGGAGATCCATGAGTTTCGGAGCAGGGAATGGAGTGACAACCCTGGGTTTGTGAGCTTCTTCGGCGGGTTTTACGAGTTGGTATATAAGAAACAAGGCGATCAAGAACGCGATAGAGCCAAACCCTAGCAGAGCTCTGAGATCAACGTTGAGGACATTGATGAAACTATCGTTTCTTCTTCTGTTCTTGGGGAATTTGGGGGGATTGAGTTTAGGATTACGAAGAGTGCGATCTTCATCGACGTTTGTGGGAGATTTGATTCTGCTTCGTGCACTTGTTCGTACACTTCCAGTCATTTTACAGACTTTAGGGTCTTCGGTAACTCTACGAACCTCAAATTCTCATGGCAATTAGCGACAAGTGGAGTGAGAGCTAGGAGAGAAGACTCTAAGACTGTGCGTGCGTGTGTGTGTGTGTGTGTGTGTGTTTGAGAGAGAGAGAGAGAGAGAGAGAGAGAGTGGGGTTGGGCTGGGCCTGGGCCCTGGGTTAGTATTTTTCAGGGCACACAGGGCCTCCATTGTTGCCAATTGCCAATGGCAGAGTCCTAATTCAGCTGAACCTGTACCATATGGGTTAATTAGATTTTACTTTTACACGTGGTTAGACTCAATTTCACTTAATCCTTGTGCTTTTGAATTGAGGTGAAATTGTTAAAAATTTTCTCAAAATTGATAAAAAAATCTAAAATTTGTCAAAAATATTAACAATTAATCCTGTTTGTGAGATCGATTTTGGAGTTAATCCCCTATGTAGAGAAAATGCTACCATTTAATTCATACATCTAGGGGTAATTTTTAACACTTAACCCCTTGTGGGTGTTAATTTTGGGTTAATTACCTATGTGAGGTTAATTTTAACACTTAAACTCTCCTATGTGGAGCTAATTTTAACACTTAATCTCTATGCAGGACTGTTTAGGGAGAAATATTAATGGTTTTACTATAGTTCAAAATCACAGGAGATTAAGTATCCACTTTTTGAACCATAGGGGTAAAGTAAAAATGAGTTGTTTTATTTTCTGGGGTTCTAGGGCATCCTTTGGTAATAACTTTTGGACTTATTAAGTGAATTATGGAACTTTAGAAGCTGAAATGAAACTGCTTAGCAAAATAGCTTTCGAAATTTACTTAAATTGCGAGTCAATTGTAACTATTTGAGATGCAATCAAAAAAATTTTAAAAAAATATTTGGGATTGAAAAGCAGCTTTTGGCCAAAAGCATTTTTTTGCAACTGAATTGCAAAAGCAAAAGCTATTGCCAAATAGAACTAGTCCAAATAGAACTAGGCCTCGTTTGGCAACAATTTTTGAGTTCAAAATGTGATCATTGAACTCCAAAACTAAAATAAAATTGTATGGCAAAGCAGCTTCTACAATCATTCGCGGAAGAATGCCCTTGATCCTACATACTACATAGCACGACCATTAGAGTTAGGTTGGAGACATTCAGATTCTTCCTGTTGGATCTTATCTATTAAAGGCTCATCAGACAACAATTCCTGCTATGGCAATTTAATAATAAATAAATTATTGCTTTTAACCAAGGTTGCTATTGGTAGTCTCTTGTTACCCTAGGGTTTCGAAGGAGTCTGGGCGCAGCCAATGTTTTGTCTCCTTGTGATTTTATCACGATGGTGTTTGTGTGATTCTTTCTTTACCTTTCTTTTATTTTTTCTTTTCTTTTAGCCTTGTGTCTCTTCCTTCTGGTGGCACTTGGCATTATGGATCTGGATATTGACAAAATGTTTGAAAATCTAACGCTTACTGTAGAGGAACAAGCGACTTCACTGTAGAGGAGGACGTTTTTTCTAGGTTTCAGCACAAAGAGGATCTATGTTTAATGGGGTCTCTCTGTTCAGCAAGACTGATAAATGCAGAGGTACTTAGAATAAGTTTTGTAATGCTTTGGAAAGAGAAAGGCTTTGTGATGAAGGAGATGGGTAACAACTTTTTTTCATTGAATTCAATGATGCTGTGGATAAAGCGAGGGTATTGCGCATGGAACCTTCGACTTTTGACAATCACCTTTTTTGTTTACAAGATCTTGATGTATCTTTGGCAGCAATCGGCTATCATTCACATAGATGTCGATTTGGCTACAAATTTATGATCTTCCATTCGGTAGTATGTCAAAAGAGGTTGGTTGGCGACTGGGAGAACGAATGGGGGAAGTGCTCATGGTTGATGCCAATGATGCGGGGTTTGGATGGGGAGAATATCTTCAGGTGAGGGTAAGGATTGATATAATGAAACCCTTACAGAGAGGGGCTGTGATGAAGTACAAAGATTAGTCTCTATGGGTTTGGTTCAAATATGAACGCTTACCCAATTTTTGTTTCAAGTGTAGTAGAGTTGGGCATTCTGAAAAAGAGTGCGATCATGGGAGTCATGAGGATCTGCGACATAATCAATCTCTTTCCCAATAAGGAGTTTGGCTTAGGGCCTCAAACTCGAAATGTGCGGATCTAAAATCTCATAAGGAAAATCGTACATCCTCGCACATATATGTCTCCGGATGGTGATCATACGGTTAGTGATCCGGGGATAAAGGATGGCAGCAACTCAAATGGTAACGATGGTCCCTCTCTAGAGGATGTAGTTTCGTCTACACCTCATAAACATACACAGAACAATGATAGTCGATTTAGTGAAGTGCAAAGCCCTCCCAAAATTCTTTTGGGGCTCGGAATAAAGATGATATTGAGCCTCGTATGGAGAAGGATTTGGTTCTAACGAAGATAGATATGGTTATTGATGATCGGCCAGTGACCGTTGAAAGAGAAAGGTCCTTGTGGAAGCAGCGTGCACGAAATGTTGCTTAAGTGGAACAGACGGCAATTACCACGGGAAAAAAATAAAAATCGGTGAAGAGGGTTCTGAACATTGATGATGGGAATGTTATCACAGATGAGTGCTCTAAGAAACCTAGGGTTTTTCCACTTTTAATCGATGTTTTCTCTGTACCAGCGGCGGCGGCTGAGACCCAGCCCTGCCTAGACCAATGAATCTCCTATGTTGGAATTATCGGGGGCTTGGGAATCCCCGAGCAGTTTTAGCTCTTCATCGGTTGGTGAAGGATGAAGTTCCCAAATTAGTCTTCTTGTCAGAGACCGTTCTGGTAGTACTAGAGTAAGGCGGGTGTGTAAAACTATTGGTTTGCATAATTGCATTTCAATTTGTGGCCATGGTCATGGTGGGGGTGTTACGTTGTGCTGGGATGAAGCTGTTGTTGTTTTCCTTTAAAGCATGTCCTCTTACCATATTGATGTTATCATTGAAGATGGAGATAAAGACAATTAGTTGTGTTTCACTAGTTTTTATGGTCATCCGGATTCCTTAAAACGTCACTACACATGGAATTTATTAAAATCTTTGAAGCAAGCTTCTGATCTTCCATGGGTTATTGGCGGCAATTTTAATGAAATCTTATATTCGTGGAAAAAGGAGGGTGGTAATATAAGGGCACTTCGGCTTATGAATATGTTCTGGGAGGCAATTAATTTTTGTGAGCTATTTGATATTCATTTACGGGGTAACAAATTTACTTGGCAGTGTAATCGTGGTAATGTTGTCTCCATTCAGGAGCGTCTGCATCGCTTTCTTGCATCTGCAGGTTGCCAACTCTCTATTTTCAAATGCAATTGTCTATCACCTTGTTGCTCCAGTCTCGGATCATTTACCCATTGTCCTTTGGTTGAATGGTTGTAGCCCGGCTCGGCCACTTGCAATCAGACGTTTCCATTTTTAGGCTATGTGGGTGGGTCACGATCAATGTGCGGATGTTATCTCAAATGGTTGGGTTGATGAGCCTCGTAGCAGTGATATTTTGCAAAAGATTAAACATTGTAGTGAGGGGCTTGATTCTTGGAATAGAACCACGTTCAACCATATTCAACGCCAACTCAAATTAAAGAGGGTGGCACTTTTGCGGCTTAAAGAGCGTCCTCTGGAATTGAGAGATTTGGGAGCTGAGAGAACCATCTCTTAAGACATTAACATGCTTCTTGAAAGAGAAGAGACTATGTGGAAGCAGAGATCAAATCAATCTTGGTTGAAGGAGGGCGATCGTAATACCGCTTTCTTCCACCAAAAGGCCTCCCAACACCGAAAGAGGAATTTGATTGAGGGCCTTTTGGATGGGGATGGTGTTTATGGCTCTACTGATGACCACATGTATACGACAGCTATTGACTATTTTGCTGATATTTTCACTTCGTCCAACCCTTATGATATGGATGATTTTTTTGTTTCTGTTGAGCTAAAGGTTTCGGAGAGAGACAATTGGCGGTTGTTGTTACCGGTGACTATGGAGGAAGTTAGAGTAGCATTATTTCAAATGGGCCCCACGAAGGCTCCGGGACCAGACGGTATATGCGCTCTTTTTTATAAAAAAAATTTTTTGGTATATTGTTGGCAATGATGTTTTCAAGCTTGTTAATGATTTCTTCACGCACGTGTATTGCCAAATGGTATCAACTCCACCCACATTGCCCTTATCCCGAAAGTTAAGGAACCTAAGTGTGTGCGCGATTTCAGGGCTATTGCTTTTTGTAATGTAATTTATAAAATTGTGTCAAAAGTTCTTGCAAATAGGCTAAAGATCATTCTTCTAGGCATTATCTCCCAAAATCAGAGTGCTTTTGTTCTTGGAAGGTTAATTTCCAACAATGTTCTCGTTGCTTTTGAAATGATACACTGTATAAAATCTAAATCGAAGGGCAAAAATTGTCAGATGGCCTTCAAGCTTGATATGAGTAAGGCTTATGATCATCTTGAATGGTCGTTTATTGAGAACACTTTGTCTCGGTTTGGGTTCAGTAGAAGATGGATTGAGCTTATAATGAAATGCATTACCTCGGTTTCTTTTTCTGTTATTATTAATGGTCATCTCACTCCCAGTTTTGCTTCGACTTGTGGCATCAGACAGGGTGACCCACTTTTCCCTTATCTTTTTTATCTTGTGCGCTGATGTTCTCTCCTATACTTTAACGATTGAAAACTCCCGGGGAAACATTGGTGGGGTTAAGATTGCAAGAAACATCCTAAGTATCACTCCTTTTTTCTTTGCAGATGATAGTTTACTTTTCTGTCGTGCAAGGGAAGAGGAGTGTTTACGGGTAATGAGCACTCTTCGGCGATACGAGGAAGTCTCGGGTCAAAAAGTGAATGTTGATATGTTTTTCTTAGCCCGAATACTCTTGATGATGTGTCTAATAACATTAAAGCCATTCTTGGTGTTAACTCCTTTGTGGCCCATGAAAAATACTTGGGTTTGCCGTCTCTAACCAAATTTTTGCGCGTATCCGTGATAGGGTGGCAAGTAAAATCAAGGGTTGGAATGAGAGATTACTTTCTAGAGGTGGTAGAGAAGTTCTCATCAAGGCGGTGGCTTAGGCGGTTCCTACTTTTGCCATATCTTGTTTCAGACTCCCCATATCCATGTGTAATAGCATTTCTAGGATCTGTCTGAGTGAGTTTTGATTTTTTAAACCCACTTACATCCCATAGCATTTTTGCCACTTGGTAATTCAATCAAATCCCATGTGTGATTTCGTTGAAGTGCTTATAATTCATCATCCATTGCTTTCTGCCAAAGAGGATTATAGCTTGCCTCGCGGTAAGATTGAGATTCATGATGAAAAAGTATTATAGAAAAAGCAACATAATCATGAAGATGAATAGAAGGAGTTTTTACCGGGTCACTTCGTCAGAAAGGTGGAGTAGGTGTAGGAGTAGGACCAATAGTCGGGGTAGGCAGCTCAGGAGAGGGTAAGGTGGACAACTTAGGAGCATCATCAGTGGGAGCAGGTAACTCAGGGGATGTGGATGTTGTAGAAGGCTAATTTGTAGGTGTACTTTCTGGAAACAGGTCTACCGAAGGATCAGTGAAGAGAAGAGGAGTAGTATTGGGTGAGAGGTGAAACTTGGACATGGAGAAAAACATCTTGTGTTCCTAGAAGATAACATACCCGGACACACAGAGACGTTTGGAGTAAGGATCCCAACACTTGTATCTCTTGTCTTCAATACCATATCCAAGGAAGTAGCATAGGCGGGATCGGGACTCTAATTTGGTGCATTCATGAGGTTGAAGAAGAACAAAACAAGCACTGCCAAAAACCTTAAGTGTACTATAATCAGGTGAATGACCATAGAGTCACTCATATGGAGATTGTTTACCAATGATTGGGGATGGAACACAATTCTTGGTGTAGATAGTTGTAACAGCGGCTTCCCCTAAAAAATGTTCAGGATAGGAGGCAAATATAAGGAAGGTACGAATTGTGTTTAAAATATCTTGATGTTTCTGCTCAGCACGACCATTTTGTTGGGAGGTGCCTAGACAAGAACGATTTGGGAGAGAACCATACTAGCGTAGGAAATTAAGAACTCCAATATCAGTGTACTCGGCATCATTGTCTGCACAAAAAACTTTGATATTGCAGGAAAATCGAGTTTTAACCATAGTAGCAAAATCAAAGTATAGTTGAGGCAGCTCAGACCGATTACGCATGAGAAAAATCTAAGTATAACAAGAATAATCATCAATAAAAATAGTAAAGTACCTTGATCCTCCCATAGTTACAGTGGGAGAAATGCCCCCAAACATCTGAGTGAATTAAGTCAAAGGGGGTAGAAAAAAAAGAATCACTTTTATTGAATTGCAATGATGTTTGTTTTGATAGTTGACATGGAAGACAATCAAATGTTTCTTTATTAACAATTCCTAATTGATCACTAGAGATTAAAGGTTATAGACGCCCAATAGAGGCATGGCCAAGACAAGAGTGCCAGAGACTAGAACTGGAAGAGACTGGAGTAGCTGTCTGAATAGAGGGGATGAGGTAAGTTAGGATATGAAGATTGATAAGCTCAAAGAATCGTCCAACTTACGGCCTATCCCAAGAGTCCGTCCCGTCTATGGATCCTGCACACAACAACCATAGGAGGAGAAAAGAACAGTAAGACAAGATCACACAGTTGCCTAATAGATAGATTTAGAGTGAGTTTGGGAATGCAAATAAGTGTGAGGAAGTGAATCATTAGAGGTGGAAACCATGCCTATATGACTAACTAACATCGGAGTACCATCAGCGGTTTGAATGGTTAGTGTTTGAGCAGCAGATATTGTGGTAGTGAAAGTAGTGGGATCCGCTGTCATATGATTACAACAACCAAAGTCAAAAAACCAAGATGAATTACCTGTAGTGACGGAGAGAGCAGTAGGAATGGGATTACCAGATTGAGCGAGGATTTGTTTGACAATATCTTCCACGTAAGAGGCAGTAAACCCTTCGGCAAAAGCATTGGATGATGAATGGTCAGCTGTAATAGTAGCAAATTTAGAGGAACCACCCTGAGGCAGGGAGTGTTGCTTAGCAGGGTATTGGGAGCAGTCATACTAAAGATGAACTAGACCTTGCTTTTGATAGTATTTGCAAGTGTGAGCACAATAATCCAAGAGATTGTGTCCACATATTTTGCAGTAGTTGCACCATGGTTTTGGAGGGTTTGGAGGTAAAGGGGTAGTGATGTTTGGATTGAAAATGATTCTTGGACTGATAATTGGATTGAGAACGATTCTTTGGTGAATACCCCCGATGAGTAGTAAGGACCGTGTCAGGAGGAGGTCCTTTGGGAGTAGCAAGAACACTGTCGATAGCCGGAGTTTTGTGAGGGCCAATGAGAGTTTCCTCAAAGATGAGTTCAGTAATTGCTTGATTGAGAGTCGATAAAGGACTCCGATGGAGGAGAGATGCACGAACATGATCAAAATCATTAGTAAGAGCCATCAAGAAGAGAACTAGACGCTATCGATCGCGATATGAGGAGAATATCTCAGCATCGGTGGCATAAGTGAAGTCAGGTTCGGAAGAGGTGAGTTGATCCTAAACATAGTGTATCTCAGAGAGAAAGCTATTGATTGTCTGCCCGGGTTGTTGTTTCATACGGTGAAGAGTGCTTAAGAGCTGATATTGATCAGCTAGATCAGTTGTGGTGTAACGTGTGGCTAATAAATCCCAAAAGGATTTGGTAGTGGTGAATCTGCTAAATTGGAGACTGATAGAATTAGCACAAGTGTTGCAGACCTAAGTGATAATTTGATAATCTTGCTATCCCAATCTTTAAGACGATTTGCAAATTTGGTTTTGTCCTCTCCTATTAGCTGGGTGGGTTCGGTAATATCGCCAGTGGTAATACGCCAAAGTTTGCGTCCTTGTAGAAAACTAGACATGGCATGGACCCAAGTGATATAGTTCGTTCCGTCCATAGTGATAGAAATGGGTTGGGGACCCTTTGTTATCAAAGAAGTGTTTCCACATGGGGCAGTAGAAGTGATCAACCCGAAGAATGGTAATGTTTTTAAGATGAATGGTCAACACCTTAAACCATTTTTCGAAAGTTTTGCACCGTAGTAAGAAACCATCTATTTGGATGATCCTGACTATTCTGCTTAAAGAAAAGTTTGGACCTCATCTGTTGTACATTAGTTTTCTTTCTTTTGGTGTCAAAAATTAGAAAGGCATGGTTCCAGTGGTTTAATGTCAATGAATTTTGGACACAAGATGCCTCTGTGATAGTTTCCAACCCAAAAAGAAAAATCAAAGATCAACGGTTCAATCTCTGGGAATTAGACAAACACTAGACATCACTAAAAAATTTACAACTCTTTGTCCAGAGTTGTTGTATGATTTTCTAAAAATAGTAAACAAATCTGAAAGACTCTAATCTTTTTAGGAGATCTTATCAATACATTAAACTTCATAGAAAAAAGTATTTAAAGCCAAGAATGCTTGATTAAAGTTCTGATTTACTCATTTCAAGAATGTGTTACTATTCTGAAACTTTGGATAGATTATAGTTGCTTCACAAAACTCATGACCAAACCACTTTAAACATGAAATCTCATTAAAACAAAAATCATAGTGGTAAAACCTTGTGTTGTTGAAGTTAGGAAATTGTGTTCCCAAAATCCGTTGACAGTGCGTATAAGTTGGTACTGCAAAAATTTCGTGAAAACTACAATAACCCTATAAGGGCAGAACTAGGGTTACCTTAAACTGCTAAAACAGATTGCTGTAGTAGACAAATCGAGAACACGGGCTCGATAACAGCTCACAATCTTCTACCGTATTCCTTTGCTGCCAGAATATCGAACTGAGTGTGGGCTCCTTCGAAATCCTTTATGTTTCTGCTCTCTCTTTTTACGCTCTCTTTTCTATTCCAAGTTATAATGCTCTTGATGGAAAAACGCAAACTGAGGAGAGAGCCAAAGCAGTTACATAGGCTATGATAGGGACCATAAGAAGTCAATAAGGAATAGGCTTCCTTATGGAATTATGAAACCCTAATTCGAACTGAATCAGATTCCTATTTCCATAAATTATAATTCATACCACTAAAGAATTATAATTGCACTCTTACCCTTATCTCAAAAACATATTTCGAGCTCCATGTTATTAAATGCTTATTATCTCCCCATGTTAAGATTACAGATATCCATTAATTAAATATAATTACTGACAATCATATTTAATTAATCTCTTAAAATTCCTTGAGATCCTCTGCTTAACTTATTTGATATGTCGGATACAAAATCCACCTGCAGTGTTTGACATAATCAAAACTTATAAGTTTTCTCAAGGGGATATCATCAATCCCAAAATTGAGACATAGATTCCATCATTAATTAATATCCACCACACAATTAATATTGTCACCCAATCCAATGAGATATTGACCTATTTAAGGATCTCACCCTTTTAGGGATCAAAGTGTAAATATCAAATGTACGTGTCTATAAATTAACTTAGGATTTAGAGCATAAGCACTCATAATAGTCATGAGGTATTAATTATCTTATAAGTCAGTATAAAGATAATTACCCCAAGTCGGTCCCGTTTAATACACAAAGTGTACCAGCATGGTGAGTTGAAACTATACCATTTCCCGTAGTCAAGACAAACCTACTACAACACCATGCTGCAGTCCTACCGATGGTGTGTCCAATCCATCTAAGACTGTAAACCAAAATCATACATTCTACAAGATCCGATTGTCTGATCTTCCGTGTGTAAGCCAAACTCTACACACCAAACCACCTACTATGTAGAATGAAAGACACACATGCATAATATTAAATAAACAATATAATATAAATATTGCCCACACAAATTCTTATAAAAATGGATTAACTGATTTTATTAAATAAATAATAAATCAACTACATAAAGCATGGCTTTTAGTATATATATCCCTAATAATCTCCCACTTAGACTCAAAGCCATGATGCGACACACCTCACTCCTATCCCTTCTACATGACTATCAAAAGTCTTGGCCGATAAGCTCTTAGTGAAAGGATCTGCCAGGTTATTTGCTGATGCTATCTTGGTCACTTCAACATCACCTCTTTGCACGATCTCTCGTATCAGGTGATACTTACACTCAATGTA
The DNA here is from genome assembly GCA_033977485.1 of Hydrangea macrophylla. Classification (NCBI taxonomy): domain Eukaryota; kingdom Viridiplantae; phylum Streptophyta; class Magnoliopsida; order Cornales; family Hydrangeaceae; genus Hydrangea; species Hydrangea macrophylla. Next base: position 91,019,259 of record CM066991.1, on the reverse strand, counting down.
TTTTCCCTTCTTATGTACCCTAGGTTCCTTTGAGTTAGCAACCACTCCACTATTATCGCAATAAAGGGTAATAGCCAATTGTACCACAGGTACTACTCTTAGATCCATAAGGAAATTTCTGAGCTAAACGGCCTCCTTAGCGGCTTCTGAAGCAGCACATACTCGGCTTCGATTGGATGCCGTTTCTTCTCTGATTGTCCGATTGGACTGATTCAAGTTGCTGAATCTATGTTTTCTATGTATTTTCAGTGAGTCTTGTCCAATTGGACCTTCGGTAACCCCAAATTTACGATTGCTTCCTTTTTCTTTGATTACAGTGCACCAAATCTTTGATAGAGCCTAATTCTTCATCGGTTATCAAAATTTGATGATTCAAAGTTCTGTTGGCTCGTATTGATGCCTATTTTCCCTCAATGTAATCATATTCAACCTTTGGTCTTCTCGGACTTGATTTTGATCTTGAATTTCATGCCAAACTTCAATTCTAATTAAAAACATTGCCGATTATCATAATCGGATGAACCCGAACTCTGAAACTTCTGGTTGATGAGCTGTGTGCTTCGAATTGACTTTGATTTGACATCCAATCGTCCCAAACTTTGATATATGTTGAATTTTGACTCGAGTCAACATTGATTATTGACCTTTGAGAGATCCAGAATGTAGTATGTTTGCATCGGCGTTGTTGACGGCGTTGATTTGACCTTTGGGGATCCTAATTGGACTCTGGAGCTCCTTTCCTCTATTTACGTGCCCAGTGGGCCCCCTATGGCAGTTTTTTTTCTTTTTAGTCGTGCAAAATAAGGTGTCTACAACTACCCCTCTTTGTCATGCTTTGCGGAGCAAATCGTGACAACGAAACAAGACAACCCATTTTGCCTCTTTTCTTTTTATGTGGTAAAATTAAGTAAAGTATGTATAATAGTGTAACTAATCTTGAAGTATGTTCAAGATGCCTACGTATCTTCTGTGGTGAAGACTCAGGTCGAGCATAGTTCAGGTAAGTGATGCCATGATAGACTGGAAGAAGTGTTGTGCCAAAGTAGGCAAGTAAGTATAAGGTGCCATCGTAGGCAAGTGAGTGTGAGATGCCATCTTAGGCAAGCGAGTGGTGTGCCAAATTAGGCAGTTGGGGATTGAGAGAATTGCCAAAGTAGGCAAATAGCTCCACTGGGGATTGAGAGTATTACCAGAATAGGCGAACGACTCCGTTGGGGATTCATGTTAGAATCGAATAGAAGAGGGATGGTGTAGTCGAGAAGTGCGTAATTGCGTAATCTCGAACTTTAACCAAAAATATAATAAAGTGAGGGTATGGTCGAGATCTTAGAGCTACCTATGTATCTCCTATTGGGAGAATTAGTCTGTGTGTAGTTCACGAATGACAAAGATGATGCCATGTTAGGATAGTGAAGAGCAAAAGGCCATACATGGGCGTGATTGTTGTGAGATAGGAGAGCAAAATGCCACGTGGGGCATGATTGTTGTGAGATAAGAGAGAAAGATGCCAATGGGGCATGATTGCTTCAGTGATTTGAGGTGAAGGAAGCAAAATGCCATGTGGGCATGATTGTTGTGGGTACGAGAGAGCAAAATGCCATGTAGGGCGTGATCGCCGTGAGGTAGGAAAGCAAAAAATGCCACATGGGGCATGATTGTTGTGAAGATATAGAGTGGAAAAATGTGATACATGTGATTGCCATGAAGATGAGAGATGAAAGCAGCAAAATCCGATATGGGTGACTGCTGTGGAGATAAGGTCAACAGTATGTGATACACGTGACTGCTAAGGATATAAGAGAGAGCTAAATTCCACGTGGGGTGTGATTGCTGTGAGGATAAGAGACCAAATGCCACGTGGGGCGTGATTGCTGTGAGATAGAAAAGTAAAATGCCATGTGAGGCGTGATTGCTGTGGATATGAGGGAATGAAATGCCACGTGGGGGCGTGATCGCTGTGAGATAAGGGACCAAAATACCATGTGGACGTGATTACTGTGAGATAGGAGAGCAAAATTCCATATAAGGTATGATTGTTGTGGAAGTAAGAGATGAGATCGATGAAATATGGTATGTGTGATCATCGTGGAAAGGTGAGGACAGGAAAATGCAATATGCATGATTGTTGTAGAGTGTGTGAGGTAAGAGAAATACATATTATCAAACATACCCAACGTTCGTTGTTGATGTAAGTAGGATGCCGTCTGAGGGACTTACGCCCGATGGTTGGTGAGATGAATAGGATGCCATTTGACGGACTTACTCCTGATTCTGAATGGTAGACGGTGTGAATAGGATGTCACCTAACAAACTCACTCCTAATTCGCGATGATAGATGGTGTGGATAAGATACCTCTTGACGGACTTACTCCTGATGTAAATAGGATGCCGTCTGAGGGACTTACGCCCGATGGTTGGTGAGATGAATAGGATGCCATTTGACAGACTTACTCCTGATTCTGAATGGTAGACGGTGTGAATAGGATGTCACCTAACAAACTCACTCCTAATTCGCGATGATAGATGGTGTGGATAAGATACCTCTTGACGAACCTGCTCACAATGGTAGGTGATATGAATAGGATGCCACTCGACGGACTCACTCTTGATTCTCGATTACTGGTAGTAGGTGATGATATAAACGGGACGCCGCTTGACGGACTCACTCTTGGTGACCGGGAATGTGAACATGATTCCTCTTGATAGACTCACTCCTGATATTGAATGATGGATGATGATGTGAATAGGATGCCACTTGACGGACTCACTCCTGATTCCTAATTATAGATGACGATATGATTAGGATGCCACTTGACGGCCTCGCACTTGATTCTTATATGTTGAAGTTATGAACGGGATGCCACTTGACGGACTTATACCCGATGATCGAGAATGTGAACAGGATGTCTCTAACGGACTCGTTTCCTGGCAATCGAGATATGTGAACAGGATGTCTTTGACAGACTCGTTTCCTGGCGATCGAGATATGTAAATAGGATGTTTCTGACGGACTTGTTTCCTAGTGATGGGATTATGAATAGGATGCCACTTGATGGACTTAATCCCGATTTCAGTGATAGACGATGTGGATAGGTCACCCCTTGACGGACTTACTCCTGGTGGTGAGATACCTGAACAGGATGCCTCTTGATGGACTTATACCTAATTCTTGATTCAAGAGTGAATAGTTGGTCCTGAGCAAGGGGTAAATCTCTTGATAATCAGTGGATCTGAGCAGATGGATCAGTGTGAAGTTGGCGAAGTTTGATATCGTGGCTTTGTTGGGGGCAAGCTTTTGGGTTATTTGAGAGAAGTGTTGGGACCACTTGTCCTTGCTATAGAAAGTATGCACTGTCTGCTATGCTGAAAGATATTAATGCATTTTGAAAGTCATGCCATGCTAAGTACACGTATTTACAAGAGTATGATGTATGAATCTATCATCTATGAAGGAAAGCTCATGAGTTAATGGATATTGATTATCTTGTCGCCTATTGAGTACTAGAAGACAAGGTGTTTGACTGCGTGGGCTCAGTACCCCAGTGATCGTCCTTCAGAAGGACCCGATTTTTTAGTATTTGATTTCTTTCGAGCTCTCCTTCTCTCTAAACCATTTTTAACTTCGGCGCCCTCTCGGGTTTTCACCAAATCTGGTTATGTGATCGTTATGCTTTAGAGCATCTTGTGATTGAAAGTATGAGACATTCGTGTCATTAAAACGATGCAAGTATTTGATTAGTGAACCCAACAAGGCTTGTGTCAATCAAAGTGGACTTTATTGGGTTATAATGTAGGCCGGGGTCTTGGGTTGACAAATAAAAGGATTGTGTTAAGGCTCAAAGTATATTTTGAAAAGTCGATTGAGATTCTCGAGATCACCTTATGCCCTACTTCTTTCCTTCTTTAGATTTTGTTCTTCTTTATTTATTTATTTATTTTTATTTGGTTTTTCGTATTCGTCCCAATCTAGTGTGGGGTACGTTATTGCTGAGTGAAGTATGTCCTGGGGAGTGTTGCCCCAGTTTGAAGTATGTATCCGAGTCGGATCGTATCTTATGTGGATTTGCTCCAGCTTTGCATTGAGCTTTCTTTTTTCTTGTTTCTTTTCTTTTTCCTTTTTGGCATTGTCCTAGTATAGGGGGGTGATCCTCAGGGGTTGGGAAGTAGTGTATGGATAGCTGAAATGATTGTCTCTAATCATTTTGACACAAGTCGAGTCAGGTTTAAAGATCGCATGTATGCAGCATTGAAGATTATATATCATTGGAATGTGTCCTTACTTTCCTGATGAGGATTAAGGGGGCTCTCTATGGCTCGGTAGTGATCGTGATGACCTCTTTTGCTGAGTTATAGGGGCGAAGGCTGCCCCAGTCGATGTATGTCATGACCTTGAGAATGGCCTTTTATATAGAGATGGCCTTAGAGAGAGAAAACCGTGAGAGAGAGAGAGAGAGGGGATGAATATGAGAGGGCGTGTAGAGTGTGTATTTTGTGTGCTACATGTACATATAGGCACATACACATATGGAACCCCTAGGACTCCAAAGCCTATACTATTGGATTGCTTGGAGCCTAAACAAGACTATTGGACCCAGCCCAATGTGATGTGCGTGCACTAATGACTCACAATATTTCTTACAATCCTTATTGAATAACATGGTATGGATCCCACAAATCTCCACCTCTGTACCATGAGAAGAAAAAAAAATCACACCTTGAACAATTCGTCAAGATGCCCAAAAAATTCCAATTACACACACCGAATCAACATAGTCCCAACTTGATTCACCACGACCAATGAATATGTGTAACTATATTCCTTTAATTTTACCCATTAATGTCAGAGTGGGGTCTCGATCCATCCCCTCCACAACAACAATGTTTTTCCCCTCACAATCGTCTAGTCATTAGAAACCTGTCACCCGTTTCTTCGCCTCTACTGCAAACTAACACACCTAGGGTACCCTTTTTCCTGTGCACTCCATTTCCAATCACCAATCGAGTTTTTATTTATTGTACTTCCGACCAAATGATACAATCCACCACACTCTTCTCCCTTCATAAGGACTAAGCAACCACGTGTGATTTTTATGGCTCCATCTGCAACTGAATACCTGCACCCCATGCAATCCATCTGGCTAAGTGTCACGCCCCGGAGTAGCCAAAAATAGGGAAAATTTAAAATTTCCTTTCTGGACCCGTAGGGAATGACGAGTTACATAAAACTGACCTGTCCGTACAACATACTAACAAAATATATATAGATCAGAGTAAGAGATTGGCAAAAGCGTCTAATGGTATTCATGGGGGAACTTAGAGTGTTTGTTACTTAAGCTATTACAGCAGTTCCAAATGAAAACCACAAAAGATAAGTCTGGGCGATCTACGCCACTTAAATATTACATCAATCAAAAGATAATTAAAACGTAATAGAAGTCTTAGTGCGGAAATAGGCCAGGGTCCTCTTTCTAACTGGCAAACCCATAACCTTCATTATCAGGCTCTTCCTGATAGTCTGTCTCAGGATCACCTTCCTGATAATTCCCATTCTGAGGATAGTGATATTCGTCTTCATCGTTACCTTGATAGTTCTCCTCGTCATAACCTAGACGTAAAAAGTCCAGGGCAGGGAAGGAGCCGTTAGCTTTTGAAGCTAAGTGAGAACATCCTAACCGATCACTCCTAATACAGATAAGGATATACAAGTACAACATATCTTGAAACCATATTAATGAGCATATGACATGTGAAATGACGACAGAATGCATTATCGATATATTCGACTTTAACTCGACCATGAACACCACAACCGACTCATGTGACTTGTTACATTACCAGTGTAACGCCGTTAGCTCAGAGTAGAATGATTACGTTGCTATCGTCGCCTAACAGGGCCCTATAGCAGTTTTGGTTTTAAAAAGAGTAATCATTGGACTCTTAGGTCCTCGTGACCTTGCCGGGAGAATAGAATAGTTACAGCGCTATCGTCGCCTAGCAGGGCCCTATAGCATTTGTAAGGTAACTATTGTATTCTGATGGATACATTGCTATCGTCGCCTAACAGGGCCCTATAGCGTATCAATCATCAATCCATGCATAACTTCAATGATTTCAATGGAAACTCTGGCTATCGTCGCCTAGCAGGGCCCTATAGCAGTTTCTTTGTTGTTCCCATTTACTTGACTGTACCACTCGGACCACCGTGGTCCACACAATGTATAAATTGATATGACTGGGTTAGTCTCCGTGACTAACCATACAGACGTCAATGTTGACATCAAGACTCGACTATGTTCATATGAATGTTCATGCGACTATACAATCTGAATTCATGATAACAAGTATAATAGCGGATGTTAACTAAGCATGGAGTATAGTTAGCTAACATGCATTCATTATATAAGCATCACTATCAGGTTTACATAACTAATACATATCAGTATCGTCCACACAGAACGCACTGGGCATACATATATGATCAAGTAATAATTCTATAATATACCAAGTGAGTTAGGACGACTCACCTCGAAGCAGGTGTGTAAAAACAAGCGTAGCGGTTCCTACAAAGCATTAAGATTACATAGAACATTGATCAATAAGTCTACTAAAATCAGGGGCATAATGGTAATTGTGCCGGGTGGGTCCCTAAACCTCAACATGATGATCTAGACATCGTTCTGAGTCCAACGCCATTGACTAGACTCAAATCAGAGTCCGTCGCATAAAAGGCTGGGTTTTCTATACCAGTTTGGGCCCTATAGATAAGCTGTATTTTTGACCGTGTCGAAAGGTCATCAAACTTTAAGGGAAATTTCTAGACATTATTCTAAGACTCTGGGAACTAGGGGTGGGCAAACAGTTCAGTTAACCGAAATTTTTAACCGAACCGAACAAAAATAGCCAATTCGGTTCATAACCGAACCGAACTAAATTGTGTTCGGGCCGAAACCGAACTATTTTAACTAGATCGGTTCGGTTTTCGGTACCACTCATGGAAACCGAACCGAACCGAAAACCGAATTGTATAAATAATATATATATGGTACCGAGAATATCAGGGGCCAGGGCATATAAAATTCATGTTTACTTTGTTATTAAACCCTATTTCATCTAATTTTAGATCTGATCTGAGGAGAGGGCGCCGCACCGCACACACACCTCTCGGTCCTCTGCGGCTCTTCCTCTTCAGATCTTCACCAATCTCCACATCAACAGCCAGCTGTCGGCGCCGAGAAGAAGAAGCCCAGTGAGGGGTCACACCAGCGGCCAGTCGCCGGTGCCGAACTCACTCCCTAGTCCCTAGTACCTGCTCCCACACGTCCACACCACTGCACCAGGTCTTCTCTCTCTCTCTCTCACTCTCTCTCTCTCTCTATATATATAATCTCTAGATGATCTCTCTCCTAGAGTCATAGGGGTTTTTGTTTCTACAGACTACAATTTCATATTTTCATTTGATGTTGGGTTTTTGTAGGAATTTATTTCTTTTTGTTGAGATTTGTATCAAGAGATTCAAGACTATCAAGTTATCAACAATCTCACATTATTGTAAGAAGTCAGATCCCTATTCTCAGATTCTCAAACTCTCGGATTTAAAGGCAAGTAGGTAACTAATTTTAATTTTTCTTTATTATATATTATATATGCTGTTACATACTTGCATGTTAGATCAATGGTTTGAACTTTGAAGTTTGAACTTTGAACCACTATGGTCTTGTAATCCTGGTAGTGTTGGTCTGTTGGATACATGTTATTCGGATGTTTTCATGAATATCATGGACATTGCCACATTGGTTTGGTTTTTTATTTTTATTTTTTTTATGTATGTCAGTATCAGTATGTATGTTGGCATTGGCAATTTGGCAATGGGAAATGGCAGCCCTCAGCTTGGCAAAGTGTTTTTTGTTATGTTTTTGTTTTTGTTTTTTCTTTTTTTTTTCTTTTTTCTTTTTTTTTTTGTTTTTCAACTATTTCGGTTAACCGAATTTCAAAACCGAACCGAATTTGTAATTCAGTTAACCGAACTGAACCAACCGAATAACATTTCGGTCAGTTAACAGTTTGCAGTTTCTTAAACCGAACCGAACCCAAACCGAACTGAATTGGTCCAAACCGAACCGAACTGACCGAATGCCCACCCCTACTGGGAACTGACCGCGTATTTTTCTGAGCTACGGTTTATTTATTACGAATTTCTGAAGTTTAAAACGTCTAATAATAGACTCCGGAGTCCCATAATTATAAAATATGATTTGGGGAAATATTTGACCCTTATAAATATTTTTATTAACTACTAGGCCTTAAAATAGGCTAGGAGTATTTTTCCCATAATTTTCGGAGTCCATTTGGTATTTTAAATAATTAAAATACAACCAAACGGATATTTAATAAGTAATTAATAATTATTAATATTAAAGCTAGGGTTTTGTAAATAATAATTTTACAATATAGAGGCACTAGACCTTAGGAAAATTTAATATAATTTTCCTATACTTGAAAATAGTCATTAGGTATTTATTATCTAATTGTTTTAAATAAAAAAACATTTACTTATTATTTATTTAAACTAATAAATAATAAGTATATCATATGAGAATAATTCGTAATTTCATAATATAGGGATATTATTTTATCTAAAAATTATTTCAGAATATATATAATTTATTTATAGTATAATAACCATTTTTCAAAATAGTTTAACCATTTAAAACTATTTATAACCCATATAACATTAATTAATAAAACAATAATAATAATAATAATAATAATAATAATAACAATAATAATGATATTCTCAGACCCGTGGGTCAACTTGACCCGATCCAAATCCACTGGGCTATCCGTTTAAAGACTCAGCAGAGTCCAAGACCAAAAACTCGCGGGTCAAAATTTACCCGAACCCGAACTAATACGGGTAGTCCGTATTTACTAACGATTTAACTCTACCCATTAACCCATTTATGACTAAACCCGAACCTAATTCGAACCATACCCAAATTCATATATACACACAATACAATCCGACCCATTTAGGATTCAAATCCGAACCGACCCGAAACGGCGTCGTTTTGTATAAGTTGGAAAACCCATTAATTAAAACCGCCCGGCCCATACTTATAACCCAAGTCCATATACTCACTCATGCTAACCCGAGACCCGACCCGATTGTTATAACCCGATGACCCAGTGGGTCATGTCTTCTCCGGCGAGCCTGGCTTGCCGGAAAGTTGCCGGAAAATCGGGGCTTCGCCGGAAAACTTCAAACGAGCATATCTTCTTCATTTCTTCATGTAAATGGATGAAACCAACGGGAAAATGACCGGTTTGCCATGCTCTTTAACATACTAGGAGGCCAAGAGCTGGTTCATTCGTTTTGGTGACCTACTATTGGATTATTCTTTTCGGGTTTCTAAAGAATAACGATATGCATGGAGGTCCAAACGTGGCCCAAATCAAAAGCTGCTATGAGGGGGTCTTCCTGGGATCTAGAGGGTCAGTTTGGTATAACCAAAATAGGTTTTGGTCATGTTTCAAAAATGGAGCTCCGGTGAGGGCTCTAATGGCGATTCTGCCATTACCAGAGCCTAAGGCTCTGTTGGGTTTGATCAGGGGCTCGTGTGTGAGTGTGTGAGGGGTTGTGAGTGTATGGAAACAAACAGGGGGTAGAGATCTACCTGTGGAGGGCCTCGGGTCTCTTTCTCTTCCAAAACTCCGGCGTCTCTCTCTATACTTCCGGTGAGCTTCCTTTCCCTCTCCTCTTCTTCTTCTGCGTGTGTATGTGTGGGTAAGGGTGAGGCAGAGGGTGAGTAGTGAGTGTGTGAGTGAGGAAAGACAGAGGAGTGTGTGTGTGATTGCTCTGGACTCTCTCTATCTCTAAGCTCTCATATATAAACATTATACCACACACAATTTCACATGTAAGTTCACAGATCTTGTGCATCTGTTTGATGGGTTAGAGAAGACTTGAGGGAGATTGATTGTGAGGGTGATGTGAATAGGATCTCGGGGAGGGTGTGTGTCACAGCCCGGTCCCACAATAGCGGAACCGGAGCCCGTGGCACGCCACCGAGGCTAAACCAATTCATTAACGTTCCCAAAATTAGGTTTGAAGAACACACGCAGCAAAAAAAACAAAACACATTTTAAAACCAGAGGTTCAGTCGACTGCTCAGTCGACTACTCAGTCGACTTCTCAGTCGACGGCAGTGGGCAGGGATTTGAGTGCAATTCCAGTCGACTGAAATTGGGGGTCCAGTCGACTGAGGGCAGGGTCCAGTCGACTGTTGAAGGGGTCCAGTCGACTGCTTTGCTAAAATAAGAAGCAGTAGCTAACAGACTCAGGGGTTCAGTCGACTGCTCAGTCGACTGCTCCCCTGGCAGCAGCCCAGTCTGCAGAAAACAAGTTTTTAAAAGTTTTCTAACTTTCACCAAAGAACAACCACTCAATCCAAACTCAGTCCAAAGTAATTCTAGCTGTATTAAAGCATTACCAAACATAATTACAACATATCATTAACTATTACAACGGTTTAAAATCCATTCCAACATACCAAATTGAACATGGTTTAAACAACCCAATACTCTTATTACAACATCCTATTATCCCAAAACTACAAAGTTAACATTTAAGTTGCCTCCCAAGCGTACTCCCAACTCTCGTACTCACTTCTGCGATTCCTCGCCAGCATTTACACCTGCAATGGTTATTTGAATAACCACACATATTTCGATTTGTTTAAGCTAAAGCTTAGTGAATAAAACAACATATGTACATGAATGATAAACATGTCCGCATTCACATCTCTACATTTCATACTAGTCGCCGGAGACTCACGTGCCCGTCCATATTCCCAATCCGCGACTCCTCGCCAATAAGTCCACGCGAAAGGGTAAGACCCACGATTCTTCTCTTCAATCGTGCGACCTTAATGCCTATATCGGCTCCACAAAATGGCACGGTGACCACGTGCTCCTTCTGACCCACATAAGCAACTTAACATGCTCAAATACATATCACCATACTCGCGGTAATCAAAACATATCACCGTGCTATTGAGCCTACTTATCAATATAAATGCCCAATATGAACTACACAAGATATCTCTAAGAATTAAATACATGCTATCCAAACATAACATGAATACACACCAAGAAATCATTCCAAAACATAGTTGAATCACTCACCTCCGGTTTACGCGCTTATAATACGATCCAAAGAAAACCCGTGCACAAAGAACGTACAGAAGTCCGTCTAGTACAATTCCTATGAATCAGAATTCCATTTATCAACTTTTATGAAAAATTCTAGAAAATAACTTTTCGGAAAACTTGGCCAAACAGGCCCTAACATATATCAAAACGAAGCTCTTACCTCGAGGAGCTCGAATATGAAATCTAGGAGAAACCAGACTGACGGAAGGTCGTCGTTTGGCGTCGCAAAGCTCTAAGCTCCTAAATCTCCCTCTAGCCTCCCTTTTTGGCCTCCTTGAACTTTAGGTTAGAAGTTATGAGAAATATCTCATCCATCTCTATCTATATATAGGCAACACTCTCGGGGAATTACGTTTACCTCCCCACGAGTTTTCAAAACTCCTAATCAGTCTCTGAAACTTTCTACACAGCTAATTCATAGCTTTATAAGTGAAACTTCAAAATTATAAAAGTTTTTGACTAAGTTTCGTTTGGTTGCTAAAACGCGAATTTCTACATGACGTTTCCGAAGTTGCTAATTAACCTACCAATTTAATAGCGTGTTCATTCGTTCTCACCAGGATACTAAATCTAACAACAGAAACATATTCTAAGCCAGAAAGTAATACAGATATTGAAATACACATGTAAACATTTATTTTCAGATAAACATTTAAAATGTTCCACAGTGACCGTCTCATACTCGGAGAGACGTCACAACAATAAATCTTTAATCACAACAGTTTCAAAGGGTTCTCTAATACAGACACCCAAATCAACTCGTGAGTCAAAACTCACTCAACCAAGTGTCATAGGACACGTCACATCACATTATCATGCATGACAGTGTAATGCAAACGCAATAACACGAATACGGGTGTTATAATACTCTCCCCCTTAAAAGAAGTTTGTCCCCAAACTTGTACCTCGTGTCTCAAAAAGGTGCAGATACTGATTACACATCTTATCTTCTCAAGTCACTAAGACTTCACGTAAGTACTTCCAACTTTTGCCACATACACAATCCACTCCACTGAGATGACACAATCTCATGAGGAAAATAAATCCTCAGGCTCTTAAGGAAAATAAATCCTCAGAGTCCCCGCATCAATCTGATAGAAGATTCAAACAGAATCCTAGCAATACCCCAAAGCATCTCGATAAATGAGAACATCGATACCTGAGTAGAACTTACTCAATAGTCAAACCTGACACTAAATCACATCACGACGTCACCACGTCCACTCACATATCCTTTCATCGTATTTATCACATATGCTTTTCGAAACCCAAAGGTTATATCCCAATCACCAAAACGAAGGAAGTAACGCATCTCCCTTCACCTATCTTTCTTGTTGACTAAAAGTCGTTGACATTACGTCTCAACTGGTTAACATCTATACACGATTCTTCATCCCGAAGTGAACCACAACTGAGTACTATCACACATATATACCCCGTCGATAAGTCAATGCCTCAATCAATGGTTTCACATACTATAGATTTAATCTCTTACTCTGCTAATCACCAAACCACTTGTAGCGCTATAATGCATTTCAAACGACTCCCAAGTTCTTATCATTTCATTCAATTTAACCAATCCCGTACTATACTTTCAATCACACGTGCCTCATCAGATACCATTCAGATTTCGAGCTTACATAACATCCCAAATCACCCACAATGAGGTCAAACATATTCATCATTTAGCTCTCCAAAGCCTGCATTCGAACTATTGCCGATTGAAGTAGAAAATCATACCTAACAGTTTTGATTTAGAACTTTCATCAAAGTCAAACACATTTCTTTCATGTTGTTCTTTTAAAACAAATAGATTTAAAATTACGCATAACACTTCATCTCCTTCTCAACATAATTACTCCCAATATACATCATAACAAAAACATTGTAAATCAAAATTGGCGTACTCAGTCATATACCTACCACAGAGTTCATCAACACGTATTCCCATGCTCAGAACATATCTTGTTCCTGTCTCAACCCTTGACCATTCACGATCCATTTTATTTATATAACATACACACATCTTGAGTCAATTATTTCTGTGCCGGAGATCTTAACTGCAATGTAATTCATTTCATCCCATACCCTACTCGTATACTATCATTTGGTCTATCAGTCCATGTAGATCCACCATCATTTACGTAGTTATACGGTTCCATGAGTCTCTAGTGTTTCACTTCCACCCTCACACAAGCTCATACCAAGCGTACTCATGTATTGCAACTCTTACTGAATTTCTGACTGCCCTTTACACTGAACATATATTCCTTGTATAACATCTCAAGGTTTCATACTTTATTTAACGATTTAGTATTTCATAACTCTAGTCAACCTGACTTAACTCCAATTCAGATTCTCTAATCCTTTATATTCGCCATTTTGATCTCAATTTCATTGTTCACGAAGAACTTGATGTCCTAAGTATTTTATACTATTCCCGTAACCATCTGAAGACAATTCAAGAATTTGGTCTTCCCAATCAAGTACCATAGTCTCACTGTGTTTGATAAATTTCTTATCGACTTTCAATTCACATACCTTTCGTGACAATACTCAAGTCAACTCGTTTAACAGCACTACTTCCAACTTACTAATTCTAAGTGTACAACATTTCACTAACCCTTTTTCTTTAGAATTTCTAAGTTGATAATCTACTCACGTAGAACTCATTCGTTTGACGACCACCGTTTTGTCTCAAGCACTAAGCATACCATATCCTTCCACGATACTTGTCTTCCAAAGTCCACTTGATACCTTGCTACAAACATTTAAAATATTTTTTTTTTTTTTTTTTTTTTAAAACATTTTAAACACTTAAAATTTTCTTGGGATGAAATCTGACATTCTCAAAATTCTCCAACCTTGTTGGAATTCAGGATGACTGAGATAACATTCTGCTACACTTTCTATTTTCGTCTGACCATTCACATTCCTTCTATCATATCCGATAATGTACGCACATACTACTACGCCTTTATCTCACTCTTACCGTTCACGTTCACTTATTCATCGAAGCCTCATCTTCCCAATCATATTTTTTTTTTTTTTTTTACCTTTCTAACTTGACTTACCCAAAGTCACTTTACTTCCCATTTCCACAACTACTCTTGTTCAGTATCGTAATACTTATCATACTTCAACTTCCAGTTGGCAACCACTTGCTTCAGAAACCCAAAGATGTTTTAAAAAACATTAGAAGAAAAGGTTTTCGTTTTATTTTAAAAATACATTCAAAATCCAGGTTCGAGGTCGCCCGTATTACAACTCTCTGTGATAACAACCTTTGCTACAATCTCCCTATCAAAGTCCTCCCATCTCCATGTTATCCAAATATCCACTCGATTCCTCTGAATCTCTTATCACGTTCTATAATTCACACTTATCTTTTACTCCCAGTCTCCTATTCCTACTTCTTTTATTCTATCTCTTCTGACAAATCACTGCAAAACACTAGGGAACCTTATTACTCTTCATTTATGTCCATTTACTCTTCATCAAGAAATTCTACAGTTTCTCCTTCAACCCATATCGTCCTTATCGTTACATCTATACGCACATAATCATCAAGTTTAAGTAACCACTCCCGAAGTATGTCATCAATTAAACTTCTACCAACTATAGTTTCAAACCGTCCGTCAAAGTATACTCTATCATTTCCGTTCTTAACCCCTCCTCTTAGGTCAGTCCTCCAATCCCAACATTTTCACACATACAATCGATCAAGTAGCATTCACTTCTAATCCTCATACCACATCTAAATCTACTTTGGTGCCATAACCATTTGAAATCAGGTTCAGTTGAGAGATTCCTCAATAACCACAATACTCATAGCTCGTTAAGATTATTCTCAATTCCCAATACATAACACAAGATAGGTTGAGAGATTCCTCAACCGTCCAATACATACCGTAAGATAGGTTGAGAGATTCCTCAACCGTCCAATCATCTCAATACCGTAAAATTAGTTGAAAGATTCTTCCACTACCCATCATATACTTGTAAAAGATAACCATAAGATAATCCCGTACGATCACGTCATAGATTAACATCATAGGGAAAACACCGTAAGAAAAGATGAGAGATTCCTCACCTATCCCATACACGAGCAATACACTCTGTTGGACTCTCTTTCTGTCATAAACTCCAACTGTCCATCTCTATTCTCTCACGTCATGACGTTTAGCCCATGTCTGAGATGGAACCCTTATCAATCAATCTCAATTTCAAAACTCGATTACGGATAATCACCTTTCATTCTTTATGTGGACTCTAAGAAAATCTCTCCTGACATTCACTACTCAAACTCCGTTCTCGGTTAAATCTCTCAAAGAGCACTTATTACTATCACTTTAATTAATTACCGATTCGATCCAAAAATCATTTGAGTTCCGTTGAAAACAAAATACTACTGCTCATTACTACCAGGATGTCATCTCCCCCTCTTGTCACAACACACGGTCTATGATAACTCATGGCAACCTTCATCTCATCACACAACTCCACATCCGTATGATTCAACCGATTCACAATGCATAATTGCTATGCATGTATGTCAATAACATAATCATGTATGTATAACAACATACCATATGCATCAAACATCTCTAATATGTATGAATGCAATTTAGAACATGTGACAATTTACTCAACACTCTACTCGTCGTCACTCAGCATATATATAACGTCACTCATTCCCAAGGCTCTAAACTTATGCTTTGATACCACTAAATGTCACAGCCCGGTCCCAAAATAGCGGAACCGGAGCCCGTGGCACGCCACCGAGGCTAAACCAATTTATTAACGTTCCCAAAATTAGGTTTGAAGAACACACGCAGCAAAAAAAACAAAACACATTTTAAAACCAGAGGTTCAGTCGACTGCTCAGTCGACTACTCAGTCGACTTCTCAGTCGACGGCAGTGGGCAGGGATTTGAGTGCAATTCCAGTCGACTGAAATTGGGGGTCCAGTCGACTGAGGGCAGGGTCCAGTCGACTGTTGAAGGGGTCCAGTCGACTGCTTTGCTAAAATAAGAAGCAGTAGCTAACAGACTCAGGGGTTCAGTCGACTGCTCAGTCGACTGCTCCCCTGGCAGCAGCCCAGTCTGCAGAAAACAAGTTTTTAAAAGTTTTCTAACTTTCACCAAAGAACAACCACTCAATCCAAACTCAGTCCAAAGTAATTCTAGCTGTATTAAAGCATTACCAAACATAATTACAACATATCATTAACTATTACAACGGTTTAAAATCCATTCCAACATACCAAATTGAACATGGTTTAAACAACCCAATACTCTTATTACAACATCCTATTATCCCAAAACTACAAAGTTAACATTTAAGTTGCCTCCCAAGCGTACTCCCAACTCTCGTACTCACTTCTGCGATTCCTCGCCAGCATTTACACCTGCAATGGTTATTTGAATAACCACACATATTTCGATTTGTTTAAGCTAAAGCTTAGTGAATAAAACAACATATGTACATGAATGATAAACATGTCCGCATTCACATCTCTACATTTCATACTAGTCGCCGGAGACTCACGTGCCCGTCCATATTCCCAATCCGCGACTCCTCGCCAATAAGTCCACGCGAAAGGGTAAGACCCACGATTCTTCTCTTCAATCGTGCGACCTTAATGCCTATATCGGCTCCACAAAATGGCACGGTGACCACGTGCTCCTTCTGACCCACATAAGCAACTTAACATGCTCAAATACATATCACCATACTCGCGGTAATCAAAACATATCACCGTGCTATTGAGCCTACTTATCAATATAAATGCCCAATATGAACTACACAAGATATCTTTAAGAATTAAATACATGCTATCCAAACATAACATGAATACACACCAAGAAATCATTCCAAAACATAGTTGAATCACTCACCTCCGGTTTACGCGCTTATAATACGATCCAAAGAAAACCCGTGCACAAAGAACGTACAGAAGTCCGTCTAGTACAATTCCTATGAATCAGAATTCCATTTATCAACTTTTATGAAAAATTCTAGAAAATAACTTTTCGGAAAACTTGGCCAAACAGGCCCTAACATATATCAAAACGAAGCTCTTACCTCGAGGAGCTCGAATATGAAATCTAGGAGAAACCAGACTGACGGAAGGTCGTCGTTTGGCGTCGCAAAGCTCTAAGCTCCTAAATCTCCCTCTAGCCTCCCTTTTTGGCCTCCTTGAACTTTAGGTTAGAAGTTATGAGAAATATCTCATCCATCTCTATCTATATATAGGCAACACTCTCGGGGAATTACGTTTACCTCCCCACGAGTTTTCAAAACTCCTAATCAGTCTCTGAAACTTTCTACACAGCTAATTCATAGCTTTATAAGTGAAACTTCAAAATTATAAAAGTTTTTGACTAAGTTTCGTTTGGTTGCTAAAACGCGAATTTCTACATGACGTTTCCGAAGTTGCTAATTAACCTACCAATTTAATAGCGTGTTCATTCGTTCTCACCAGGATACTAAATCTAACAACAGAAACATATTCTAAGCCAGAAAGTAATACAGATATTGAAATACACATGTAAACATTTATTTTCAGATAAACATTTAAAATGTTCCACAGTGACCGTCTCATACTCGGAGAGACGTCACAACAATAAATCTTTAATCACAACAGTTTCAAAGGGTTCTCTAATACAGACACCCAAATCAACTCGTGAGTCAAAACTCACTCAACCAAGTGTCATAGGACACGTCACATCACATTATCATGCATGACAGTGTAATGCAAACGCAATAACACGAATACGGGTGTTATAGTGTGTGACCGGCGTTTGGGTGGAAATCCGACGGGTCATAGGGGGTTAATTGGGTAGAGTAAGGGTTCACTGGGTAATGGTAAGTTAGGTTAGTACAATTTCTATTTTAGGAAAGATTCCTACTTTCCATTAATGTAGAGCATAGTCGTCGCTTAGGTTAACGTGCAATGCAGCCCAGTTTAAGCACAGATTTTACGGGTTTACGTGCACGCCAGTCCGAGTTTGATTTACAGTCCGAGAAAATTAATAAATGCGCGTACGTATAAGTACGGGTTTCCAGGATTTAAATTAAAACACTGGAATAAATGTAAACCAAAATACGGGGACCAGATTTTATTAATACAGAAATTTGCGGGTATTACACTAAGCGAGATCAAATTTCTTCACATCTTTGAGGCATGTCTCATACCACCCAAAGTACGAACCGCTCCATCATGCATTTTGATATTCATAGTTCCAACACCCATAATTTCAAATGGAGACCCGTCACCCAATGACATATTTTCATAATTATTTTCTTGGAATGTATCAAAATAATCCTTCCTAGAGCATACATACATGGTTGGTATAACCAGAATCCAAAATCTAATCATTACTAGAACAAGTATGTCTACATTCGAAGACTATGAGGACATCTCCATCATCTCCTAATAGAACCAAAGAATTTTCACCATCCTCCCCCCCAGTCGACCTTCCCTTTACACTGAGGACTATATTTTTTTATGTATGACCATATTCTTTGCACAAATAGCATTGAACTTTACTAGTTGTTTCTCTCTAAGTGTCGTGGGACACTAGTGAAGCCTCTACCTATTCCAAAACCACAGTATCTTTACCGTATAACAATGCAGTCACAAAGGTAGTCATACGAATTTGGAAGAAAGGTAAGAAGTAGGAGAGCTTTATCTTCTTCCTCAATCTTGACATCAACTTTTCGTAGTTGATCCAAATACCCGTTGACCACACGCATGTGTTCCATGAGATTGCCGCCTTCTTCCATCTTCAGCTGGTACAATTGTCGATTTAGATGTAATTTGTTAGTCAAACTCTTGGCTATAGAGTTTTTCTAGCTTTTCCCACAAGCTTGACGCAGAATCTTCATTCATTACATTATTGATAATATTATCAGCAATACAGAGTTGGATCATACTAACACACCGCAACTCCAACTCTTCCCACTCATCAGCCTTCATGGCTTCTGGCTTTCCATCTTGTCCCTTCAAAGCCTTGTATAAGCCTTATTGCACAAGAATGTCTTTTACTCTTCTCTACCAGAAAGTAAAATTGCCCTTTTCATTAAATTGTTCCACCATAAATTATGAGTTGATCATCGCCTTTATGGTGAATTGACTAACACATCATGGCTCTGATACCACTTTGTTGGGAATTTAACGTAGCGGAATAAAACGAGCACACAATGAAAAGAAAATAATAAGATAAAAAGAATATAAATCACACAATAGAATTGTACGTGGTTTGGCAAATTCCTGTCTACATCCACACCCAAGAGATTTTTCTTTCACTATTGAGAATAAATTGGTACAAGACACTTTTTGAATTAATTCTCATAACCCAACCCCTTTATACTCCCACAGTACTCAATACCCCAAAGAAAACCTCTCGTATACATAATTCCCTCGTATTTTTAAAAATTGGACGGATCTCTCTTTCGTAGTTCTGTAATACACATCTCTCCTCTTTTAGTCAACAAAGAGTTGACCAATTAGAAAGCTTTCTTTGCTAAATATTTTCATCGTGATAATTTTATCCTTATCAAACAAATGATTAATTGGTAATATTTGGGGCACAAACAAATCTCACAAACACTTACAAACACACTCTATCTCTCTCTTGGATGGCACCGTGGGATCCAGATAATTTCTGTGGACCCCACAGTGCCACCCTGAAGAGAGATAGAGTGTGTTTGTGAGATTTGTTAATTTGTGTCCCTAGCATTGTTGTTGATTAATATATATTATGAGAATATCTTTTCAAATAATTCTACGCTTCCCAAATTTGAATCTCAAATTTTACCTTTATATATGTACTAGATATTGCCGTGCCCAATGGCACTACCAGAAAAGGGTTTCTAAGTCTAAAATGAGCAGTAAAAATGATTTTTAACTCTAAAATTGTATAATGTATTAAAAAATTATTGTAAAAGCAAATCGACAAATTCTCCTTTGTTATTTCAACATTAGACACTGTTAACATGTATTCTAGTAGTCTGCCATAACATTAAAATCTAAACAATAATTTTTACATAAAAAATAGAGAAAAGTGAAGCCATTTACAGGCACTACCCGATAAAAAAGCGTTTCTAAGTCTAAAATGTGCAATAACCAGGTATTAACTCTAAAATTGTACAAGTTGTACTGAAACTATTGTAGACAAAAAATCTCAAGTCTCTCCTCCGTCGATGATGTCTCACTTACTGCACAATCCAAACCAAATTAAAAAATTGTTATGAGGAAAAGGAGCATCAAGTGTTATGAATTTGGAAGCAAAAGATGTTCCGAAAAGAACAAAGGGAAAGGCCATGGATGAGTCATATGTTCCTTCTGAATTTGATTTTTGAAAAATTAACTTTTATGTCAAAATCACCTTTTAGAGGTTATGATAGTTTAGATCAAAGATAGACAAAGACTAAATGGCATAAGAAGTAAAGAATTACCAAAATGAAATTTCAAATGTGGAAGCAGTCTGGATCACACCCATATTCCTTTTTACATCAGCCCTATTATGAAAGTTGACAATTCGATATTTATTAGTAATATAGACAGTAACATTGAAAGAGAAAAATTACCCATAAATGTTATGGCAAGGCAAAGTTGTGTACACAAATGTTGCAGCAAGGCAAGGCCGTGTACACCTTTCGTTGCCCCCTTGTGTGAAACAACTCCCTGTGCACCTGCATAAGCAACAAAAACAACCTTTCCCTATCATTGAGATTTAAATCACATAAATCAGACAATGTACTGATGTGCAAATTGAATATCTGATGTGCAAATTGAATACCTGATTCGCAAATTCTACTAAATACATGACCTCAGAAAGTTGGAATATTATCTTTATAGCCTTTTTGTAACATAGAAATTTCAGCTAAGAAAGTATATGCAAATAATGTGCAGAGGATAAAGTAACAGTCCAGTCTAAGAGGTTTACGTTGAGACAAATATGCACAAAATCTGGGTAAATAAGCATAGAATATGTACCAGCTTTCTACCAAAGTCTATAAATACCATTATGGCCTCTACACATGAGAACATCCTGTTTTAAAAGGTCCTAAAAAACAATTATCCACGTTTTGGTATTTTAGCAAGTATCAGTTCAGAAAATTTTTACCAATACAACAAATAACCTAGCTAAAAATAACAATAGCGAATTGGGATCCAGAAACTCTACATTTCTCAAAAATATATGGAAAGAGGTATTCATTGAACCTGAGGCAAGGAATTGACACATGATGCATTATATATGCATGTATTTGTTCATATTATGCAAGAAGATCATGACTCAATCTACCCCACCTAGATAATCCAATTAGCTAGTTTATACTCTCTATTTTTTTTTCTCTCTATCCTATCAATTGTTTAGTTGTTCTCAGTTCAGTGCATTAAAAACCCAATGATCGTCTCTGTTCTACTATGGTGCATAGGGCAAATCATTAGAAAGCAAATCACCTAAAACTAAGAGTCTTTAAGCCTTTCTTTCCAAATTTAAAAACCTAAAAACAATATTGTAGCTATATCTAATGTCTATCATTTCCATTAATTTTACAACATATTTTCCAGTAAATGATACTATCAACAATGAACATGATAAAAAAGGTCTAAATGACACACAATTCCCCACCAAAGAAAATGTGCTAGAACTATGTCACAGAATAATACATCAAAGTAGCCTGAAAAAAACCTTCTCTGCTGATAAGATTAGTTAAAGTACTTCAATGTAACAAAAGGTATTCCATAAGCATTTTAAATACAAAACAAAGTCAGAAGCATTATGTTAATCTAAAGCTGGTAGGATTAGTTATCATACACATCAAGCTGAAGAAATTTAACCAAACAAAACATGATTTTGAAGGAACCCCATTGTCAAGCACCTCATATCCAGAACATGATTGACATACCAAACCAAAAGCAACCTTCGATATCGGAACAATAAAAGTGTTAGCTTTATAAAACACGGACATAAAACGCGGACACAAAAGTTCAATTCTAGTTTTTATCACTAACCTCTTTTCAAGCTTCCAAGCATTCTCACGTATCAGTCCCCATAGTACTACCAAAGGCTGGAAAAATCGACAAAATCCATGAGCTTAAAAATCAATGAATCAAAAACAAAAATAAGAGAAGGAAACAACTTATACACTTTAAATAAATTTAAAAAATGCAAGAGAGAGAGAGAGAGAGAGAGAGAGAGAGAGAGAGAGAGAGAGAGAACTCATCTTTTTTCTCCTATTTTGGGGGAAAAATTTACTTCCTTTTCTTAATCCAACTATTCCAAAATTAACTTAAGAGTTAAGACTTACCTTGAACAAAGAATATAACTCATATCAACAGAGCCTTGATTCCAAAAAACAATAAAAATGAAATAAAGTTGCTAACAACAAACCTTTTGCTTAAAAAAAATTAGAATACAACATACTTTGTGATCTAGACTTGATACAACATTAATACCAATTACTTAGAACATAGAAATGCAAAACTACACAAACTAATTTAAAATTAATACCACAGTTTCCAAAATGTGAAGCACATGCCAACACAGACAAAAAGTTACAATGGAAGTGACTTCTAGGATAATAATGGGCTTAGGTCTACAACTCAAGAGTTCGCCAACCTGATTTGCAATGTCAGGCCTGTATTCAGTGGTGTTTCAGTTATTGCTTCTCAAAAAATTAGCATGGTCATCTGAGTTAAAATGCTGGTAACAGAAAATTGTAGTAAGATCCAATGAACAAACAGATATATATACATACATACATACATATATCGATATGTAATCTTTTATCTATGTAAATTCATGTCCAATAAAAAATCAATAAGTAAATGATATGTTGTACCCGTAAAATTGTGCACAAAATTTTAGAAAGGAAAAAATAGGAAATCAGTCGAAAATATGGGGGCACAATTATAGGAAGAAAATATTTTCCCACCATATTTTTCTTTCGAATTGGCTGAAAGGGAAATCTTTAATTATGGCGACTAAATTATGGGAAGAAAAATGTTGATTTGGGGTAATTATGGAAAGTATTAAACTATGGGGGTAATGGGGAAAGTTGGGTGTAATGGGAATTACCGAAATGGGGGTAAAAACCTATCAGTTAGAGACTGTACAAATTGAAAACTGAAAAGCATGATCTGGAAGTTAATGATCTGGGGGTAAAAAAGAAAAAAAAAAGAAAAAAGAATGATTCGGAAAAAAAAAAGTTGATTTGTAAAAATAATATGAACAAATGCTTTTTTAGGTTTAAAAATAAATAAATAAATAAATGGTTTGTTTTTTTTAAAACTTGCAGAAAATTGATCTGGACAAATTCTTTAATTGTGCAAGTTGTGGTAGGTGTAAAAACCTATCAATTGAAAATAAATCATCAAACCCATACAATTGGGGTAAAAACCTATCAATTGCAAATGCAGTCATAAAGGAAACTAATGGAACCAATGCCAATCACATACAATCAAATTACAATCGCAGACATCGAAAATTTAAATAAAACAAAAAAAATAAATCAATGCAAATGAATTTATAAAGAAAAATAAAAAGAAAAGAAAAAGAACACTTATTCATAATAAGGAAAAAAAAAAAACCTAGCAATTTTTTTTTTTGAAGTTTTCAAAACCCTTATCTAGAGATCGGAACATGAGAGCGATGCATGGACTCGAGGCCTGGCAAAGCAGCGGCGGCAGCGGGTGATGGGTTCGAGAGAGACACAGCGACAGCGGCAGCGGCGGCGAAGGGCTAGTAGATCTTCTTCTTCTTCTTCGTCTCAAGATATGTGGTAGATCGTATTTTTTCTGATCTTCTTCCTCTCATCTGTTTTTTTTTTTCTGAGCTGCTGCTTCTTCTTCTTCTTCTTCTTCGATGATCTGTGGAGAGAGATGGGGGGAAATAGATCGGTGATGGGTGAGGAGAGAGAGAGAGAGTGAGAAGAATGGTTGATCGGTAGGAAGAGATCAGAGAGGGTTTGTTTGTGAAGAGTGAGAGAAATCCGAAGAGAGAGATCCATGTAAGAGAGAGATAGAGGGTTTGGTGGGAGGTGGTGTAATACCCCTAAATTTCATTTTTATTACTTTTAAATGATTATTTCATTTTATGGGGTCAAAATAGAATTCTTAGTTTTATTGGGGGTTAACTATAAAGTGGGATATTAGTTGTTAGTCATACACGTGAGGCCATGCGTGAGTGTGTGTATAATCCATATATATGTCTAGTTGTAATGAATCTTCAGGAGATAAATTATAGGGGTGAGTCAATAGACACATGTCATCACCATGTATAGATAGTGCCTTAGTTTTGACACTTCATTGCATGACTCAGTAGGAATTGAAGCTAGATATATGGACTGATTATAAATGGTATAACTTAAAACCCAATGGCATACTATATATCGGAGTTATGTATAAGGGTGGGACCCTTTTATTGACTCACTGATTTAACTTGTCATTTATACTACAATGTTAGTTCTCAGCTAAGGCCACGTTTGGCCATAGCTTATGGGGGATTAAGTTGATTGCTAGAAGGCGATTAAGGCCATGTTTGGGACGGCTATTCAACTGGTTTTCAATTGGTATATTTATTTAAGGTACAGGGGTTGTATACAATATGCTTCCAAATTTCCGGAGTATTTCTTTATTATCTGTCTTTGTACTCTTTTGGAGTTGTACTGTATTTCATTTGGAATCTATGAATTTTTGGTAAATATGTTGGTATAAGTGTGTTGGCTAAATACCACGGAACTGATGGGTATATGAGTAAGGAGCACCTGCCAAGAGCCAATAGTCCAGAGACCAGAAAAGTCATGAATGACTTGGTAAAAGGTGAGGTGAGGTAAGGTGACTCTTGCTATATTACCACGAGGAATCCTGGTATGATGCTTTTGGGGGTGAGCGGCTGAATGTGGGATAGGTGTATATTTTTAAACCTATCAAATTGTATATTCATTGAACTGTTTATTCCTGTCATATTGTATACTTCCCCGTGTGTATTGGTAAATGCAGGTAGTACAGGTAGCTGGGAGAGCGGAGGTGTTAGAGTAAAGTCAGATTGGGACGCTGTATAGACTACTGTGGAGTCCGGGCTATTTTAGCCTTTATTTATGTCAAAAGAATTCTTGTAATTTTTTTTTACAAGTGTAATATATATTTTTTTTAATGAAAAATGTAACTATTTCAATTATTTTAGAAAGTGGATCCGGGGTGTGACAGGTGGAGCCGAGAGTGGTGGTGGTTCGGTGAGCCAGAGATGGGGAGGAAGAGAAAAGAGTAGGAAGAGAGAGTTCGCTTTCTTTGGGAGTTTAGGGGAGAAAAGAAAAGAAGAGAAAGTCGTAAGTAAGGAGAGAAAAGAAAAGAAGAGAAAGGATGATAGTTTCTTTCATTTTGTTTGGGAGTTTAGGAGAGAAGAGAAAGTTTAGTTTCTTTCCTCTTTGTTTGAGAGTTGAGAAGAAAAGAAGAAAAAAGAAAGAAAGTTACCATTCTGCCCATTAATGACTTGAACTAATGAATCCTATAACATCTCTTCTTTTCATTTTCTATTCACACCAAATAGCTTCTAGATGTACTTGGTACATGAGCTCTTTGCTTTGATAGGAGAGATAATACACGTATATAGTGTATTAAGAGCCTAGGACTTAGATGAAATTAAAATTAGTTAAGAATTAAATAAAGGGTATTGTGGGTATTAAGAAAAATTCATTAAACCCCACTTTCTTTTCTCTCCATTTCTTCCTAATTTGGAGAGAAAGAAATTGAGAGAAAGCGGGGATTAGTTTCTCTCATTTTCTCTCCTCACTTAAACTCCCAAACAAGAGAAAGCAAAACAAAGTGAGGTACTTTCTCTTCTTTTCTCTCGTTTTTTAAACTCCCAAATATAGTGTTAGAGAGAGAGGTGTGTGGGATCAAAAATCATACACTCCCAGTCAGCAAAAATACATTTTCTAGTCCTAGTCACTTGCCCTAGTAACCAATGTAATATGTATATATATATATACTAGTGAGGGTGCACGTGCAAGGCACGTGCCCGTCGGATAGTTGTATTCCTAGATATATTGTGTATTAATCTTGATATTAGAAGTAATAAGGTGTTAAAACAGTTAAATAGAAAATTGTAAATGTAACTATTTAATCTAAAACTCTTCTGACTGAAGAAGTAGATAATTATGACTATCTTATACATGAGTAGTAAAGGTAACTAATAAAACGCCACTAAAAATATATGACACAAGTAGGGTATTTCCTCTAAAAAAAATGGCATGAATGTGTTTGTAGGCCTTAATTGATATTCGAATACAATCTATAAATCCTGAATTTGAGGGAAGAAGTTGACCAAAATGTAAATATTAGTGATTAATTCATAATAGCTACTAAAATAACCACTTTATTTGACATTTTAGATATACCAAACTTAATTTTTAGAGAAGAAGTTGACCAAAATGTGAAATTAGTGACCAATTCCTAAATAGCCACTATTTAAATTTTTTTTAAAGTGAATAATAAATATCCCAAAACTTGCTGACCTAAATGCAATTACACATATTACAATATATGAATCCTAAATTTGAGAGAAGAAGTTGAGCAAATTGGAAATATTAGTGACCAATTCCTAAATAACCACTAAAATAGCCACTTTTTTGACTTTTTATGAAGTGAATAATAAATATCCCAAAAATTATTGATCCAAATGTAATTAGACACAAATTGTTGATTGAAACCTCATTTGAGAGAAGAAGTTGACCAAATTGTAAATATTAGTGACCAATTTCTAAATAGCCACCAAAATAGCCACTTTTATTGACTTTTTTTGAAGTCAATAATAAATCTCCCAAAAATTGTTGACCCAAATGTAATTAAACACAAGATTGTTGATTAAAACCTCATTATTATATTAAATAAAATTGCAAAAGCTGACTTGAATGTAATTATTTGTCCAAAACGACAGATATACCCTCACACAAATCAATATATCCTTACGATGTATAGATAGATATATGAGTAATTATGATATAGTGAAGGGCAAAAGAGGAAGTTCATATTTTTTGACGTGCTTGCTAAATGTGGCTGTCTTCTTATTATATAGAGTAGATATATATGTATAAAAAATAAAAATTTGCTCGCACAGAACCAAAATTATTCTTCTATCATACTATTACACTAATCCCGCCCAAATAACCCTATAGCAAATGGATGTGTCATTGAAAAAAATTAGGCGTTATTTGCTGTAATTTTGGAGTCATTTTGCAAATGGATGCATCATTCAAATAAGGTGTTATTTGCTGTAATTTAGAGTCATTTGACAGTAACTTTTGTTCCAATTGGTGGAAACAATATGTCATTTGGTACGAATTACCTTTTTAATGGTGTTATATTCTTCAGTAACCAAGACTCGGTGTCCAGCAATATTATTATTTTTCACCTATCTAAAAGAAGGCAAATCCAGCAATACGAGTATTATTTTTTACGAGTAATGCTAGGGAGCACAACAAATTTCATAAACAAAATTCATAAATACCAAAATGTGTCTATCCTCTTCTTTATAGATCCAATAGTGTCAGTGGATCCTATAGTGTCAGTGGACCCCAACCAAGAGAGAGATAAACTTATTTTTATGTTTGTAAATTTTGCTTAAGAGATTTGTTATGCTCCCAAATGTTACTCTATTTTTTACGTATGCATAAGATGTCAAATCCTTTACACGAGTCTGCACAAATAAAATTTTATTTAAGTTAAAGTAACTTTTTATTGCATGATATTATCCAAATAGCTTTTTAAAGTATGAACTAGCCAAATTAAAATTTTATTGAAGGTAAAAGTAACTCTCAAACTATGTTGTTGAGTAGAAAATTAAAGCTACAAATCAAATGGTTTGATGAGTATTAGCATTCAAACACCAATTATGCTCATAAATCTTGAATAACGATCCTTTGAGTGGGTATTTTAGCTCTGGAGTGGAAAAATTATGCTATGGTACAGCATCATGGCAACATGGCGATCCGGATCAATCGGGCACTAATGTATGGCCAAGTGACCTAGTCAATGAGGGGAAAAAGATCTGCACTTTACCACATGGTACTAGGGGTGTCAAGAAAACCGATTGAATTGAATTGAACCAACCGATTGAACCAGTCGGTTCGGTCGGTTTTCATCAAATTTTTGAAGTGTAAAAGCCAAACCAAATCCAAAAATTACTTGTAAAATCAACCAAACCAAAAACTAATTGGTCGTGTTTGAAACCTCCTAAAAAACCGACCGAACCAAACCGATGACACCCCTACATATGCTACTGTTCCATCGACTGTCCTGGATCACTGGCACGTGACTTATGGTCAAGGACTAGAGAATAATTTCTCGTCTGGGTCAAATATTCAATTTAAACTTTATGAGAATATGAAGGACTCACTAAACTTCCTTCCATTGCGTATCTATAATGGCTTGGACTACCGAGTTTCTCTGGGAAGACTCGGACCATGACTGAGTTATTACACGTTACAACTGACAACAATTACTCTCATAGAGTCTCATGTTTCAAATTTCCACATTGACTTGGAAAAGCAGGAATTTAGGCATCGGTTGATGGGAAAAACATTGTTGGTCAGCAGTTTAGATTGAGATTGAACTTATTGAAGTATGAATGGTAGACTTGAAAAAATTAAGACCAGAAATCCCTCTCCTATTTCAATTCTTTTCTTCAACTACACTGTTGCAACTTTGTTGCCTTTCAAAAGTAGAACATATGACTCATTGTTTTACTTCTTTGGAGTAAAAATTGAGGGTGAAAAAAACTTTTGGGTGGAGATTTTTCCTCACATCCAAACAATGTTAAAATGGATGGAATATGTTACCGTTACACTTAAGACTAAACTACATGGGGGTATTAGTGATAAAATTTAAATTACAGGGTCATAACTGAAAAACACTAACACCTTGATAGGTTGTGCAAGTGTATTTAACTCCAAAAAAAAAAAAGAAAAAAGAAAAAAAAAACAAAAACAAAAACACAAAACGAAAAAAATAAATAATAAAAAATTGGAATGAAATAAATTGAGATTGAGCAGAAACCTAACTCCACTTGTTTGATAACTGAAATCTTGTACTTTTGTTTTTACTGCAGGTCTAAGGAATATGTGGAAGGAAAGGAACAATAACATTTTTAACAACTGTCCACCCTCAGCTTTGTGCAATTGAAAAGAATTTACTCTTTGGCTAGAGATATCTCTACTGCTTTTGCTTTAGGGATTACGTACAAGAAGGCATTTTGTTTCTTCTAATCTAATAAATTGGTATCCCGTGCGCCCTACAGGTACTCTCAAAGGTTAATAATTAAAGATGGAGCAATCAAAGGAACTCCTGTCATAGAAGGACTCGAGGGAATTCTTAGACACAATTCTAGGCAGTGGAGAGGAGGCTATTCCTAGTCTCTAGGCAGAACTTGAGAGCATAAAGGGAGGCCCAGCATGAACCCGGCGGAGGTTATAGTGGAGGCACACTCGCAGAATATTTTTTTCAACTTAATGAAAGCCAATTATCAAGTTCATTTGGGTAGTACTAGAAGCATAGTTACGCGTACTCTCAGAGAGGGTAATAAATGTGCAGATTTATTAGCTAATCTACGAATCGAACAATCTTTGCTTTGTATTTAATTTGTCAGATTAACCTCCTGACTCTATTACGCTAGTTGACTGTATTGGAGTTAATTTCCGTAGAGGAGCATATTACCCGTACTCTCAAATTAGTATTTACTGCATTTGGTTACTCTGTTGGAGATGCTCTTACATACTTACATTGGTGGAGATTTGTACTAGAGTAATCCTATGCTTCCCAAATTTGAATCTCAAAGTTGGTTTGCAAATGGTTTAATAGTTGTACCACATGCTCTGGCAGTGGTTGGTGGTACCCACATACCACGTACTACGTATTGTGGTACCACTAGCCAGGCATTTAGTATTCAAAATTGGGATTTAAATTTAGGAATCATTCCATCACTCTTTTTACTATGCTACACATTTTTGAGTCTTGTTTCCTTGGTTTAGCTTTTGTTCTTGTAGACAGAGGTGAAAATGAATTTGGATTTCCATAATAGAGTGTGTATGTATATCTTTTTCAATCTTCTTTATTTATTTAATTTAATTTTTTTATGTTTATGTTTATGTTTTGTTGTGGTAGGCTGTTGGTGGTTGTTTTATCATCGCTCTGACTAATAGCACTTAATTTAAAGATGAGGAATATGGAGAAAACTTTGTTACTGACAAACTACATGCTTTATTTGATGGTTTTAACAAATATAAAACTAAATAGAGAGTCATTCATTGGAAACTTTTTTTGAGAAACCATTGCTAATCATGTAAATTAGTACTTTCCGAACAGAAAGAGAAAGGAGGTCAATTTCTCTGTATTTCTCTCCCATTTGTTAAGTTAAGGTGGGAGAGAAGAGAAGGTTTACGGAGATTAAGTGAGAAGAAAAAAGTTCAATTTTGTTTTTATCCCAATCAGGGAGATTCAAGAGAAAATGGAAGAGATCTATAATAAAATATTACTCCTAAAAAATTAAACCAATAGGTCACAAATTTTTTTGTTTATGTTGCACTAAGTGTCATTATCATTAATCTAATAAAGGATAAAATGGTGAATTGTTTTAAAATATTTTATTTTATTCTCTTATGAAAACTAACTAAATACGAGAATAAAACAACTCTACAAAGTCATTTGGAGAGGCACATACATATTGTTGGCTAAAATATAAAGAAGTCTCTAAATGTACAGTATTATAAGAAGAACAATCCTATGGTTCTTAAATTTGTGATATCTCAAATGTTATAGGAGTACCACATACAGTGGTTTATGGTACCCCCAGCATGTGGGTACAATTATCAAAGTATTTATGAATCAAATTGGGAATTCAAATTTAAAAACCACAGTGTCATTTGAAACTGGGACAAATAATGAAACAAGGGTTGATATTTTCTGTTAGTTGGAAGTCTGAATCCCCAATTTACTATACTAGAACGACTTGCTTTTCTTTCCATAAAATGGAGGTGTGATCAAAGTGGAAAGTGGGATAAAATTCCTTAATTTTTTGGCCCTTTTTACAACTTTTTCATCCTTGAAGGAGCAAGTTAAGCTACAAACAAAATGTACTAGTATAGATCTGTTACTCCGACTCAATGCGGAATACTTCAATTTCTAGATTTTTTTGACAACAGTTTAATTTCTACATTTAACCTACCTAATGTTAGGGGGAGGGGGACAGAGTTCGAACCCTATTATTGGTAAAGAGCTTGGCATGGAGCGCCCTTTCCAATTAGACTAAAGTCGTTGCTCAATGTTATGATTACCATTAAACTATGGACAATTTAATTATGGGATAAATTGCACTTTTACTTTTGAAATTTGGGTGATCTGGCACTTTAGATCTTACAGTTTGGGATGAGTCGCAATTTGGTCCCTTGAAGAATATTTGTAATGAAACTTTTACTTTTAATAACTAAATTATTGAAAAACCTCGATTCAAGTGGCAAGAGCTTGGCATTTAAGTCCCCGTCCCCTCCAAGGTATTAGTTCAACGTTTGAATCTCCCCCTCCTCATATCATCAAAAATAATAATAATAACAAAATTATTTGGTACCAAAGGGCTAATTGGACTAATTTGCTGCAGTTTACTTTTAATAAAGATATTGTTTGGAACCAAAGGGTTAATTGGACTAATTTGCTGCAGTTGTGAAACTTTAGGGAATAAAATATCTCATTTAGAGCTTTAGGGTCTGAAGTGCCAAAACCACCCAAACTTAAGGGGTGAAAAGTGCAATTTACCCTCAGTTATAGGTCCATTATGCCATTTTATTATAGAAGTTGAAGGCAATTACAACTCCTAATTAGGGGAAAAAAAATATATCCTTACATGAATATTAAGTGAAATTTCAATGGACCGTATACGAGTTAAGTGAAAATTTTCCTTCACCTTTTTAACAAACTAAGATACAAATTGGACTTTAAACTCTTGACACTTTAATTTTTTGCTTGCCAACTCTAGATACTTACTTTTAAGAATTTTAACCTAAATTTCTACTAAAGTAATAACAGCTAGTTTTAGTTTATTGCATTCTCTTTTGGCTTATGATTTACTTTGTTCATTCCTTCTTCCATTTATTGATATAAACCCAAATAGAGAGTAGAGACTCTAAGAAAGAGCTCTAGATAGGTTACACTAGGCCCAACCTCCCACTCTGCACATCTTTGTTGAAAGAATTTCTTTAGTAATTCCATTTAGAAAGGATTCAGAAAATACTAGATCGCCGCCTACACAAGCAAATTATTGATAAAACTCCAAAATGACATTTTCTTTGGACCCATATGTTTTCCTCACCATTCAGAAAAAGCCAAAAAAATAATAATAATAATAAAAAATTAAAAAAATAAAAAATTTGAAAAATTTCAGGATAGCAAAGCAATTAAAAGTTTCTCTTATATTCGAACCCATAGCTGATATTCTCTTCTTTTCTTCCACAAATCAATTATTGGATGGTTCAAATTCTCTCACTTTTGTTGTGTGATACAATTGCCTCTGATTGAGCTGCCATTTCAGCATATAATCATCAATCACTACTGTAGGTGATTTAGGGACCCCTTGTCTTTTACTTGCCCCCACTGCAAATTTTAAAAAACCATATGGTCTGTTGGGAATTTTGTAAAATTTCAAGATTTTTTATAACTTGCCTCCAGAACATTTTTATTTCAAAACTTGCCCCCAATGTGATGAGATAGACATCTCAGTATTGTGATCAAACATCATTAATCTCTATCACTCACTATTCATTCTCCTTTTAGTTTAACATACATTTCTAATTTTTGATTAATTTTTCGTGCATTTTCATGGATTTTACAACTAGTAATTTTGGTACAAAAGACCAAGAAGAGAAAAGGTGTCGTGAAATTTTTTAAACAGACAATTAAATATTTTTTTACATCTTTAATAATATTATTTCCTACCATCGTTTTGACCTGAACTTTTTTGTAAAATATAGCAAAAATGCATAAAACCTTAACACCTTGTGAGATCATTTCTCACTAAACACCTTATGAGATAAGAAAAAACACTACAACTATACATATGTGTGTTTGTGTACAGAAATGCATATATTTGATATTAATTGGAACATTCCATTAAGCCCAACCTTAGTTTCTCTTAATCTCCACCATCCTTGCCACCCGAGCCATATTAATTGCAACGAACACAAAGATCCAATCTTTCACTTTACCTAGAAATTGGAAATAGGCATATCTCCAGGACTTCTTTACCACCAAACTGCCACAAACAACCCAAAATCCCACAGTAAATCCCAATCCCACGCTAAGATAAAACCATATCCTATCCAAGTCTTCTCCATTTTCATCTCCATCGTCTGTGTCTCCTCCAACATCTCCATTGTTTGGTGTATTGTTGTTACACTCGACTAACAATGGTGGTCCGCAGAGTTGCGGGTTGCCTTCAAAAATGGATGGATTATAGGTACTAAACTGGTTGGTTAATGGAATTTGTCCAGACAAGTTGTTATATGACAAGTTCAAATGGCTCAGTAACGTCATTGAGGACATTGTTGTAGGAATTGGACCAAAAAGATGGTTACTTGAGAGGTCAAGTGTTTCTAACCTTCGCAACTTTGAAACTCTCTCTGGTATCTTTCCTGTCAACCGGTTCCTTGATAAATTCAAGGAATTCAAGCTCAAGAGATTGGTTAGCTCTTCAGGGATCTCCCCTGATAGATTGTTGCTCGACAAGTCTATGACGTTGACAAGCTCAAGCAAGTTGGTATATTGAAGTTCCCTTCCTTTCACAACCAAATCCATCTGAGGTGTATAAAACAAACGGAGAGAAGATGGTAGTGGATTATAATTGTTGGCGATGGAAATGAAGCCACTCATATTTCCAAGACATGGGGGGATCGATCCTGATAAATTGTTTTGCGCGAGATCCAATATATGGAGATTAGAGAGACGACATATTTTGTTGGAAATGTTGCCGGTGAACATGTTTGTACGCATTCGTAGCTCGGATAGCAATAATAAATTCTCTCCAATCCACTCTAGTACTTCCCCTGAGAATCTATTATCTCCAATGTCAAGACTAGACAGACTCGTGCAATTTTTCAAAGACAAAGAGAGGTCCCCCAACAGACTGTTATTGCTTAGCTTCAACCAAAAAAGTTTGGGTGGTGAACAAATTGACGCGGGAACATCACCAGATAGATTATTATTGGATAGATCTATGCTCATAAGATTCTGCATGTCCTTCAAATCATTGGGGATTTTCCCAGATAAATGGTTTTTTGAAAGATCAAGGCTTATCAAGCTTTGTAACTTACAGAAGGTTGAAGGGATGGTTTCATTTAGGAAGTTCCCAGAAAGGTCAAGAGCTAGCAATGATGACATTTCTCGGCCAAATTTCAGAGGGATTGGCCCTGAAAACAAATTGTTCCCCAGGTAGAGATAGACCACGTAAGGCCAAACTGGAATTGGGCCGCTAAAGAGGTTGAAACTTAAATCCACTGTATACGAAAATTGTAACGAGTTAGGGAGTACCCCACCAATCTGGTTGTTGGAAAGATCTAACATATCAATTTGTGGGGATAGTTCCAAAAGCCAATCAGGTAAAGTTTCAGAAATGGCGACATTTCTGAGGACTAGAGATGAGAGTTCTTTCTGGGTTCTAAGCCATAGAGGAAAATTTGGACCCAATGGGCAGTCACTGATTTGAATGGACTGGAGGCTAAAAGGAGGAACCCATTCATGTCTCACGTCGAAAACAAAAGCTTTGTCTGAAGATGATAAAGAAAACTCTTTCAGCTTAGTGAGTCCCTCTAAGAGATTGTGGGACACAACACCTTTCCAAGAATTCCAATAGAGTTTCAATTTAGTTAACTCCACTAGTTTTCCGACACTTTCAGGGATAGACCCATTCATTTTATTGAAAGAGAGGTCCAATTCTTCCAAAAATGACAGGTTTCCAATAGATTCAGGAATTGGACCAGAGATCAAGTTGTCATTTATCATAAGGGATCTCAAATTCTTTATGCGTCCCAATGAATCGGGCAAATGCCCAGTGATGTGATTGCTCCACAAGCTTAACTCCTTCAAGCTACTATTTCTGCATCCAGACAATCCCTCAAAGACTTCACTTATGTCACCACTTATGGCAGTTAGAGAGAGATCTAAATACTGTAAGTTGCAATGTTTTCCCCATTCAACATCAGTAATAGAGCCTCTAAATTCGTTCATGCCGAGATTAATGCCCACGAGTGTAGTGATATTGAATAACCACAATGGTATTGAAGAGTTGAGGTTATTATCGAAAATATCAAGAACCGAAAGTGAAGTTAAATTTAAATTTGGTAGTGAGGGAGCGATGTTTTGAAGTTCACAATGGGGCAAGTGCAAATCTGAGAGAGAAGAAAGTCTATTAAAAGCTTGGTACCAATCAGTTGCCTTGCTAAGGTTCACACTTCCAAGATTTAAATACTTCAATGAAGAGAGACCAGAGAGCCAGTTTAAATCTAAAACCCAATTACTTCTAAGAAACAAATCTGTAGAGAGATCAAGATAATGCAAGTTTGATAAATTCCCAAGATGGGGCGGAACAATTCCAGCGAAAAAGGCTCGAGAGAGATTGAGGTACCTCAAATTGCCAAGTGAGCCAAAGAAACTTGGAATTTTGGTTCCTTGGAAGTTATTGATGCTTAGATCCAAGTAAGTCAAGTATTTGAGGTCAAGCAAAGAAGGACTTAACTGCCCACCCAAACATGATGAGCCAAAAAAATCATCAGCAATTTGGCATCTAAGGTCAAGCTTCACGACGTTCCCGGTCCGTTTGTTGCAGCCTATACCCTTCCATTTGCAGCAATCTTTGCCAACCCAAGAAGAGAGCTGGCCTGAAGGGTCTGTGAGGCCTTGTCTGAATATTTGGAGGGCCTTTCTCTCAAATTCAAGGCACTGAATAGGAGGAGTACTAGAGTTGAATCCAATTCCAATGGCTTCAACTGAGACGACCAATTCAGAAAACAGAGGAAGAAAAAGAAGAATAACAAAATGGCCGGGTGGTATGTTAATAGTCATTGCTAATAGAGTTGAATCCAATTCCAATGGCTTCAACAGAGAGGGCCAATAATTGTAGTAGTACTGGATGTGTAGAAGACATGTATCTGCATATATGTATGTGTATATACTATATATAGCTTTTGTGATATCACAATTCACGAGGGTGTGAAAACTTTTGGAGTCATGAGAGTGATAGTTGTGACATGGCATGGCGTTTTACTGTTGCATTTAAGAGTTTTGAATAAAAGAATAGTGATTTGAAGAAATGAATAGTAAAATGAAGCAGAGATGGTTGGAGTTCATTTATGAAAATACATTATTCAATCTCCTCAAAAAATGAAGCAGATGCCAAAATGAAGGAAAATATGAAGGAGAGGGTTGGAGATACTCTTAGGTGAGAATTTTTGGTGCATTGATGGGTAAATTATTCAATGGTTATCAGTGATCACTATATCATATCTATCTTAGTTCTTTCCTGTTTACCAAAAAAAAAAAAAAAATTCTATCTTAGTTCTCTGTTATCTTGCTCAACGAAAGAAAAGTTAATACAAAATGGAAAATACAATGCTATGCATACCAAATTTTGAATACTTCAAATGCTATGGGATCAGTATCATCGTAGGCCGCACTTTGTGGTACTATGGCCAATGTCGCAGCATGTGGGACAACTGTCATAACATTGGAAATCATTTAATTGTTGCAACACATATAACTAGAGTAATGTTGTGGTTAATTCCCAAATTAATTTGGTCTTCAGATGCTTTGACAGTTATATCATAAATTCACAGTTGTGCCAGTGATCGTGGTATCATTAATCACTAAAAGTGGTACCATTCCCATCGCATTTGAGATATCTCAAATTTAAAAATCATTGCCATATGTTATGATTCTATTTGAACTACATATTGTTAAATGATATCCGCATTGTTCACAAATATTAATTTCTGACTTAAAATTTTCTTATAATTTAATCCAGCCCAATTACCCTACGTCTCAACACATTTCGTGGAAGACTAATGTTAGGCATATACACTTTTTTACACACGTTTTGACACAGCTTTTAAATGCATATACCCTTTGTTGTGTAAGCGGTGCACAGAAAAGTGTGAAATTTTCAAACAGTACAAGGTACATGCATTTAAAGCATAGTGTGTCAAAGAGTGTGTACAAAAGTGTGTATACCTAGCATTATTGTTCGTGGAAAGCTATGGGTTCGAGTGGCATTTCACCCTTAACCACAACTCATTTGCTGAAATTTTTTGGGTATGTTGAGGGTAGCAGGTGGTATTCTTACGCCAATGAGAGTGAGTTATTTAGGTGAGACCCACGTCTCGAAACCCACAAAGAATAGGACCTGTATGTAGGGGTGGTTTGGACGTACCTAAATTACCCACCCTCATTAACAAGAGGGTACCACGTCACTATGCCAGCTTTGCCACGTTACCCTGGAACGTAAAATATATATGGGATAATTATGATTTTGTACATATTAGAGTACATATATATAGTTCGGATGTTAAGCAGACCTAGACGGACCGTGTAAAGACTGAGAAATTCTGACTCTTTAAAATTTCTCACTCTTTTATGAGAATTTTTCAGTCTTTACACAATCCATCTCTTAGGTTCATTTTTTAAAATTCGCTTAAGATCCAAACTGTATATATATAACGCGCCTCCATAAACACGGTTGGACTTGTATAGGTCACATGACTCACATGCATCACACCAAGTTACTTGTGCCCCAGAAAATACGTTTGAACTTGTGGAGTCCAGGTCATATATCAACCCACCTGGCTCCACCTTCTGAAAACCAAGTGTGAACTATCCATATCAGACATTTCAAAATTTGCTACAACTGTCAATTTTGATGCTCCTTTGAGTTTGAAGTACACGAGGGAAAAATTGGTAATAAATATAGGATAACTGGAAACAAAAATTAAATCACTATATTTGAGTTGAGGGTAAATTACGCTGACTTTCCTAGAGGTAGTTGAAAAGAAGTGTATATTTAAAATTGAAGGGAAAGGTTGAGGGAAAAACTTTGAAATTTGGTTTTGAGTTTTGTCTTATTCTCAAACTAACCCAAATGATATTTTGCTTGTCCCACATAGGAAAATTAGAGGAAGTGGGAAGGACATATATAAGTGGAGGTTGGAGGAAGAGTTGGGCCCCTTGGGGGTACCAAGTTTTGTAAAGGGGAAGGACCTAGGCCCAATTGGGTTTACCACAAAACACACACACGCGCGCGCCGCCGCCGCCCCGCTCCGCTCCGGGCCGGGTTTGGGTTTGGGTCCTACTCCTATTTTAGTTGGAGACCAAGTCTCCCCACCAACCCCTCCACGTTTTTTCCTCCAGATTTTTTCTCTAACGTTTCCAGACTTCTCTCCACGTTCTGCAACGTTCAGAATATCTTCTTTATATATACACAAACTGCTTTCATCAAAAGATATAGTTTTACAAAGAGTTACAGATTTTTATACACAGTTTCATACACAGTTTCTGAAAGGGTGTGGGTTTTCCGATCTTCCTCCGTGCAAGGATTTTCGAGACAGAGGCGATTTCTGGGCTGCTTTATCCTGGGGACGTCGTGGCCTTCATCCGAACGAACTGCTTGCACAACTTGGGCAGAGCCGCGAAGCGTCTTAAAGAGAGCGACTAAGTCCGCGACTCATCCCAAGAAAAACGTCAAAGGCTACTGTTATTGGTAAAATTGTTCCTTTTTAGTTTCTGCAGCAACAATTTTAAGACGTTTTTACATCTGCCATGGAATCTTCAATGCTCTCTGTTACCCATGACCTCAACAAACCCTTCAAATTTGAGGGCCTTCACTTTAAACGGTGGAGGATGAAAATGATGTTTTTCTTAACTACGAAAAAATTGCAATCTGTTTGTCTTTCTGAAAAACCCACTCTCTCTGAAAATCCCACTGTTGCTCAAATCAGAGAGTCTGACATATGGAATGAAAATGATTTTCTTTGCAAAAACTATATTTTGAATGGACTCTCTGACAGTCTTTATGACTATTATGCAAACTGTGAGTCTGCAAAAAAGGTTTGGGATGCCCTTCAGAAAAAATATGACACTGAAGAAGCTGGAGCAAAGAAATTTGCAGTCAGCCGTTATTTGAAATACCAAATGACGGATGACAAATCTGTTGAAGCTCAATCCCATGAGCTGCAACAAATTGCTCATGAGATAATTTCTGAGGGCATGGATTTAAATGATCAGTTTCAAGTTGCTGTCATTATTGACAAGCTTCCCCCAAGTTGGAAAGATTTCAAAAATATTTTGAGACACAAAACCAAAGAATTTTCATTGGAAAGTTTGATTACTCGCCTTCGTATTGAGGAGGAGGCAAGAAAACAAGATTTAAAAGAACAGGTTCTTGTTGTTTCCAACAACAAGAAACCTCAAAATTTTCCTAAAAATAAAACCTCTGTTGTTCTGAAACCACCTGCAAAAACCATGAAGTTTCAAAATCGAAATCAGAACAAGAACCGCAACAACAACAAGAATCAGAATCCGAAGCCAAATCAGAATAGGAACATACCCCCCTCAGGAATAAATGAAGCTGGACTGTTTGTTTGCTACAATTGTGGTAAACCAGGTCATATGGTTCAAAACTGTAGGAATCAACGACGAGTTGCTCCCCAAGCAAATCTTGCCGAAGAGCAGCTCGTTGCTATGATTTCCGAGGTCAATATTGTTGGTGGATCCGAGGGGTGGTGGGTAGACACTGGCGCCTCTCGCCATGTTTGCTATGACCGTGACATGTTCAAATCCTATTCTGAAGCTAAGGACAAGAAAGTGCTGTTGGGTGATTCCCACACCACTACTGTTGCTGGTATTGGGGAGGTTGAATTGAAGTTTACTTCTGGAAAGACTGTCATCTTAAAGGATGTCCTGCACACTCCAGAAATGAGGAAAAATCTTGTTTCAGGCTATCTTCTCAACAAGGCTGGATTTACTTAAACTATTGGGGCTGATCTTTTTACTTTGACTAAGAGTGGAGTGTTTGTTGGAAAGGGTTATGCAACTGAGGGCATGTTTAAATTGAATGTTGATTTTAATAAAGTTTCTTCTTTTGCTTACATGTTGTGTTCTTTTAATATTTGGCATGCTAGATTATGTCATGTGAATAAAAGGCTTGTGAAAAATATGAGTAGTCTAGGATATATTCCACAATTATCTTTAAATGAATTTGACAAATGTGAATTTTGTAGCCAAGCGAAAATCACTAAAACACCACATAAATCTGTCACTAGGGAATCTGAACCTCTTGAATTAATTCATTCAGATATTTGTGAATATGAAGGAATTTTAACTAGAAATGGAAAAAGGTATTTTATTACTTTTATTGATGATAGCTCAAATTATTCTTTTGTTTATCTTATGAAAAATAAAAGTGAAGCCATTGACATGTTCAAAATTTTCCTAAATGAGATTGAAAATCAATTTAATAGAAAAATTAAAAGATTTCGTAGTGACAGAGGACATGAATATGATTCTGATGAATTTATTGCTTTATATAAAATTAATGGAATCATTCATGAAAAAACTGCCCCTTATTCCCCTGAAATGAATGGAAAAGCTGAAAGAAAAAATAGAACTTTTACTGAATTAGTAGTTGCTATTTTATTAAATTCAGGGGCAGCTTCTCATTGGTGGGGGGAAATATTATTAACTGTTTGTCATGTTTTAAATAGAGTTCCTAACTCTAAAACTAATATTTCCCCTTATGAATTTTGGAAAAGAAGAAAACCAAATGTGGATTATTTTAGAACATGGGGTTGTTTGGCATATGTTAGAATTCCAGACCCTAAAAGGTCCAAATTAGCTAGTAGAGCTTATGAGTGTGTTTTTATTGGTTATGCTATTAATAGTAAGGCTTACAGATTTTATGACTTAAAGAATCATGTTATAATTGAATCTAGTGATGTTGATTTTTTCGAAAATAAATTTCCTTTTAAATTTAAAAATAGTGGGGGTTCAACATCATATGATATGCCTAGATTAGTAGAACCAAACGAATATGAACTAGAACCTAGAAAAAGTAAAAGAGCCCGAATCGCGAAAGATTTTGGGACCGACTTTTATACCTACAACTTAGAGGAGGATCCTAACACCCTCCAAGAAGCTTTGACTTCTATAGATGCTGATTTATGGCAAGAAGCTATAAATGATGAAATGGAATCATTGGAATCAAATAAAACTTGGCACTTAGTAGATCTTCCACCTGGTTGTAAGACAATAGGTTGCAAATGGATTCTTAAAAAGAAATTGAAACCCGATGGCACGATAGATAAATATAAGGCACGTCTTGTAGCTAAGGGTTATAGACAAAGAGAAAATATTGATTTCTTTGATACTTATTCACCTGTCACTAGAATTACTTCTATTCGTGTATTATTTGCCTTAGCTGCTATTCATGATTTAGTAGTACACCAAATGGATGTTAAAACGGCTTTTTTAAATGGTGAATTAGAAGAAGAGATTTATATGGACCAACCTGAAGGTTTTATTATTTTTGGTCAAGAAAATAAAGTTTGCAAATTGGATAAATCTCTTTATGGCTTGAAACAAGCTCCTAAACAATGGCATGATAAATTTGATAGTTTAGTCATCTCAAATGGTTTTAAAATAAATGAAAGTGACAAATGTATTTATTACAAATTTGAAAACAACACTTGCACTATTATTTGCTTATATGTGGATGACTTACTTATTTTTGGATCAAATATTCATGTCATTAATGAAGTTAAATCTTTCTTATGTGCCAACTTTAACATGAAAGATTTAGGAGAACCTAGTGTAATTCTTGGAATTAATATTACTAGGTCCGAAAAGGGACTTTCTTTAGATCAATCTCATTATATTGAGAAGATTCTAAAGAAATACAATTACTTTAACTGTAAACCAGCATGTACTCCATATGACCCTAGTGTAAAGTTGTTCAAGAACACTGGTGACAGTGTTAGACAAACTGAGTATGCGAGCATCATTGGTAGCCTTCGTTATGCTACTGATTGCACTAGGCCAGATATAGCTTATGCTGTTGGAGTACTATGTAGGTTTACTAGTAGACCTAGTATGGAGCATTGGCATGCTATTGAAAGGGTCATGCGTTACCTAAAAAGGACGATGAACCTAAAATTACACTATCAGAAGTTTCCCGCTGTCCTTGAAGGATATAGCGATGCTGATTGGAATACCCTATCAGATGACTCCAAGGCCACTAGTGGATACATTTTTTGTATTGCTGGAGGCGCAGTTTCATGGAAGTCTAAGAAACAGACTATTTTGGCTCAGTCCACTATGGAGTCAGAAATGATAGCACTAGCTACAGCTAGTGAGGAGGCAGGTTGGCTGAGAAATCTGCTATCAGATACCCCTTTATGGGAGAGACCGATACCAGCTGTCCTAATCCACTGTGATAGTACCGCGGCTATTGCAAAAGTTGAGAACCGTTACTATAACGGCAAGAAGCGACAAATACGTCGCAAGCACAGCACTATTAGAGAGTTTCTCTCTTCTGGAGCTGTAAGAGTGGATTATGTACGGTCTGAGGAGAACTTGGCTGATCCTTTGACGAAAGGACTAGCACGAGAGAAGGTTTGTAAAACCTCGAAAGGTATGGGACTAAAGCCCTTAGATAATTGAGTCACTTATGATAGTAACCCAACCTATAGACTGGAGATCCCAAGAAATAGGTTCAAAGGGTAATAACAAGTCATGAGTGATATGAGTGGAATCATGCTAATACCTATATATGGGGTAATACTCCAAGTCCATCCCTACGAAGCATGACATCCTGAAGGACAGAAGGTTGAGTTATTTATAACTCTTAATGAGATCTAAACTCCATTTGGAGTGGGATACCTAGCTACAGGAGTATCTTTGTTGGACTCACCTAGGCGAATGTGGAAGTGAGGCCGCTTCCTATGAAATTTTGGGCAAATTCTCTAGATCATTCGCTATACTGGGATATAAGCACACGGCCGTAAAGTGCTGGTTTTTGAACTTCACCCTAGTAGGACTGTGTGTGTGGTGTTGTCTGAGATAGAGTTCAAAACTACGGTTACTCTAGTATAATCGGAAGCACTATCACTACGTAAAGGTTCAAGTTGAAAAACACCTTTACTTATGCACAGTCTTATGATACGTTGCTCAATGATCTTAAATCAATTTTTAAAATACAAGTGGGGGATTGTTGAAAAGAAGTGTATATTTAAAATTGGAGGGAAAGGTTGAGGGAAAAACTTTGAAATTTGGTTTTGAGTTTTGTCTTATTCTCAAACTAACCCAAATGATATTTTGCTTGTCCCACATAGGAAAATTAGAGGAAGTGGGAAGGACATATATAAGTGGAGGTTGGAGGAAGGGTTGGGCCCCTTGGGGGTACCAAGTTTTGTGAAGGGGAAGGACCTAGGCCCAATTGGGTTTACCACAAAACACGCACGCGCGCGCGCCGCCGCCGCCCCGCCCCGCTCCGCTCCGCTCCGTTCCGGGCCGGGCCGGGCTTGGGCTTGGGTTTGGATGTGGATCTACTCCTATATATCTTTTTATACAAAGTTTATTTGGAAAATAAATTTCTTTTTTAATTAATTAAAAAGAGTTTAATTTTAGTTGGAGACCAAGTCTCCCCACCAACCCCTCCACGTTTTTTCCTCCAGATTTTTTCTCTAACGTTTCCAGACTTCTCTCCACGTTCTGCAACGTTAACTTTCCCAACGTTCACTTTTCCAACGTTCAGAATATCTTCTTTATATATACACAAACTGCTTTCATCAAAAGATATAGTTTTACAAAGAGAAAAAGAGTTACAGATTTTTATACACAGTTTCATACACAGTTTCTGAGCAACGGTTTCTGAAAGGGTGTGGGTTTTCCGATCTTCCTCCGTGCAAGGATTTTCGAGACAGAGGCGATTTCTGGGCTGCTTTATCCTGGGGACGTCGTGGCCTTCATCCGAACGAACTGCTTGCACAACTTGGGCAGAGCCGCGAAGCGTCTTAAAGAGAGCGACTAAGTCCGCGACTCATCCCAAGAAAAACGTCAAAGGCTACTGTTATTGGTAAAATTGTTCCTTTTTAGTTTCTGCAGCAACATTTAAATATAAGGATTTTCCTCGAATTTTAAAAAACTACACCCTTTTTGAAGTTTGTAGTTCTGTAACACTCAACTCTATCCACTCTGTTAGTCAATATTTAGTTGATCAAACAGAAAAATATTAAATTTCTTTGTTCAAATTTTAACTATATATCCTTATTAAACAATTGACAAGATATATATACATATAT
Organism: Hydrangea macrophylla; assembly: GCA_033977485.1. Lineage (NCBI taxonomy): Eukaryota > Viridiplantae > Streptophyta > Magnoliopsida > Cornales > Hydrangeaceae > Hydrangea > Hydrangea macrophylla. The sequence continues at coordinate 90,974,652 of CM066991.1, read as the reverse complement.
GAAAATTCTCTAAAGAGGACGCCCTCTCTTTATTAAATAAAGGGCTTCTGTTAGACTCTAAAGAGGGCTCCCTCTCTTTATTAAAGAGGAAGCCTCTGTTTAGATCCAGTTTTTAAACACGATCCGACGGTTAAAACAGATGCACTCTCTGGTGAATTTTTGATATACATATATATATACTTGTGTGAATTTCTTTTTGTTTTTTCATCTTCTCTCCCCCTTTCTCTCTCATCCCCACCACTTACGCTAATCCCGCCCAAATAGCGCGATAGCAAATGAATGTATGATCCATCTATTTGCTAGGTTCCATATATGTACATTTTAGGTGTTGTTGGTTGTAATTTTGGTGTCATTTGATTATAACTTTGTCTCATTTAGTAGTAAAAATGTGTCATCCTATTTCTGAAAAAAAAATGTGTCATTCTGTACTAAAAATTTTAGGGTGTCATTTGTTAGTACTAGTGGGTCATATTGATGAGTAACCAAATGTCAAATTCTTTTTTTTTTTTCGTCTACAATCAAATTGGAAAAGGAGATTAGACATGTATTGCTAAGAAAGGGGGCAAAAAAAAAAAACTTGCTAAGACGTGGACTCTTTACTCTCCAATTTGAAAGTCTTTATTTGTTATTTCAAGTAGAAAAGACACCTCATTTTTAAGAACTATTAGACTTGGTTGTAATTTGGATATTTAGAGTAGGAAAAGCAAAAGAAAAGAAAAGAAAAACACTAGTGAAAGCTATTTCTATTCTTCATGTTTATGACATAGGGATTAAAATATTCTATGATATAATTATAACATAGAAAAAGAGGAAGGAAAGTTACTAACAAAATAAAAAAATTATAGTTAACTTCTTAACACAGTATCTTTTACTTCTATTTTTTTTTTTTTCTTCTTACTGTTTTTTTTATTAACCAAAAAAAAAAGCATGTTCCATTGACTTTTTTTAATTCATGGATTTTGTGGGGGAAAAGAAAGGAAAGCAATACCAATGTTTTTCCTTCTTTGGTTTGTAACTAAATAGTGAGACAAATTATAAGAAAGAAAAGAAAATAGAGTAAGAAATAGATATTTAAATTTTGAATTTTGTAAGTTAATTTCTAGTTTTATTGAGTTACAATTATATACATATATATATGTATGTATTTTTAACATTTTTTTTTAATTTAAGCATGGAGATTGGAGGAAAACACAAGGGAAAACAAGAAGAACTAGTTTTTCTTCTTACTTTTCTGTTCATTTTTCTTTTGTATCGATGAATTTGCAAACCAAATTTAAAGTTTTACAGTAGTATTTTCTTTTCTTTTCTTTTTTTCACTCACTAAATTTATGAACCAAACAGAACCTTTACATTGTTATAATTTTTGAAATGCTCTAATACCAATATTTGATTTTGGGGTGTTATACCCAAAGGTTTAAATTTTGGGAGAAGAGAAGGAGCAGAATAAGAAGAAGAAGAAGAAGAAAGCCACTTCCATTGTGGTTGGATGGCAAGGCCTCTGGGTGTTATACCCAGAGGTCTCAAGTTCGAATCTCTAGGGGGTGGCCACAGGTGATTCACTCGGATAACCTGTCCTTGTGGGATTAGTCGAGGTGCGCGCAAGCTGGCCTGGACACCCACAGTTACCAAAAGAAGAAGAAGAAGATGTCACGACCCATCCCACTACGCGTGGAAATAAGGACACGCGGCACGCCACCAAGGCTCATCCAACCATCATCTAATAATACACAGCGGAAAGAACTTTAAAACAATCTTGGATAATTTAAAACTTAGGGAACATACCCTCTGAGTTTGTAAAATCCATTGAAATCAGAGTTATAAAAAGTTTTGGCCAAGTGAAAACACATTCAAAAGGATCAATTCAGAAAACAGAGGTTCAGTCGACTGCCCAGTCGACTGCACTAGGGTCCAGTCGACTGATCTGAGGAACCCAGTCGACTGCTTTTCCATTAATAGAAGCAGTAGCCAAAACCTACAGTGGTTCAGTCGACTGATCAAGGGTCCAGTCGACTGCTTCTCCTACTATTCACTTTCAGTGTCTCAATCCTACGAGATCCAGTCGACTGACCCTGGGTCCAATCGACTGCTCCCCTGCTGGCAGCCCTGTATTGAAATATTAACAACTTATGTTCTTCAATATTCATGATCAACCACAACCAACACCAACCACAACATTTAAAACATAACTACAGACGTTAATTTACAATATTACAATACTGTGAAACTAATCTACGATTCCATTACAACATATTATTACAATTACCCAATCCTTATACAAGTTTAGGATTTAAAACAAAACATATACAAGTGGAATCCCCCGGCGTTCATCGACCTCACTCATCGCGATTCTTCTTGTCTTTCTTCTTACCTGCAATGGAGTACATCTCCACTGCTCAGCTATATGCTGAGCGTACAAGTCTAACATATGCAATATATGATAAAACATGCTTTCATCTCATAAATCATATCAATAGTCTCTAGGGAGAAAAATACGCATTCATCCGGTAGCGGCAAGTCCAAGCCTTAAACCGCGATACCAATGGCAAGTCCAAGTCTATCAACCATTGTATCCACAAGTGCCATGGCAAGTCCAAGTCTATCAACCATGCACAGTAGCCGTCACTACTCAAATTCTCAAACATCGAGAAGCTTACTCCGGCATGAATTTGTATAAGAATCCCCTTTGACCCACATAGACAACTCAACGTGCTCGCGTAAATTTAGACATGCTTTTCACAATTTAGCGCGTGCATAATTAACGGCCTACAATTAACACATGGATTTTGCCCGGATCTCAATTTCATCGTCGAAATATAAAACATGTAATTCTCTATATTTCACAAGTTAGGACTTCATACCTCGTGTGATTTTCCCCAAACTTTGAAGGATCGTCTAGGAGGCTAAATAATCGCTGGATTTCGAATTTGAGAAAATTCCTACAAGTTTATACCCGTTTTTCCCAAAAATCTAAAATTAAGATTTTTACAAAACTTGGCCAAACACGGCCTAAGTAGTATCAAAACGTAGATCTTACCTCCACGAGTTCAAATCTTGAATTTGGTGAAAATTTGACAAACGAACGGTCGTCGTTTGTCGTCGCAAAGCCCGTTGGCTCAATCTCCTTTCTCTCTCCTCTCTCTAGATATTTGTGGGTTTGGATGAGATTTCAATCTCATCCTCATCTATACATATAGGCAACCTTCGGGGAATTACGTTTACCTCCCCGTAAGTTTCTCAAAACTTCTAATTAATCCATGAAACTTCACACACGTCCATTTTATAACTTTACGAGTGAAAACTATAATTTTCAAAAGTTTCCGACTAAGTTCCGTTTGGGTCCAAAAATAACGTCTGAACTAAATTCTGTGGAATCTCTACACAACCTACCTTTTTAGTTAACGTGTCACTCACGTTCTCACCACAGTTCTCAAAACGATATATAACAATATCAAAATTACCAGAATTTACTCTACTCAGGTAAATTCACTATTCACAAGAATACCAGATAAAGTCAAATAACATTTAAATCATATAAATGCCATTTACTCATGTTCATGCAATATGAACTGCCATGTTCCCGTGTCCTCACTGACACCTCACCGTTGACTCACAGTCAACCCTATCACCATTATCAATTAACATTGATAAACTCCCAAATTACAAATATACATGATAAAATTATGAATTCCTGGAACGGGTGTGACAGAAGAAGAAGAAGACGAAGAAGAAAGTGGAGGAGAAAGAGAGGACAGAAAGAGAAGAGAAAGAGAAGACGAGGAGAAAAAGCTCACCGAGGACCCGCGGCCACCCCGAGCTCGCCAGCGTCGTCGAATTTAATGGTGAGTCTCTATGCTCACTTAGTAGCGTAGATATGGTTGTATATATATGTTTCGACAAGATAGAACGGAAAGATAGAACGGACCCCGAATGTACACGGGCACTTTAGTTCAGTTTGAGAAGAAACTAACGTTCAATCGATCGAACTAGTTTCGAGCGATTGAACATAGAAGACTTCAATCGATCGAATATTGTTCAATCAAATGAACTTTAATATTCTCAATCGATCAAACTTTACTTTTGTCAATCGATTGAAAGGACTTCAATCGATCAAACATGACAGAATGTTAAATTTTTAGTTTGTTTATATCCAATGAATTGTTAAGTTGTGTATTATCATGTGTTGGTGGTTAGAAGCGGTATTGGAATAATACACATGTAGAATAATGGGCTTAATGCATTGGACAGTGGAACCGATTATATAGTGATGGTATAATGTTGTAAATCAGAATGAAAAGCCGACGTGCATAGTAGTGGGTATGTCGATCGCAGAGGTCGATTCTATTTATATTCGTGCATATAAATACGGTCGCTAAAATCGTATGATGTCGAGTGTGAAATCCCAATATGCTGGGATAGGATCGGGACTATGTGTCAGGTTTTACGTATGATAGAGTTGGACTGCGTGTCGGATTTGGAAGGGTATGTGATGTAGGACTTCGTATCAAGTTTAATATATTGGGGCTAGTGGCCGTAATGTTTTGGGGCTGGAGTACCATAGTAGCATATCGGGGCTGCGTGCTGTCATAGTATAGCGGAGCTGAGTGCTGAGGTATTATGGAGCTGAGTGCTGTAGTATTACTGAGTGCTGTAGTGTTGTTGAGTGCTGTGGTGGAGCAGAGTGTTTATGAAGCTGAGTGCTATGGTATTGCTGAGTGTTGTGGTATAGCGAAGCTGAATGCTGCAGTATGTTAGATCTGCGTGCCATATTATATCAAGGCGTGTTGGCCATATTATATCAGGGTGAGTTGGCCGTATTAGATCAAGGCAGGTTGTCCAGAACATTAGGACTGTGTGTTAGGATTTGATAGCTCGTGTGATATAGGACTACATTTCTGATTTATGTGTTAGAGCATGGGACTTCATGTCAGGTATGATAGACTGTAGGTATGGGACTACATGTCTGATTAGTATGGACCCGAGAGTCTATGTTATATTTGGGATGGATTGGGATGATGTCTATTGGGATATATTGAGTTGGTACATACATGCATACGAACGATGAGATGATCCTTTTCTATTGATGCTGTTGTTTTATATACTATAAATCTATAGATACTATGTATGTATTTGTGTTCACTCAACTTTCGTAGTTGACGGCTTTATACCGCTGGATATTCGACGTCCAACTAGCCAAGGTTATGAGCATATATGAGATGCATACATGGATAGGGGCTACGAGGATGGAGCCTACGATGACGGAGGCTATGTTGGTACTGACTCCACGCAAGCTGAAGACTTGGAGCTTGCTGTTGATAGTTTATGATTATGTTCTTAAGAGACTCTGTAATAGTTACGATTCTAATCAGTGTATGTTGCCGTAGTACTTTAATTACGTTCTGCAGACACTTGTGGTTTTGTAATAGTTTAGTATTGAACTCTGATCATATATATCGACCTTAGAAACTTTCCAATGCGTGTTTTGAATCATTACTTTGATGATTAGACTTTGGTTATGGACAATGTGGTGATTTTCAATTATCATGGCCTACGGGTCCAAAAAGGAATTTATTTTCTCTATTTTTGCTATTGCGGGGTGTGACAAGATTTTTGGTATCAGAGCCTGGTTTAGTAGTCGCGTTCACCAATTGTCCAATATTTCTTAAGTTTGAACCTTAAGATAGGGGTTGTCTCTAAGTTTTTGTCTGGAGATTATCCGTATGAAGTTTTCCTTGCTATTAATGTGATAATAGCTATAACTATTATGTTTAGGTTATGAATTACTTTCTGTGATTATTTCTGGATTGATCACTAACCGATAGATGTCTATATAGGTAGCTAACCTTACTGCATTGATGGCAGGAATGCCTACCAGGAATTGTACTGCACAGATTGAGGATGCACCCCCGGCACCCCAGGCTCCTAATTCGACTAGATTGTTTAAAGCCTTTGTGCAGAGGATGGAATGGATCAACAATCCTAACATGCATAATGGAAATAATCATGGACCACCTCTAAGGCTAGTTGATGATAGCATAGTAGAGCATTTTTGTCATTTTCATCCAGAGAAGTTTGACGGGAATACTGAGCCATGACAGGCAGAACAGTGGCTCCGAGAGATGGAAGCAATCTTTAATACCCTTGGATGTAACGAGATCGAGAAGCGTCGACTGGAGACATTTCAGTTAACTTATGCGGTTGTCGATTGGTGGGAATCAGAGAATGCTACCGTAGGAGAAGATGCGGTTGGAAGGATGCCCTGGATCATATTCAAAGGGCTGTTTTGGAGAACTACTTTCCTCAAATGGAGAGGAACAAGAAGGAGAGGGAATTCATTGAGCTAAGGTAAGGGAACCTTACCGTGAGGGAATATACGGTGCAATTTGAATGACTGTCCTGATTTGCCTTTCATATGATTGATTCTCCAGAGAAGAAGAACAGGCACCATCATCAAGGTCTTTCACTGCCATTACAACGGATGACTCTGAATCATCAAGGTCAAACCTTCAAAGCTATGATAAGGATGGCAGTCAGTAATGAGGATATTAACGGTCGGGAGCAAGGACGTTTTGGGAATCGACCACCACCCGGGAATAACCAAGGACTGAGACCTCAGATGCAGTTCCAAGGGAACAAGCACAACTGGACTGGAGAAAGGAACCCACAACCTGCATCTCCTCAGAACCTCTATGCTACAAATCGAGCACCTTTCCCACAAGGACTCCCTGCTACTACTGGAAGCAATACCGGTGGATGCTTCAACTGTGGGAAGCTAGGCCATGTGGATAAGAATTTCCAAGCTCCCAAGACCTATAATCGGTTGGGCATTCGTTGTTATAACTATGGCAATCACAGCCATATCAGCAAGGACTATAGATCACCCCGTAGGGCCTATAACGGACCAGCTACTAAGGGCCAAGTTGGATAAGCTCGTATGAATGCTATTCTCCTAGAGAATGCAGGATTTGATGAGACTGAACAATAGAACATGGAAGGTTCTCTTACTTTATTCAGCACTCGAGTTAAATTTCTATTTGATACAGGTGCTTCAAATTCGTTTATTGGTATCAGAATTGTTAAACTTTTGGGTTTAGTACCCCAGACGCTTGACATAGCCCTGAATGCGGTATCACCTTTCAGAGTAACTGTACGATTAGGGAAAGCATGCAAGGACTATGCCTTAACCCTTGAGGATAGGATTCTTCCAGCAAATCTAATCATTTTGTCGATAAAGGAATTTGACATCATCTTAGGACTTCATTGGCTCATGAAGTATCGAGCAAAGTTGGATTGTGCCAATTGGATGATTACTTTTTTGATACTAGGAAGTCAGCCTTTTGATTTTCAATGCAACCCCTCTAGTGATGCTTTTCTTACTAGCCATCTAGCAGCTATAGAGAGCTCAAGTGAACTCACAGTTGCATAGATTCCTGTTATCCGAGACTTTGAGGATGTGTTTCAGAATATTTTAGGATTACCACCTAAGTGGGAGATTGACTTCTGTATCAAATTAATGCCTGGTACTTTACCACAATTGAAGGCTCTTTATTAGATGGCACCAACGAAGATGCAAGAACTGAATAAGCAAGTATAGGAGTTAGAAGATCTCAAGTTTGTTCGAGCCAACGCGTCGCCTTGGGGAGTGCCAGTGTTGTTCGTTAAGAAGAAGGACGGAACTCAGCGACTTTGCATCGACTATAGGGAGCTCAACAAGATCACGATTAAGAATAAGTACCCACTCCCTAGAATCGATGATCTATTTGATCTGCTACAGGGAACAACGACTTTCTCAAAGATTGATCTACGATCCGAATATCACCAACTATTGGTTCGACCCGAAGATATTTCAACGACTGCTTTCAGGACGAGGCATGGGTACTATAAGTTCTTGGTTATGTCTTTTGGATTAACCAATGACCCAACGGTATTCATGGATCTAATGAATAGAGCATTTAGACCCTACTTGGGCCAGTTCATTATCGTGTTCATTGACGATATTCTAATCTACTCAAAGACCGAGGAAGAACATGATAAACATGTAAGGATTGCACTACAAACCCTCCAAGATAATCAATTGTATGCAAAGTTCAGCTAGTGTGAATTTTGGCTAAAGAAAGTCAAATTTCTAGGGTATGTCGTCTCGCAGGATGGAATAGCCTTAGACTCGTCAAAGATAGACGCAGAGTTGGATTGGAATATACCAACCACCGCAACGGAAGTTAGAAGTTTTCTTGGTTTGGCTGGATACTATCGGAGATTTGTGGAAGGATTCTCTAAGATCAGAGCTCTAACGAAGAAGGATTTGAAGTTTGAATGGAGTAACAAGCATGAAAGCGCATTTCAAGAATTGAAAGAAAGATTGACTACAGCGCCAATGCTGGTGATACCCAAGAGTGGTAAGCAGTTCACCATTTATAGCGACGCATCACACCAAGGACTTGGATGGGGTTTGATGCAAGACGGGAAGGTAATCGCGTATAGATCATGACAGTTGAAGCCTCACGAGTTGAATTAACCGACGCATGACCTCGAGCTAGCCGTGATTGTGTTTGCACTCAAGATTTGGAGGCATTATCTCTATGGTGAGAAATTTAATCTTTTTTCAGATCACAAGAATCTGAAATACTTATTCTCTCAAAGAGAGTTGAACATGAGGCAACGACGTTGGATGGAATTATGGAAAGACTATGATTTCACGTTATAGTATCACCCTAGAAAGGCAAACATAGTAGTCGATGCGTTGAGTCAGAAACCCCGGCAGATAACAGTAGCTTCTCTCATGGTCAAAGAGAAGCATTAGAAACGTTGGCTGAATTTGGTATTCAGGCCTCAGATCCAAGTGAAGGACAACACTTTGGATGTCTCGTGGTGCAACCAACGCTCATCAATCGTATTTTAGAGGCACCGAAGAAGAAGGAAGGACTTCAGGAATGGTTCGCTAGTAACACTAGTAAAAGAACCAGAGAATTAGAGTATTGATGTAGGCGGAGCAGTCAGATGCAGAGGCAGACTTTGTGTGCTGGATGAAGGTGATCTTAGAAAGGATATACTGGACGAAGCTTATAAGTCGCGAATGACTATCCACTCAGGAGGTACGAAGATGTATAAGGATTTGAAGAGGAACTTCTGGTGGGAAGGGATGAAGTAAGAAGTTACTGAGCACGTATCTCAATGTCTTACATGTAAGCAAGTGAAGGTGGAACATCAGAAACCTCTAAGACTTCTACAACCATTACCAGTTTCTGGATGAAAGTGGGAACATATAACTATGGATTCGTGGTAGGATTGCCAAGATCTTAACAAAACCACGACGTTATTTGGGTAGTTGTGGATCGACTTACTAAATTAGCGCATTTCATAGCATGCAGTATGTCGTTCCCAGTCGATTGTTTGAACTGTATGAATATACAACAAGTCATACAATTGCATAGTGTACCAATCTCTATCATGTCCGACCGTGATTCGAGATTTACTGCAGAGTTCTGGAAGAGCTACAGTCAGCTTTGGGGACTTCTCTAAGCTTGAACACTGCCTTCTACCCGTAGACGGATGGACAGACTGAACGAGTTAACCAGGTGATGGAGGACATGCTGCCAGTATGTGTGATTGATTTTGAGAGCTCATGGGAGACTCACCTATCGCTGATAGAATTTACACACTAATAGCCACCATTCGAGTATAGGGATGGCATCCTTTGAGGCATTATATGGAAGATCGTGTCGATTTCCTTTATGTTGGGCAGAGGTTAGAGACAATCAACTGCTTGGACCTGAATTAGTTCAAGAAACTAATGAAAAGATCCAGATTGTGAAAGAGAGGATGTGAATGGCGCAGAGTAGACACAAGAGTTATATGGATAAACGCCATAGAAGTTTGGAATTCAGTGTTGGAGATCATGTGCTACTCAAAGTGTCTCCGGTGCGAGGAATTGTCAGATTTGGACAGAAGAGAGGAAAACTAGCACCACATTTCATTGGACTATTTGAGATTCTTGAGCGTGTAGGAAATGATGCCTACAGTCTCGCGTTGCCACCCAAGATGTCGGGAGTGCACAACGTGTTTCATGTTAGCATGTTAAGAAAGTGTGCTCATAATCCAAGTCACGAAATCAACTTTGAGGATATCGAGGTTAATGACAATGTCTTGTTCAACGAATGATCAGTACGAATTTTGGATCGAAGAGTTAAGAAGCTGGGGAATAAGGAAATTTCGTTGATAAAGATCCAGTGGAAGTTTCACGACGAAGGAGAAGCTGTTAGGAAATTGCGTTCCCAGAATCCGTTGACAGTGCATATAAGTTGGTACTGCAAAAATTTTACGTGAAAACTATAATAACCCTAAAAGGGCGGAACTAGGGTTACCTTGAACTGCAAAATTGGATTGCTGTAGTAGATGAATCGAGAACACGGGCTCGATAACAGCTCACGATCTTCTACCGTATTCCTTTGCTGCCAGAATATCGAACTGAGTGTGGGCTCTTTCGAAATCCTTTTAGTTTTCTGCTCTTCCCTCTTTACGTTCTATTTTCTATTCCCAGTTATAACACTCTCTTTGATTGCTATGACGATTCAATCCTGATCACATTGATCCGACAAAGATGTGTTCGTCAGGAGGATCAAACGATCTCCGATTTACTTGAATTTTTAACAGCAGCTCCGTCTCGACGTCAGGAACGTTGTGTAAAAAATTCAGCAACTTTCGATCAGTATCGAGCAGTCCGAAGCTCTTTTAGTGAGCGTTGTCCGACGCTAGCGATCTACACTCCTATGTCTCTTGAATGCTCACAGAGACTAGGGTTTGGTGGAAACCCTTCTAGAAGAAAGCTAGGAGGTCAAGGGAAGCTTAGAATATAAAATCATGCAACCTGAGAGAAGAGCCAAGGCAGCATATATATAGGCTACGATAGGGACCATAAGAAGTCAATAAGGAATAGGCTTCCTAATGGAATTAGGAAACCCTAATTCGAACTGAATCAGATTCCTATTTCCATAAATTATAATTCATACCACTAAAGAATTATAATTGCACTCCTACCCTTATCTCAAAAATATATTTCGAGCTCCATGTTATTAAATGCTTATTATCTCCCCATGTTAAGATTACAGATATCCATTAATTAAATATAATTACTGACAATCATATTTAATTAATTTCTTAAAATTCCTTGAGATCCTCTGCTTAACTTATCTGATATGTCGGATACAAAATCCACCTGCAGGGTTTGACATAATCAAAACTTATAAGCTTTCTCAAGGGGATACCATCAATCCCAAAATTGAGACATGGATTCCATCATTAATTAATATCCACCATACAATTAATATTGCCACCCAATCCAATGAGATATTGACCCATTTAAGGATCTCACCCTTTTAGGGATCAAAGTGTAAATATCAAATGTACGTGTCTACAAATTAACTTAGGATTTAGAGCATAAGTACTCATAATAGCCATGAGGTATTAATTATCTTATAAGTCAGTATAAAGATAATTACCCCAAGTCAGTCCCGTTTAATACACAAAGTGTACCAGCATAGTGAGTTGAAACTATACCATTTCCCGTAGTCAAGACAAACCTACTACAACACCATGCTGCAGTCCTACCGATGGTGTGTCCAATCCCATCTAAGACTGTAAACCAAAATCTTACATTCTATAATATCTGATGGCCTGATCTTCCGTGTGTAAGCCGAACTCTACACACCAAACCACCTACTATATAGAATGAGAGACACACATGCATAATATTAAATAAATAATATAATACAAACATTGCCCACACAGATTCTCATAAAAAATGGATTAACTGATTTTATTAAATGAATAATAAATCAACTACATAAAGCATGGCTTTTAGTATATATCCCTAACAATCTCCCACTTAGACTCAAAGCCATGAAGTGACACTCCTCACTCCAACTAATGGCTCTACCTCCTAGGGTAAACACATATCCTGAGGTAGACTTTCTAGAATCCCTATCTGACATAAAATCAGAATCTGTGTACCCAATGGGTACAAAACTGTCTGCTTGGTAAACTAACATATAGTCTCGAGTCCTTTTCAGGTACTTGAGAATATTTTTCACCGCAGTCCAATGTTCTTGCCCTGGATTAGAGTGATATCTACTAACCATGCCAACAGCAAAGCAGATGTCAGGTCTAGTACATAGCATAGCATACATTAGGCTTCCTACTGCCGAGGCATAAGGAACTGCCTTCATCTTCTCTATCTCATCAGGTGTCTTAGGACACTGATCCTTAGATAGAGTAATTCCATGTCTGAAGGGAAGGAATCCCTTCTTGGAATTTTGCATGCTAAACCTTGCAAGAATATTGTCAATATAAGTGCCTTGTGACAAGCCCAACATCCTATTCTTGCGATCTCGCATAAGCTTGATCCCTAGGATGTGACCGGCTTCTCCCAAGTCCTTCATATCGAATTGACTGGATAACCATACCCTTACAGAAGATAATACCCCCACATCGTTTCCGATTAGCAAGATATCATCCACATAAAGTACTAAGAACACCACCACTCTTCCATCATGTTTCTTGTACACACAAGATTCATCCGCACATTGATCAAAACCAAAAGACTTGATTGCTTGATCAAAACGGATATTCCAAGACCTAGATGCCTGCTTAAGTCCATAAATGGACTTCTTAAGCTTGCACAACATGTGTTCTTGGCCCTTCGCAATGAACCCGTCTGGTTGCATCATATAGATGCACTCGTCAAGATTTCCATTTAGAAATGCTGTCTTGACATCCATTTGCCAAATTTCATAATCGAAATGTGCAGCAATGGATAAGAGAATCCGGATAGACTTCAGCATTGCCACCGGCGAAAAAGTTTCCTCATAATCGATTCCTTCTTTTTGAGTGAACCCTTTCGCAACAAGCCTTGCTTTAAAGGTTTCCACCTTACCGTCTGCTCCTCTCTTCTTCTTATAGATCCACTTACATCCAATGGGTTTTATTTCATTAGGTGGTTCTACAAGATCCCAGACTTGATTGGAGTACATGGACTCCATTTCAGACTTCATAGCCTTTTGCCAAAGATCTGCATCTTTATCTTGGAGTGCTTCATTGTAGTTACAGGGGTCGGTACCTTGTTCGTCAGGGACCCGGTCATAAGACTCTCCCAAGAACATATACCGGTCAGGTTGAATAATAACCCTCCCACTACGACGAGGCACAACCCGTGTCTGTGTATCACTGATATTTTGTTGTGAAGATTCTGAACCTAATACACCATTATCTACACGTTGTACTGGTTCAGGAACCTGCGTGTTAATGGTTGGTTCGGGATCTACACGAGTTTCGATAATCCTCCCACTACGACGTGGTAATGGAATATCGATAACTCTTTCTTGTGGTGTTTCTTCTTGTACCGTTGGTATTGAAGAAGTATATGTCGGTGTCTTTCCTCTCATTTCTTCTAGAACAATACGGCTTCTGGGCTTGTGGTCCATAACATAGTCCTCTTCTAAGAATGTGGCATTGGTGCTTACAATAACCTTCTGATCCTTAGGACTATAAAACAGACCACCTTTAGTTCCTCTTGGATACCCAACAAAGAAACATACTTCTGTTCTTGATTCCAACTTTTCTGCGTTCCCTTTCAGCACATGTGCTGGACTACCCCAGATCCGAACATGCCGCAGACTAGGCTTTCGCCCAGTCCACAATTCCGTGGGAGTAGTAGGTACTGACTTAGATGGTACCAAGTTTAGAATGTATGCGGCTGTCTCTAACGCGTGTCCCCAAAAGGAAATTGGTAAATCCGAATAACTCATCATAGATCTTACCATGTCCATAAGAGTCCTGTTCCTTCTTTCTGCCACACCGTTCTACTGAGGCATACGGGGTGCAGACAATTGGGATGTAATCCCTTGCTCCAATAAGTATTCCCTAAACTCTCCCAAGAGGTACTCTCCACCACGATCAGATCGTAGTGTCTTGATACATTTACCTAGACGCTTCTCCGTTTCAGCCTTGAAGTCTTTGAATTTCTCAAAGCATTCAGACTTACGCCGCATCAAATAAATGTACCCATACCTTGAGTAATCATCGATGAAAGTGACAAAGTACTCAAATCCCCCTCTTGCTTGGACAGTCATAGGACCACACAAATCAGAGTGAACCAGTTCCAACAGCTCTCTTGCTCTATAGCCCTTGGCCGAGAATGGCCTCTTGGTCATTTTACCTTCCAAGCAGGATTCACAAACTGGAAGTGCCTCCACTTCCAATGAGCCTAATGGCCCATTTTGAACCAGTCTTTGAATCCTTTTCAAATTAATATGACCAAGGCGTAAGTGCCAAAGATGCGTTTGGTTCATCCTCGAAGGTTCTTTTCTCTTAAATGGCAAACTATTTGTGTTATTCAATTCATTAAGTTGCAGTATAGGAGAGATAGGATTTATAATATAAAGATCATCTACCAATTGACCAGAACAAATAAAACGTTTATTTTCTTTAATAACTACTACTTTATTAAAATGAACTGAATATCCATTCTTTACTAAACTAGAAACTGAAACTAAATTCCTTCTAATAGAAGGTACATAAAAGCAATTTCTTAATATTAAAATTCTATCTCTACCAAAACTAAGATGTAGATCTCCTACTGCAACTGCTGCTACTCTCGTAGCATTTCCCATATATAGATAAATCTCTCCATCACTGAGCTGCCTGGTTCCCTGGAACCCCTGCAAAGAATTGCATACATGATCAGTGGCTCCCGTATCTACACACCAGGTACCGGTAGATCGGACCGCTAAACACGATTCAACAACTAGTAAATGAGATTTACCTTGATTGTTCTGTCTGGCGAGATAAACTGGACATTGCTTCTTCCAGTGTCCTGGCTGCTTGCAAACAAAACATTTGCCTTTAGGCTTTCCCGGTTGTCCTCGTGGCCTTTGGATTGGCGGAGGACCCGCGGCCTTCTTTTGAGCCTTTTTCATTTTCTTCTTGCCTTTCGGCTTTGAAGTAGAACCTTTCTCAAACACAAGAGCACTCCCTGACTTTCTGTTGAGACCCTCAGCTCCCTGAAGTTCTTTAAGCAGCTCCGCCAAGGTATATTTAAATTTATTCATGTTGTAATTGAGGCGGAATTGCTTAAAAGACTCTGGCAGTGACTGGAGTACGATATCGACCTGGGTTTCCCCGTCAATTTCAGCTCCAAGGATCTCTAGTTCATTAAGAAGAGATATCATCTTAAGAACATGATCCCTTACAGGCGTCCCCTCAGCCATGGTTGTGTTCATCAAGTCTTTCATAGCAACCTGCCTAGCAGCACGACTTTGATCCCCGAACATCTCTCGGAGGCTCTCCATCATGTCATAGGCACTGGTCATTGACTGATGCTGATGTTGCAGAACATTTGACATGGATGCCAAAATGTAACACCGCGCCATCTCATCAGCCTTGACCCATTTCTTGTGAGCCTGGGTTTCCTCAGCGGTTGCCCCCTCACCAGGTTGCTCAGGACATACTTGAGTAAGCACAAACTTGTACTCTTCAGCAGTTAACACAATATCCAAATTCCTTTTCCAGTCTATATAGTTTGGTCCAGTAAGTTTGTTTTCTTTAAGTATAACAGCAAGTGGATTGAAAGTACCCATTTAAAAGCCTGAGAATCACACAACATAAATAATTACGTTTGGGCAAAAATTACTATGGATTCGATTTGAAAATATTGGTTCCCTCTACCATATTTGAAAGGAATCCGCCAGCAACCTGATACACCGTGAATAGTATGACTCGATGAGAAGCCATATACTATCCATCATTTGTTCAGATAGACAATTGCCTTTTAATTTTACTATCCAGGCAATGTACTTTGCCTAATAAAATTAAACTGCTGACTTGCTTTGGTCCTATAAATAATAACAGTGACTCAGATGGAGAGGATATTATTATTTATAGCTAAGTGTATACCATCACTTAATTCTAGGTCAAGAGTTCTGTGAGGAACACCTCTGATGGAGAGGTGATCCACACCAACAATCACCCAAAACATTCTTTTAAAGAAGTTTGTACTGATGATTCCATGATCAACTATGTCCGATAGGGAGGATGACACTAGAGCCATCACACAAAATTAATCATATCATCTACAAACCAGTGATGGGGACCATGGGATTTATACTTGATAAATTCCCTCTCCCACTTAGAATTTTTTAAAAAAAATTGAGGGTTATAATTTTTTTAGAAAAACTTTTAATTTAATTAATAAAAAATAATGGAATACTTGACAAGGATTAATTCATCCTTACTTGTGAAACCCACATGTGTAGATAATAAAATCATTCTATTCTCATGATTTTAGAAAATAAGTACTTATGTTTTCAAATTATGGAATTAGTTTTATTTCTAAATACACATGTAGTTGTCCATCATTTTAAATTAATTAAATTAAACATGCAGCTAGACATCTGAAATAGGTCTAGGAACAATTATCCATGTTGTCCTATTCATTAAACATGAAACAATAATAATCATTCAATCACACATAAATAAGGAAACCACAATAAAATAGGAATCCCACTATTATGGTCAAGCTGCAACTCTTGTGAAGAAATCTTCATGGAACCCAATTAACTCTATGTCTCCACTACGCAACTGCCTTCCAGAACTCTTTTCTGAAATAGCCTCCAAAAATTGCCTCCAGATTGCTTTCTGAAACTGCTTGTAAACTGTCTTCACGAACTGTCTTCACGGATTTACTTGAGATATATTACACAAACCCTATGCCTCCGTAAAGGAGTTCACATGCTATATATTTGCAGTAAATTAACCACGCATCAATCAAGCGTGGGATCCAATACATACAAATCCTATGCCTCCATAAAGGAGTTCACATGCTATATCAAAACAACAATATTAACCACGAATAAACCCATCGTGGGATCCAATCATACAAAATCAGTGACCATAATAGTGGAATAAGAACACTGCAAAACAAGGGTTAGCACAGTTCTACGTTCTATCCATCCATCAAAAACACGCATAAGATCTGTTTTATTGGACAACATGGTTGCGTCCAACCCATACGCAAAATCAACGTTGCTCTGATACTACTGTTAGGAAATTGCGTTCCCAGAATCCGTTGACAGTGCATATAAGTTGGTACTGCAAAAATTTTACGTGAAAACTATAATAACCCTAAAAGGGCGGAACTAGGGTTACCTTGAACTGCAAAATTGGATTGCTGTAGTAGATAAATCGAGAACACGGGCTCGATAACAGCTCACGATCTTCTACCGTATTCCTTTGCTGCCAGAATATCGAACTGAGTGTGGGCTCTTTCGAAATCCTTTTAGTTTTCTGCTCTTCCCTCTTTACGTTCTATTTTCTATTCCCAGTTATAACACTCTCTTTGATTGCTATGACGATTCAATCCTGATCACATTGATCCGACAAAGATGTGTTCGTCAGGAGGATCAAACGATCTCCGATTTACTTGAATTTTTAACAGCAGCTCCGTCTCGACGTCAGGAACGTTGTGTAAAAAATTCAGCAACTTTCGATCAGTATCGAGCAGTCCGAAGCTCTTTTAGTGAGCGTTGTCCGACGCTAGCGATCTACACTCCTATGTCTCTTGAATGCTCACAGAGACTAGGGTTTGGTGGAAACCCTTCTAGAAGAAAGCTAGGAGGTCAAGGGAAGCTTAGAATATAAAATCATGCAACCTGAGAGAAGAGCCAAGGCAGCATATATATAGGCTACGATAGGGACCATAAGAAGTCAATAAGGAATAGGCTTCCTAATGGAATTAGGAAACCCTAATTCGAACTGAATCAGATTCCTATTTCCATAAATTATAATTCATACCACTAAAGAATTATAATTGCACTCCTACCCTTATCTCAAAAATATATTTCGAGCTCCATGTTATTAAATGCTTATTATCTCCCCATGTTAAGATTACAGATATCCATTAATTAAATATAATTACTGACAATCATATTTAATTAATTTCTTAAAATTCCTTGAGATCCTCTGCTTAACTTATCTGATATGTCGGATACAAAATCCACCTGCAGGGTTTGACATAATCAAAACTTATAAGCTTTCTCAAGGGGATACCATCAATCCCAAAATTGAGACATGGATTCCATCATTAATTAATATCCACCATACAATTAATATTGCCACCCAATCCAATGAGATATTGACCCATTTAAGGATCTCACCCTTTTAGGGATCAAAGTGTAAATATCAAATGTACGTGTCTACAAATTAACTTAGGATTTAGAGCATAAGCACTCATAATAGCCATGAGGTATTAATTATCTTATAAGTCAGTATAAAGATAATTACCCCAAGTCAGTCCCGTTTAATACACAAAGTGTACCAGCATAGTGAGTTGAAACTATACCATTTCCCGTAGTCAAGACAAACCTACTACAACACCATGCTGCAGTCCTACCGATGGTGTGTCCAATCCCATCTAAGACTGTAAACCAAAATCTTACATTCTATAATATCTGATGGCCTGATCTTCCGTGTGTAAGCCGAACTCTACACACCAAACCACCTACTATATAGAATGAGAGACACACATGCATAATATTAAATAAATAATATAATACAAACATTGCCCACACAGATTCTCATAAAAAATGGATTAACTGATTTTATTAAATGAATAATAAATCAACTACATAAAGCATGGCTTTTAGTATATATCCCTAACAGAAGCTTCTTGGGAATTGGAGTCAGAGATGCGAGCGAAGTATCGAGAGTTATTTAATGATGCTTAGTTTGGATTTCGGGGAAGAAATCTTTATTTAGAGGGGGAGGATCTAATACCCTGAATTTTCATTATACTTTTTACCCTTGTTGATATAAATAAGATTCAGGATACTTGTATTTACATTTCATGTTTTTTCAGTTTCGATCGATCGAACTAGCTCCAATCGATCGAGAGTTTCATTCTTCAATCGATCGATCCCTGTTTGAGCGATTGAAACTTTGTCGACTTGAATTATGGCGTAGAACCTTTTCTCAAGCGATTGAACCCATCTCAATCGATTGAACCCTGATCGACCTATTTTCAATCGATCGAATCCACCTCAATCGATTGAACTTCGTATTTCCAGTATACGTGTTCTGCCACCTACTTCATGTTTTGATGCGAGGCACTTCATTTTTCTATATATATGTCTTCATTTTGTCCCTTGGGACTTTGTTGGATAGATTTCTTGAGAGAGAGAGAGAGAGAGAGAGAGAGAGAGAGAGAGAGAGAGAGAGAGAGAAAGAGAGAGAGAGATTATATCTTATATATACACATACATACACACACACACACACATACTTATATATATACATAGGAGAAAGAAGAAAGAAGGACAAGAGAGACTAAGGCAGAGAAGAGAGAAAGAGAAAGAGAAAGAGAAGAGAAGGAGAGATAGCTTGAGTTTCAAACTCCATAGCCACCACCACACATACAAGGTGAGTTCTAACTTACTTGGTGTCTTTTAATTGAAGTTTTGCAAGCTTTTAAAGAAGAAAAGACGTAGCTACTATGTCCCTTGTACGTTTATATTGCTGGACTGAACTTCTGCTGGAGAAGACGAAGTCCCAATCTATTGGGCTTTTTCCCAATCGATTTCCATAGGACCCAATCGATTAGATAGTTTTCCCAATCAATTGGCATATGATGACTCCCAATCGATTGCCATAACTTGCAATCGATTGGTAATATTTTGGATCCAATCGATTGCCATTTTTCCTCAATCGATTGTTATGATTTTTTCCCCAATTGATTGAACCTCTGTCCCAATCTTGGATGTTTTGAAAGTATGGATTATTGTTGTTCGTTGTTATAAGTATAGTTTAATTGTTTCGAGATCGTTTCTTACTCCCATTATGTGACTACAAGTTTATAAGGGAATAATGTGCCATCAGAGAATAGTATGATTTCAGAATAATGGATTAACGTATAGCATTAGTTAATATGTCAATCATGAATGAGTTTGATATCCGTTTTATTTCAATCAGAGTAGTTAAGCCATATGGGAAGATCATGTATCAGTAGTAGTGAACGTTAAGTAGGTTTGATAAATTCTGAGAGAATTACACGGACGGGCTTTGATCAATCATATGTCCTTAAAAGTGGTGGATTGGTCATATATCCTTAAAAGCGGTAGACTGGATCAAGTATCCCTAAGATAGCTAGTAATCCAATCATATATCCTTAAAAGTGGTGGACTGGTCATATATCCTTAAAAGTGGTGGACCGGGATTACTGCTAGATATCATTAAATCGTGGCAATAGAACTAATGTGTCTTTGCTCAAAGTGTTAAATCCCTGACATGCGGTGTGACACGACTAAAAAGTTGTGTGCTCTTGTACAACACCCAAGTGTAGGTGATTGTGCAAGTAATATAATACTGGAAGTCCAGGTCGAGCCCACAGGAAATGAATAGGAAGAATATCTACTAAGTTATAACCTAAAAAAAAAGAAAAGATCAATAAAGGAGTGGAGGTTCTAATGAATCCTAATTAATTAAATTAAATTAAATTATAAACTATAGCATAAAGAAACATAACTAATTAAACAGATAAATTAAAGGTGTTGGAAATAATGAATCCACATTGATCCTAACTATCTATCATGCATGCTCATTAATGTTCTATGGAGTTCATTCCTTTTTAGTATTCCGTATTTTTCTAAAGATATAGAATCAATAGCCCTTACATGACTGGGACTACCTCATCATAGTTGATTTAAAATACTTGGAAGACAGTTTAAAACAATGATTATTACTTGCACTCTAAATGGTGTTAGCATTCAAAGTGGTTTTCAAAAGTTATTGAAGAAAATAGCCTTAAGGCTTTAAGTTCTAAAAACTGTTGTGACAAACTAAGCTTAGGGACAAGTTGATGACAGATTTCTAAAATAGAAAGTCATAGAATACTTAAAAGAATCATCTCAGGATTTAACATGTTCTATCGATTGAAGGGCTATCGATCGATCGGACAGCATCATCTTTCAATCGATCGAAATGTCTTCGATCGCTTGACTATGGCTCTGGTTCGATCGATCGAAATACCTTCGATCGATCGAGCCAAAGGTTTCTAAAGATTGCATGGCAGAGACTGGGAATCAATGTTTCATCACATATTCCCAACGTCTAAACTACATAAACATGATAAAACTAATGCAAAAATAGTAAAACATAGCAATCATAATAACTAGATTAACAAATAATCAAATAAAGAAAAGGAACAGACAAACCTGGAATAAATCTGAATATAACTTATAATAAACTTGAAACAAACTTGAATCTTGAATCTACAATGGAAAAGGAGGAAGAAAACATCAAGCTAAACTAATCTACTCCTAAACTAACCCTAAAACTACCCTAAAATTGTTGTTTTTTGTGTTTTGGAGCATCCTCCCTCCGTTTGCCATCAAAACAACTTATTTATAGGGTTTCTGTAGACTGTATGCAACTTTTGGGTGAAAATAAAGTTCAATCGATCGAACTCTCAATCGATTGAACTCTCCTCAAGCCCCTGAACTTCTCTAATTTTGACAACTCTTTGCACCGATGGGAGAATGGACATAACTTTTCACTCGAACCTCAGATTGACCTCCCGTTTGCAGCCACGCGACCGTAACTCAAAGATCTGCATTTCATATTTCTAGGAAAATCTTCCAAATCTGAAGTCTTTATTGTCAAAAATGGAATTTTCTCAGCTGCTTTTGTTGTTCTCTTCTCTAGAACCACTTTCCTTTAGCTTCACTTCATTGATTTACATTCTAATACCTTTAAAACAATGCAAAAACATAGGTTTTAACATTAACACAATAAAAAGAACATTGTTATTAGAATGCACCTAAATATAGGGACTTTGGGGATAAAAGTATGCATAAAAGACTAAGTAATATGTTATGAATATGCATTTTTTACCTCTAATCACTGTGGACTGTTCACATATTCTTAAAAGCAGGGGATGAACTGACGTGGTATCCATGACATACGGTGGACTGTGAATAGGTTCTTAAAAGCGGTGGATAGAGCATTAGTATATACAGGAGTACTATAATCAAGTGTGTTTCTCAGGAGTCAGTTATGGTAAGTCTTCGTATAATAAGACGTGGAATCGAGTAACGAATGGTTTCTTAAAAGATGACGATACTATTGTAGAATTATGTCTTAGTCATCTCATAACTTGTTATTACTTCATATAACTGGTACCTATTTAGTTTGTATTCACTCAGTTCTTAGTAAGCTGATGGCCGCTATTGCTTGGACATTTCCCGTCCAGACTACCCTGTCCCTAACACTGCAGGTAATGATGCTTATGGCGACGACTACTACCCAGAGGGTGGCTCCACTGAGGACGGTTATGCTTGGGAGGACTACTATGCTGACGATAATGTCTACGCTAGTTGAAGACGAAAATTAGATATTAGTTTTATGTTTCTGTCAGACTTTATTATTATGTTTTTATATAAGGCATATGTTGCTTTCAGACTTGTAATATCACGTTTGAACTTTGATGTGATAGTTAGGTTGTTTATATTATGATCAGTAGTTGTATTACTATTCTTCTTTTTATTGTTATGTGGACTAGAACTGTGTGGTGTGGACAACTCAGTGACTTCACTAGTCATTCTCTATGGACTCAAAAAAGAAAATTTATTTTTCTCTATTTTGCTATTCCGGGGCATGACATATGCTATGCCGGGTAAATTCCTACATTCCTTATCATTTATTGCTTTCCTAGGATCACCTAGAAGCATGCACAGGTGGATAAAATACGGTTAAATTCCTTACATGATTACTTGCATATAGAATTCATGTTTTTCTAGGATTTTGAGTGTGATTTCACATTTAATTAATTTTTATTTCCTTTCTTATGCATAGGAGAGTGTAGTAATATGTTTTGTCCTTGAATTACTGTTTTAGCACATGCATTGCATATAAATGTATAAGTTTCTTCCACAATTTTCTTTTATTAGCAGTTTATAATTTGAACTTAGGATTGCATTTGTAACAACCTGCATTTTCATTTAATTATTTTATTTTTAATTTTACATTTCCATATTCAATCTGTATTCCTGGTTTTATTTTTTTTAAATTGAATTCTCATGTTCTAACTTTTATTACTCGTTTTATTTCTTGTCAAAAAAAATTCTTTTTGGGGTTAGACTTCAAATTTTATAAATTTAGTACTATCTGTGTGGAGTTTCAAAACTGCTTTTCAAAACAGTGGAAATAGTTATTTCTGACTCAAACTGTATTTTTATTTAACCGAAAAATTATTTCTCACATTAGTATATATTTTCTGTATTTTTGTGGTGATCACCGCGCTACGAAAATACCTATCAATGTTTGAAAACTGTTCGCGCCGCGTTCGATCTCCCACAGTTTGGGAATCTCCACCAATTAGGAGTTGACACTTGCTTTATTTCTATTAATGGTAGCAATGATTAGATGGGCATTATTTGGATGTGCATTTTGGGTGGGTTAATTTCCTAGTGCCACAAGTTATTTTCCCAAACACACTACGAAATTCCTAGGTAACTTGCTAGTGCCTTGTTTGGCAAGGTCTACATAGTGTGTGTTGATTTTGTGCCTTAAGCTAATTTCCCAAACACCCTCTATTTGACTCCTACAACCTATTGGTGAGTACGTGTAGTTTATAATATGTGTGTATTATGTATATACGTATGTATGTGTGTACTATGTATAATATGAGTTTAGTAAATTAGAAAAACAAAATCAATTTGTTGAGTGAGGGAGATGGTTGTTGGAGCACAAGTCTTAAATTTATTTTCTTTATATACTCAACTCTCCCACACAATCTACACATCTTTACAAACTGAAATTCAGAGAGTTAGGAAGAGGGTACAAAGAATTATACAGATATTCTAGTGAGAGAAAGCTTCATTTCATAGCCAAGCTTGAAGTTGGTATTCTTATTTTGCTATCTTTCTCAACCATTTACTCCAACCTTCAATCTCTGTGAGTATTTTAAACTCACTTAGAATATGAATTATAATTTAGTTTCTATTAGTCTTATGTGTAGTTGCCATTGTTGATTCTTCATGGAAGCTTGAAGCTTGAAAATTGGTGATTTCCAAAACTTAACCAAAATTTGTTTTGATAGATAAAAATGAAATATTACAGTCCATAGATGTTATGTTTAAAGTTGTAGAGCTTAATTCATTCATATAAAAAAGTATATTAGAATTGAAGTTTTGTCACCTCTCGGTTTTTCGTAAAACCCGAGAGCTATGATTGAAATTTATTAAATCCGATCATATATTCATAATCCTTGCGAAAAGACGGAGAGAACCATATATTACAAGTCATGTTTGCATTCGGATTTCAAAATGGGTCAAAAATAGGCTTTAAATTCGTCACAGGGGAGAAATTGATGATACCAATCGATTGACATGTTTATCAATCGATTGGCATGTATACCAATCGATTGGCACTTTTACCAATAGATTGGCATTTTTCAACACTGATGATTTTTAGTAAAATGGTCATATTTCCTCCAGAAAACTCGAAAACACGCACCGTATGAAGCGTTGGAAACTAGACTCAAAGACCTTTCTTTTAATATGAAATTCATCCACAAAAAAGTATATCTCATTTTCGAGGGCATTGCTTCAAAGTAGGCCCACTTGTATGCCAGTAGCGATAAAAGCATATTAAAGTATTCTTTGATGAATTCACTGGTTGTTTCATATACGATTTGATTTCTTCTCGTATATCCATGGTTATCGTTCGCAGTACTTTATATTTATGTATTAAGTCATATGTCATTCATGTGGAGTCAGTTGTACATGTATGGTGAGTGGTGGTTAGTGTGGAAAAGAGTATGTGGTTGAGATTGTGTGTGGACACTCCCTGGTATTGGTGTACCAAAGTGTGATGTTATGATATTGCGGCTAGAGTGTCTTTGAAATGCGACGGTGACAAAATTGGACATTCCTTGGTGCCCATGGTAGCGCTAAAGTGTGTGATGCGGACTTGGACATTCCCTGGCACCCATGGTAGTGCTAAAGTGTGGCCTACTGGACACTCCCTGACATGCGTGGTATGGTCAAAGTGTGACGCATTGGATACTCCCTGGTACCCCGTACTAAAGTGTGAGGCAAACTGGACACTCTCTAATACACATGTACTAAAGTGTGGTCATCTTCGTGTTTCAAAGATACTAGAGTGAGAGAGTTGGGTGATGTGTTGTTGAGAGAAAAGACTTGGTGAGATGAAAATGGTTGTATTGGTCTCCTGCACGATCACATGTTTCATGAGTTATAATATCACCCTTACTGTTTCATAAGTGAATTCATTTCCATGTTGTTAACCTGTTGAATAATGGAACCGTGAAATGGAAAATAGTAATTGAGTATGTTTTACAATCAAACATATGTTTTTAATACTCACCAGCTTCTTAAAGTTGACGGCATTGATGCGCCTTGGACATTCATGTCTAGGTCTTTTAGGTTATAACCAGTCAGAGCAGTATGACTACGCGAATTCATTATGACTATCGGAGAAGACGAAACTGTTTTGTTACTATCTTATGCTTTTGAAATAAATTTGAAATAAGGATGACTGTAATAGATATTAGATATTATTTTATTTGCGAGGCGGGTTGTGCCTTTAGTAGATCACGTGCTGTAATAATTATTAATTTGAAAAGAGTTTTATAAGGCTTGATTGCTCTTACTCTGATTTTATTATTGTGATGTTCGACGTTTGGGACGGAATCGATCCTTCGAACTGTCACGACCTATGGGTTCATAAAGGAAATTAAATGCTTTCCATATTTATGCTACGACGGGGCGTGACATGATTTAGTGGTATCAGAGCCAGGTTATATAGTTTAACCAGGCTCAATTATTCACGCCACAGATTAGTGACACATGTTAACTTTAGGTTTTAACTAAGCTATACAACCAAGTTTCTCTAAGTCAAGTTTGATTTACCAAACTTAGGTGTATCGCACAACCATGTTCCAGTTTTTAGTTGATTAGCACCGATTGTCCTTAGTTTCGAACTTGAAATCCAGGTTGGTTTCATCGTAGAGATTGTTGTACATGTATTGTCACATCGACAATAATGTTAGCAGTCGCCAAATATCCTTGGACGTATCCGTTTAGAAATTAACCAAGTTGGTTATGACATATGAATTCCATATAGACAGATAGTAGTCTAGTTCCTAAGAAGTTGAGGTAAGACATAGCCCCCATGAATAGCTTTGGCATTGACGAATTTCGTAAGTCAGATCTCAGAACAGTCAGCATAGCCTACAGCCCAGAGCTTAGAAGGAGAATAAGGATTCGATCTCTTTGCTGTTAGACAATCCAAATTCGAACACGTGTTTGGTATATTATGTATACTTGAATTATATCATGCATACTTGGATCTTGTTGTATACTTATATTATAGTATGAGTATATTATATAGTAATATTAACCCGTTAGGCTAGACTTGTGTGTAGGAGCATAGATGACCAAGTTGCCTCAGGTAACCGAGAACCAATCAAGCAGACCATCCCAATTGTTATCCCCAGAATTCGATCCCACTGGCTTGGTCGGGTCACTTATTCTAAGCTTTTGGGAGGTGGGTAATAGAGTCACCGTAGGTCAGTTAAGAGATCGTCTATACGAGAGTTTCCTTGCGAAATCATCAGAACTACAGCAAGGTAAGAAAAAGTTCCAAGCAATGGTGACTCCAGTTGAGAACAAAGGTACAAGCAGACCAAGCAGCATCTGTGCTAATTACAACCTACCAGGTCACATTTGGTATGATTGTAATGAAACTCAATGGATGGAACATGGCACTTTGAGTCATCTCCGTAAGGAAAATAGTGCACCAAAAGCGCAGAAGAAGAAATGGAAAACCAAACCTTATGTCTGTTTAACTGCTCTATGCCTGGGTATTTTGTCGAAAGATGTGCTTTACCCAAGAGGATAACACAATGTTTTAACTGTGGCACCCCCGATCATTTGGTTCGAGACTGTAAGGCATCTAAGCGTATTGCTCTTTAGAATATAGTCTGTTATAACCGTGGTGAACCCGATCACATCAGCAAGTACTGCACTGCTCCTAAACGAGTGACTTATGGTCAGCAGGGTCAGACTCGCTTGAATGCTATTATTCCTGATACTGTTGGATATGATGAAACTGTTTATGGAGAAAAGAACTGTGAAGAAGAACGGCCCGATCAGCAAGCGATGGAAGGTATATTAACTTTGTTTAACTCCTATGTTAAAGTTTTATTTGACACAAGTGCTGCACTTTCATTCATATCTGCTAAGACTATTAGAAGATTGGATAACCTACCTCACTGTTTAGAGAAAGCTTTGAGGGATACCTTACCATTAGGAGCCATAGTCAAGTTAGGACATGTGTGCAAGGATTGTCCCCTATAACTAGGAGACCGTGAGATCCCTGCAAGGCTGATTATCCTATTGATGAAGGGAGTTTGGCATAATCCTAGGGATGGATTGGCTCTCCTAAAATAAAGCAAGGTTAAAATTGTGCAAGGAAGAGAATTACATTCTCCGACAATGGGAATCAATCTTTTGATTTCCAGTATAACGCTTTGGGAGATATGTTCTTCACAAGATGTTTAGCGAATATCGAAGTCATCAGTGCAGAAATGACAGTGTCGTCTATACCTATAGTCAAGGACTTCGAGGAAGTATTTCAAGACATTCCTGGTTTACTGCTAAAGAGAAGTATGGAGTTCTGTATTAGACTTATACCGGGCACCGCACCTATCACTAAAGAGTCCCTATAGAATAGCCCTTGCCGAACTGTCAGAATTGAAAGGAGGAGTTCAAGAACTCAAGAGTTTGGGTTTTGTACATCCATGTACACCACCTTAGGGAGCACCAGTATTGTTTATAAAGAAGAAGTATGGAACACTTTGGTTGTGTATCGAATACAGAGAATTGAATTGAGTAACTATCAAGAACAAGTATCCCTTGCCTCGGATCGACGATTTGTTTGATCAACTATAGGGAGCTACAACATTCTCCAAGATAGACCTACGGCCGGGATATCATTAGTTGAGGGTACGGAAGGAGGATATACCTAAGACTGCTTTCAGAACCCGATATGGTCACTATGAACTCTTGGTGATGCCGTTTGGAATGACGAATGCCCCGGCCATGTTCATGGATATGATGAACAGAGTGTTCAAGCCTTATTTGGATCAATTTGTCATCATCTTTATAGATGATATTTTGATCTATTCTAAGTCAGCAGAAGAACACGAGCAACATCTATGGATTACGATGCAGACGTTTAAGGACCACCGCTTGTATGCCAAGTTCAGTAAGTGTGAGTTCTGGTTATAAGAAGTGAAATTTTTGGGACACAAGGTATCATCCCAAGGAATTTCTGTGGATTCATCCAAGACTGATGCTGAGTCAAATTGCTTAGGCCGAGAAACCCTACAGAAGTTAGGAGTTTCCTTGGACTCGCAGGCTATTATCGGAGGTTTGTCAAGGGATTCTCTAAGATAGCCGCACAATTGACTGAATTGACCAAGAAAGCTTAGAAGTTTGAATGGGCAAAGAAGCATAAATGCGCCTTCCTAGAATTAAAAGAGAGACTCACTACCGCACCGGTACTAGCTATACCCAAGCCTGATGAGAAGTTTACTATCTTCAGTGACGCGTCATATCAAGGATTAGGGTGTGTACTTTTGCAAGATGGTAGGGTGATCGCCTATGGATCCAGATAGCTGAAACCAAATGAGTTGAACTACCCTACTCATGATTTAGAATTGGTAGCTATGGTATTTGAACTCAAGATTTGGAGACATTATCTTTATGGTGAGAAGTTTGATTTATTCTCCTATCACAAGAGTTTGAAATACTTGTTCACACAAAAAGAGTTGAATAGGAGACAATACAGATGGATGGAGTTGATTTAAGATTACGACTTCACGATAGAATACCACCCTAGTAAAGCTAATATGGTCACTGATGCTTTGAGTCGACAAACTCGTGGGACAATTGCTTCCATGATGGTTAGAGAATAACGGGCATTGGAGGCATTGGCGGAGTTCGACGTGCAGAGTACTGAGGAAGGAGAAGGGCAATTATATGGATGTCTTATCCTACAGCTTACTCTTATTGACCGTATTATAATAGCACAGAAAAAAGAAGAAAATTTTGAGACATGGTTTATTAAGATGTTAAAAAAAGGATCCAACAGAATGGAAAGTTGGAAGTGATGGAGGGTACTGATGCAGGGACAGATTATGTGTGCCAGACTGTGGAGAACTAAGGAAGGACATTCTGGAAGGAGCACATAAGTCTAGGTTTATAGTCCACCCAGGAGGAATAAAAATGTACAAGAATTTGAAGAAAAATTTCTGGTACGAAGGTATGAAGAAGGACGTGGCCGAATTTATATCCAAGTGTTTGACGTGTCAACAAGTCAAAGCCGAACATCAGAGGCCCTTGAGATTGTTGCAACGGCTACCTGTTCCAGGTTCGAAGTGGGAGCACATAACCATGAATTTTGTAGTGGGATTGCCTCGATCACAGTAGAATCATGACGCCATTTGGGTAATTGTGGATCGAATGATGAAGTCGGCTCACTTCATTGCTTATAGTATGACATACCTGGTAAAGAAGATGAGTCGGATGTGCATACAATAAGTTGTGCGACTTCATGGTGCACCTGTGTCGATTGTGTCAGATCGCGACGCACGTTTTACTTCTGGATTTTGGAAAAGTCTGCAAGAAGCTATGGGAACCTCGCTCAAGATGAGTACCGCTTTTCACCCTCAGACAGATGGGCAGACTGAGCGTGTTAATCAGATTATGGAGGATATCCTCAGGGCTTGTGTTATCAATTTTGAAGAATCTTGGGAGACACACTTGCCTTTTGTCGAATTTGCCTATAACAATAGTTATCATGCGAGTATCGGGATGGCTCCGTTCGAAGCATTGTACGGACGACCATGTTGTTCTCCGTTGCGTTGGACAGAAGTCGGAGATACAGAGTTACTGGGACCAGATTTGGTTAGAGATACCAATGAGAAAATTTCTTTGGTTAAGGAAAGGATGAGAACCGCACAGAGCAGGTATAAGAGTTATGCCGATCGACGCCGGAAGGATTTGAAATTCAGTGTCGAAGATCACGTACTTTTTAAGGTTTCACCGACCCGAGGAGTGGTGCATTTTGGTCTTAAGAGATGGAAGTTAGCTCTGCATTTCATAAGACCATTCGAGATTCTGGACCGCATTGGAAAAGTAGCTTATCGACTCGTACTACCACCAAAGATGTCTGGGGTCCATAATGCATTCCATGTGATTATACTGAGAAAGTACATACGAGATCCCTCACACGTGGTTAGTTTCGACGATATTGAGACGAGTCATAACGTTTCTTATAAGGAGAGGCCTGTGAAAATTCTAGATCAGCGTATCAGGAAGTTGAGAAATAAGGACATTCTGTTGGTAAAGATTTAGTGAAATCACCATGACGAGAATGAAGCCTCGTGGGAAGTGGAAGTTGATATGAGGAAGAGGTACCCGGAGTTGTTTCATGACTAGTAAGTCTAGATTTCTGGGACGAAATCCTATTTAAGGGAGGAAGGATGTAACAACCTGCATTTTCATTTAATTGTTTTATTTTTAATTTTTACATTTCCATATTCAATCTGTATTCCTGGTTTTATTTTTGTTAAATTCAATTCTCATGTTCTAAATTTTATTACTCGTTTTATTTCTTGTCAAAAAAATTCTTTTGGGGAGGATTGCAAATTTTATAAATTTAGTAATATCTGTGTGGAGTTTCAAAACTGCTTTTCAAAACGGTGGAAATAGTTATTTCTGACTCAAACTGTATTTTTATTTAACCGAAAAATTATTTCTCACATTAATATTTTTTTCTGTATTTTTCTGGTGATCACTGTGCCGTGAAAATACCTGTTAATGTTCGAAAACTGTCCGCATTGCGTTTGATCTCCCACAGTTTGGGAATCTCCACCAATTAGGAGTTGAAACTTGCTTTATTTCTATTAATGGTAGCAATGATTAGATGGGCATTGTTTGGATATGCATTTTGCGTGTGTTAATTTCTTAGTGCCACAAGTTATTTTCCCAAACACACTAGGAAATTCCTAGGTAACTTGCTAGTGTCTTGTTTGGCAAGGTCTACATATTGTGTGTTGATTTTGTGCCTTAAGCTAATTTCCCAAACACCCTCTATTTGACTCCTACAACCTATTGGTGAGTACTTGTAGTTTATAATTTGTGTGTATTATATATATATACGTATGTATGTGTGTACTATGTATAATATAGTTGAGTAAATTAGAAAAACAAAATCAATTTGTTGAGTGAGGGAGATGGTTGTTGGAGCCCAAGTTCTTAAATTTATTTTCTTTATATACTCAACTCTCCCACACAATCTACACATCATTACAAACTAAAATTCAGAGAGTTAGGAAGAGGGTACAAACTAAAATTCAGAGAGTAAGTGGAGAGAAAGTGAGAAGAAAAGAGCCCAATTTTATTAGTATCCAAATCGGGAAGATTTAGGAGAACAGAGAAGAGAATTATAATAAAATACTTTTGGTAAAACCAATATGTCCAAAAATATATGGGTTTATATTGCACTAAGTGTCATTATCAGTATTTAATAAAGAAGAAAAAAAGTGGTTTGGTTTTGAATATATTTTCTTTTCTTTTCTCTTATGATATGAAAGTGAACAAAATACGTGAAAGTTGTACTTACTTTCTTTCCTCTCTTGTCTATCCAAAAACCATACTTTCTCCTCTTCTCTTCTCTTCTCTTTTTCTCTCAATCCAAAAGGAGTGTAGAGAGGGAAAAAAAAAACAATGACACAATGCTTATTCATTTTTGTAAATAATAGGATTAATTGTTTCTATGAGAGTTAGAACTTAATAATGCACAAGTGATAATAAGAGAAGAAAACAACTATCCAAGGTCATTTTGGGGAGGCACATGATCATGACATGTTGGCTAAAATCAACTATCCAAGGTCATTTTGGGGCGGCACATGACATGTTGGCTAAAATATAAAAGATTCTCTGAACGTATAGTTTTTCCCTCGATCCTCGCTCATGACAAGAATAAATGCTATGGTTCCTAAATTTGGGATATCCCAAATGCTATGGGAGTGGTACCACATGCAGTGGTCTATAGTACTACAATCATTACGACAACATATGATACAATTTTCAAAGCATTATTTAGGAACCAAATTTAGGATTCAAATTTGAGAATCATAGAGTTTTTCTAAGAGTAATACTTGGGACACAACCAAAAGACACAACCTTGGGACACAACCTTCATTTTGTGTCTATCTCTCTCCTAGTGGTCCTAGTGGATACAACCCACAGTGCCAGTGGACCCCACAATACCCACTAGGACCACTAGGAGAGAGATAGACACAAAATGAAGGTTGTGTCCCAATGTTGCGTCTTTTGGTTGTGTCCCAAGTATTACTCTTTTTCTAAACTGAAGGTTCGATCAAGTTGGCACAAATTGATAAATAAAATGGCTTGTTTTTCCTTCCATTAATTAGAGGTACTATCTAAAGGGAAAATGTGATAAAATAAATAAATAAAATCTTGTTTTTCTTCTTCTTCATCTTCTTCTTCTTCTTCTTCTTCTTTTTTTTTTTTGGTGGTATTTGTTGTGTGATCCCTGATTGCCTCATATTAAGATGCCATTTTAGCATATAATCATCAATCAATACTATAGAAAAACAA
The DNA here is from genome assembly GCA_033977485.1 of Hydrangea macrophylla. Classification (NCBI taxonomy): domain Eukaryota; kingdom Viridiplantae; phylum Streptophyta; class Magnoliopsida; order Cornales; family Hydrangeaceae; genus Hydrangea; species Hydrangea macrophylla. The sequence continues at coordinate 90,941,899 of CM066991.1, read as the reverse complement.
AAGGTTTGTTTGGAAATGTATAAATTTGTAAGATTTTTTTTAACCTGCCTCCTAAAGAATCTTATTTCGAAGCTAGCTTGCTTTCTCTGTAATGAGATAGACAAATCACATTCTTGTTATTATTATGATATCAACTATCTCAATGTTTACTACTCTGTTCCTGCTTTCACTCTCCACTCGATCTCTTTGTTCACAAGGCAAGCCTTCAATACCTTTTCTGTGTATTTGCATTGATTTACAACTAGTAGTTTTGGTACAAAAGACCAAGAAGAGAAAAGGTATTGTGAGAGTTTTAAAATAGACAATCAAAATTTGTCACATCTCTAATAATATTATTTCACTATGTTCTATTTATATAATAAACTTGCTGCCACCATTGTGAGGTGAACTTTATTGTAAAATATCACAAATGCACAAAACCTTAACACCTTATGATATAGGAACGAAAATACAAGACAACATATGTATGTGAGTGCAGAATGGTAGCCCAACCTCAGTTTCTATTAATCTCTACCATCCTTCGTGCACGAGCCATATTAATTGCAACGAACACGAAGATCCAATCTCTCACATTACCTAGAAGTTGGAAATAGGCGTATCTCCAGGACTTCTTTATCACCAAAGTGCCACAAACAGCCCAAAATCCCACAGTAAATCCCAATCCCACGCTAAGATAGAACCACATCGTATCCATTTTGTCTTCGTTTTCATCTCCATCATCTGTTTCTCCTCCGACATCTCCATTGTTTGGTGTATTACTGTGACACTCGGTTAACAATGGTGGTCCACAGAGTTTTGGGTTGCCTTCAAAACTGGATGGATTATAGGTACTAAACTGGGTGGTTGATGGAATTGGTCCAGACAAGTTGTTATATGACAAGTTCAAATGGCTCAAGAATGTCATTGAGGACATACTTGTGGGAATTGGACCAGAAAGATAGTTACTAGAGAGGTCAAGTGTTTCTAACCTATGCAACTCTGAAACTTTCTCTGGAATCTTTCCTGTCAAATGGTTCCTCGATAAATTCAAGGAATTCAAGCTCGATAGATTCATTATCTCTTCTGGGATCTCCCCGAACAAATTGTTGCTCGACAGGTCTATGACATTCACGAGATAAAGCAAGGTGGTATATTGAAGTTGCATTCCTTTCACAAACAAATTCATCTCAGGTATATAAGATAACCCAGGGATCACATACTGTTCCATAGTATAATTGTTGTCTAGCGAAATGAATCCACTCAAATTTCCAAGACACGAGGGAATCGATCCTGAAAATTTGTTTTGCGCGAGATCCAGTACATGGAGAAAAGGGAGATGACATAGTTGCTGAGGAATGTTTCCAGTGAACATGTTCGAACGCATGCGGAGCTGGGACAGAAAAAATAAATTTTCTCCAGCCCACTCTAGTAAATTTCCTGAGAATCTATTATCTCCAATGTCAAGAGTAATCAAATCCGTGCAGTTTTGTAGCGACAAAGAGAGGTCCCCCGAGAGACTGTTATTGCTCAACTTCAACAAAACAAGCTCGTGTTGTGAACAAATTGATGCTGGAATATCTCCAGAGAGATTATTATTGGACAGATCAAGGACTTTCAAAAATCTTTGCAACTTACATAAGTTTGAAGGTATGGAACCATTTAGCAAGTTCTCAGAAAGGTCAAGAGCTTGCAGTGATGACATTTCTTGGCCAAATTCCCAAGGGATTGGCCCTGAAAACAAATTGTTCCCCAAATAAAGATACCTCACGAGAGGCCAAATTGGAATTGGACCGCTAAAGAAGTTGAAACTTAAATCCACCACCAACGAAAATTGGAATGTGTTAGGGAGAACTCCACTGAACTGGTTGTGAGAAAGATCTAGTTGTGTAATTTGTGAGGATAGTTCCAAAAGCCAATGAGGTAAAGTGTCCGAAATGGAGACATTTTTGAGGACTAAACCTGAGAGTTCTTTCTGGGTACTAAGCCATGGAGGAAACTTGGGACCCAATGGGAAGTCACTAATTTGAATGTATTGCAGGCTAAAAGGAGGAACCCAATCATGTCTCACGTCTAAAACAAAAGTTTTGTCTGAAGATGATAAAGAGAGCTTTTTCAGCTTAGTGAGACCGACAAAGTGATTCTGGGACACTATGCCTTTCCAAGAATTCTGGTTGAGTTGCAAATTAGTTAACTCTACTAGCTTTCCAAGACTTTCAGGGATTGACCCATTCATTTTATTAAAAGAGAGATCCAATTCCTTCAAAAATGACAGGTATCCAATGGATTCTGGAATTGAACCAGAGATTAAGTTCTTAGATATCCAAAGGGATCTCAAATTCTTTAAGCGTCCCAAGGAATTGGGCAAATAACCAGTGATGTGATTGTACGACAATATTAACTCCTTCAAACTACTATTTCTGCATCCAAATAATCCCTCAAAGAGTCCACTTATGTCGCCACTTATGACATTCGAAGAAAGATCTAAATACTGCAAGTTGCAATGTTTGCCCCATTCAACATCAGCAATAGACCCGCTAAAGTTGGTATCTAGAAGATTAATGTCCACAAGTGTAGTGATATTGAATAACCACAGAGGTATTAGAGAGTTCAAGTAATTGTTGGAGATATCAAGGACAGAAAGTGAAGTTAGGTTCAAAGTTGGTAGTGAGGGAGGCAAGTTTTGAAGATTACAGTCGGGTAAGTGCAGTTCCGAGAGAGAAGCAAGCATGTTAATAGCTTGGTACCAATCAGTTGCGTTGCTAAGGTTCACACTACCAAGATTTAGATACTTCAACGAAGAAAGACCAGAGAGCCAGTTTAAATCTGAAACTCCAAGAAGCCAAATTGGAGAGATATAAATATAATGCAAGTTTGATAAATTCCCATGACGGGGTGGAACAACTCCAAAGAATTGGGCTTGAGAGAGATCAAGATAATGCAAGTTTGACAAATTCCCAATATGGGGTGGAACAATTCCAAAGAAAGAGGCATGAGAGAGATTGAGGTACCTCAAATTCTCAAGTGAGCCCAAGAAGCTTGGAATTTTGGTTCCTTGGAAGCTATTCATGCTTAGATCCAAGTACGTCAAGTATTTGAGGTCAAGCAAAGAAGGACTTAACTGGCCACCCAAACATGATTCGTTATGAAAAAAACCAAAACTTTGGCATCTGAGGTGAAGCTTTACAACGTTCCCGGTCCGTGTGTTGCAGCGTATGCCCTTCCATTTACAGCAGTCTTTGCCAACCCAAGAGGAAAGCTTACCTGAAGGGTCTTTGAGGCCTTTTCTGAATTTTTGGAGGGCCTTTCTCTCGAATTCAAGGCACTGAATAGGAGTAGTAGTAGAGTTGAATCCAATTCCAATGGCTTCAACAGACACGACCAATTCAGAAAACAGAGTAAGAAAAAGAAGAACAACAAAACGGAGTGACATATTGCTAGTCATTGCTTCGAGTAGTTTTGGATGCGTGAAGACATCGATATGTATATATGTGTATATATAGCATTTCTGATATCACAATTCACAATAGTCTTGGATCGGGAAAAAAAAAAAAAAATTTATTTCACAATAGTCTGAAAATTTTTGAGTCATGAGAGTGATAGTTTTAACATGGCATGTCATTTTACCGTTGGGTTCATCTCCAACCTCTTAGGTGAGAATTTTAATGGGTAAATTAACCAACGGTTATCAGTATTCTAACCTTAGTTCTCTGTCATCTTGCTCAGAAAAAGAAAAAAAGAGTAAATACATATGGTATATACTAATGTTATGGTTCCCCAACTTATGACTGAAATGCTATGGACACCAAACAACTTTCATAACCAAGTCTACTAATAGTCTATCTCTCTCTTGGATGGCACTACGGGATTCACTGAAATTAACTAGACCCCACAGTGTCACCACCTAGGAGAGAGATAGATTATTAGTGGATTTTGTTTGTGAAAGTTGTTAGTGACCCAATCATTACTCAACTTCTGGTTCCATACTTATTACATGCAAGGATCAAAATTTCCTTTCGTTTCATTTGCTTCTACCGAAACATATTTGTTTCCATCGAAATACTCCTATGGATGTGTATTTGTTATATCAACAATCATTTTATTTTAGAGATGATTTATTAGCTTACTATGTGCTTATATGTAACTTTGGTGTACTCTATGAAGTGTTTGACAGTATATTTGCACTTAATTCTCGTGTATTTTCAATTTGAACTACATATTTTTAATATAATAGACCTCTTAAAGGTTCAATTAATCAATTATTAGCTTTGTACATGCACATAATTTAGATTGAAGTTATGTTTTCCCATGTTTCTCAATGTTTACAAAATTTTCCGAGGGTTTCCATATGTTTCCTAAATGTTTCCGAAATGTTTCCGTTTCTGGGCAGACCGAAACAATAGACCGAAACGAAATTTTGATCCTTGATTACATGGTTAAATGAATTCTTACCCACTATGATAATTAGGTACGCTTTTACTTTACTCTCTATAGTTCAAAAATTGACACTTAACCTCATTGCAGTTGTGTGTTAAGTCAAAATTTTAATGGTGTTAACTTTTAATTCGAAATGATAAAATGCCATTCATTTCAACAGAGGGAAGTTAAGTGTCAACTTTCGAACCATAGGGGTTAAGTAAAAATGAGTCCAACCACAAGGGGTATAATATAATTACTCTAACGGAAAACTTAACAGTTTCATTTCAGTCATAAATATAGGGGGTTAAGTGTTAAGTTTAAACTATAGAGGTGACGCAAAAATGGGACTATCTACAGGGGAGCAAAATGTATGTACATTTTAATATCCCAAATGCTAATGGGACTGGTACACATACAGTGGTAATTTGTGATACCACAACCATTGTCACAATATGTAGTACAACTGCCAAATCATTTGTAAACCATATAATTACTCTTACATATATAACTAGAATAATGTTTCATAGACTTGAGAAACATCCTTTGATTGAATGTCTATAATGTTTGAGATTTACGCAGCGGAATTAAATGAGCACACAATGAAAAGAAAAATAACAAGGGAAAAAGAAAAGAAAAAATACAAGAGAATTCTACGTGGTTCGACAAAAACTTGCCTACGTCCACACCCCAGAGATTTTCCTTTACTATTGAGAATAAATTGGCACAAGACACTTGTTGAATTAAATTATACAACCTAACTCACAAACTCTTGTACTTACTCACTCAATATCCCAAAGAAAAAATCTCTCACAATATTTTTCCTCGAGTAATGCTACATACACACACTTTTTGATACACTTTTTGACACACGGCTTTAAATACATGTACTTTGTGTTATGTAAGTGGTGCATAGAAAAGTGTGAAAAATTCAAACAGCACAAGGTACATGTGTTTAAAGCATAGTGTGTCAAAAAGTGTGTGTACCAAACATTTTCCTTTTTCCTCTCTCTCACAAGCCCTCAGCCGAGCGTCTCCTTCTTTTTTTTCACCACCATATGTGTATGTCACACACATGTATCATATGAGTAATGCTACACATATAACCTATTTTACAACTGCACATTCTGGCCATTGATTTTGATGGGTCCTATAATGGTCCCACATTGGTCCTGCACAGGATCCATCAAAATCAACGATCAAGATGTCCTAGTTGTTGAATAGGTTGTGAAATAAATTGTGTGTGTAACATTTTTGGTATCATATACAACCGGATGTATATCACAGAATGTAATGTTGATCACACCACCTTTAGATAACAACACATGATTGGATAATATCTAATCCAATGCAATCCTCATGGGTTGTTATCCAAACAATAAGAAACCAACTTGAATTCAAATACTTCATGCCATGCATGCAATATACGGCCAAAAACAAATTGGCATATCATGGTGTGGACCTCAACATATGATGGCTTGGATTAATGAGTTTCCCTGGGAAGACTTGGACTATCACTCTCATGATTCAAAATTTCCACATTGACTTGGAAAAAGCTGGAATGTAGGTATCACTTGATGGACCAATCCTTCACATTTCTGTCCAATCCTATTCGAATTTTGTTTAAATACCTTTACACCCCATGTGATTTTAGCTTTTTTCAATTACCATCCTTTGATTATGTATTTTCACTAGAGCAATGCTATGATCACTAAAACTTTCACAAACAAAATTCACTAACAATCTATCTTTCTTTTGGATGGCACTATGGGGTCTATTGAAAATAAAGTGTCACCTAAAAGAGAGAGAGTGTTAGTGAATTTTGTTTGTGAAAGTGTTAATAACCATATAGCATTACTCATTTTTACTATTACCTCTCTAGTTTGGTCCTCTCTAGTCTGGTCTTAAGTCCAGCAGGTACACTTGTTAACAGAAAAAGGGCTAACTACCCAAATAATCCCATTTAGTTACAATATTGTTGATTCGCTGTTTTGACTGAGATTGAAATATGAAAGGTAAAATCAAAAAACTAATCCACAAATCTCTCATCTTTCTTTTTTCTTGCACAATTGTTGCAACTTTGCTGCTTTTCAAAAAACAGAACATCTAACACTTTGTTTCTCGTTCTTTAATACTGTAAAACTTAAGGGCAAAAGACTTTTGGACAGTCAAATTGGGAGTAGATTTTTCCTCCCATCCAAACAACGTTAGAATGGATGGAATATGCACCAGTTATACTTTAGAGTTTAGACTGAACTGAACTACATGGGCAATTAAACTATAAAAAAAAAATGGGTCTTGTTAGGGGAACAAACAAATCTCATTAACATTTATTATTTGTTAGTGTCCCAAATATTACTCTAAAAAAAAGAAAAAAGAAAAAAAAAGAACTACATGGGGTAAAACTATTTCCAATGCATATGCAGGGGCGGAGGCAAAGTGGGGTCAGCGTTGGCTCAGGCCCCCTCTGAAATTTAGGAAATTAAAGTTTTAATTTAAGTATTTGGGATATTTCTTTTTAGCCCCCCCCCCCCCCCCCCCCCCCTTAAAAAAATAAAAATAAAAACACACTAATAAGGGAACAAAGTAAAATAAAAAACTAAATCTAAACATAATTATGTATAGATATACCCCAAAAAACATCCCCCATAAGTATAGGAAGGGTCTGGTTTCCAATTCTTACATATAATTCTACACATAAAACCAATTTCACACATAATCATGTATAATTAGACCAAAAAAAAAAAAAAATCAGTATGCATAAGGCTTGGTTTCTAATTATACACATTAAGCCAATTATACACATAATTATGTATAATTAGACCCAAAAAAAATCGCCAATATGCATAAGTAAGGCTTGGTTTCTTTTTTCTTTTTTTTGGATAGAAAGTAAGGCTTGGTTTCTAATTATACACATTAAGCCAATTCTACACCTAATTATGTATTAGTAGACCTAAAAAAAATCGCCTCGGGGGCGTTGCCCCTGAACCCCCGCTTAGCTTAAGCCCCTCTGACAAAAATTTCTGGCTCCGTCCCTATGCATATGTTAATTGTAAACCTCATGCTATTGTCAAATAATAGTATGACCTAAAAAAAATCCTACTTCAATGATGTGCTAAAGTTCATGCCAAATTATAGCAATGCAAAATTCTGTGTCAAATTTGGTATGAACTTTAGCATCGCTATAATTTGGCAGGACCTTTGACACACCATTGGAGGTGTGTTTTTGGATTGTTATGCTATAATTTGGCGTGCCAACAGGGCAATAACTCAAGCTTTTCAATACAAAGAAAGGAAAAGTGTTTCTTTTGGCATGTACTATTGGAGCACATATGCAAAAATATAAGCATTTAACACTGTAGCAATGCCAAAATATAAGTATGGCATAAAGAAAATAACATTTAGCATGGGGTTGCTCTTAGTGACAAATTTGAATCACGAAATACACTAAAACTACAAGGGGTGTAAGTGTATTTAACTCAAAACAATAAAGAGGGATGAAAATAAATTTAAAGATTTTTAATTTTTTAAGTCACTTTACTTCTTATTTTTCGAGGAATGCTATGCTTCCTAAATTTGAATAACAGTTGTACCACATGCGATGGTGTATGGTACCACCGACCATTGGTCATTGCATGTCGTACAACTTTCACAGCATTTATAAACCAAATTTGGAATTCAAATTTGGGAAGCATAACATTATTTTTTTCCTGTGTTCCTATTATATATTGAGACATTTTAATTTCTGAGGTTAGTTAAGTACCCAAAAAAAAACCAAGTAAAATATCCTTCCTTGCTTCTCTTGACTTGGAATCAACTCCTCACAAATAAGAGTAATGCTAGAGTCACAAAGAGATGCTCACAAAAGGATGTGGCATCCCATGTGGCACCCATGTCACAAAGAGATGCTCACAAAAGGATGTGGCATCCCATGTGGCACCCATGTGCATGGGTGCCACATGGGATGCCACATCCTTTTGTAAGCATATCTTTGTGACTCTTTTGTGACTCGAGCATTATTCCATAAATAATAAGTCCTCTCAATGCCGAACCGTACCATCTATTGAAATTAGGATAACTTAGGGTGTGTTTGATAACCCAATTAAGTGGTGAAAATGAAAATTTTCAGCACTTACTTATTTTCAGTGCGTTTGATAACATACCACTTAATTGAAAAACTAACCAAAAACTTGCTGAAAACTTCAAGTGAAAATTCTCGACTGAAAATAATCACTGAATGCATTCCATTTCAGTACTTGAAACACTGTTTTAATTATTGCAAATTCAATCACTTAAAATTTTCAGTACTTAAAATTCAACACTTAATTTTCAGTACTTAATTTTCAGTTTTATCAAACAGCCCCTTAGTATATAGTCCTAATATAGACACCTAACTAGAAATTGAACCTTTTTTAAAATGAAACTAGAAATAGGTCTCTAATTTATTTTGAGGACCAAAATACCCCTATATAATTATATGTAGAAATATGTATATAAACACATATATAGTATTTACTTCCCACAATCAGGGCTTTGAAATTCATTATATATATATATATATATATAGAGAGAGAGAGAGAGAGAGAGAGAGAGAGAGAGAGAGAGAGAGAGAGAAACAAAAGTTGATGTAGAGTAAGAAAGAAGATCGTCGACACTACCTCCGCAACACCACGTCCACCACCTTCCTTCATAGGCGATTCATGAAGATCGTTGACACAAAAGCTCGATTAACTATCGATTACGTAATCTAAGAATTTTGGTACAAATTTCTCACAATTTTTAAAGGTTTTTGATTTGACGACGAAAACTAGAAGACTTTATGACAGCAATGGCTAGAACACTAACTCCTTGATTTAGCAATATTTATTCTCTTATCCATGATCTCCATGGATTATAATTATCATATCCATCATTCACACGCCTTATTTGTGCTGGTGGTACATATATACATATGTACATCTAATCATATGGCCAATTTCGAATGCTCAAATAACAAATTTCTCACTGAGTAATACAAATTTCTCACTTTTTGAATGGATATAATACGAAATTTCTCACAACTAAGTCACTTCTTCCAACACGCTTATCACCAAATTCTCAAATTATGAATTTTAGTATGTTTTCGCACTATATTGTGAATTATAGTTATGAATTTCGCACTATATTGTGAGAATTCCTCATCTTTTATCAGCAACCTTCAATCTTCAACACAAAATTATTTATTATTTCTATGATTCGAATCAATAAAACATACAAATCATTTTCTACTATAAACGTATTACATACAGATTTAAAAAAAGGCAATGTTTTAAACCACAAATCAGAATGATTTTTGGGATAAAAATCATTAACCATGATCTCCTAACAATCCGCTCCATTTATTAATTACCTTATATAACTTTATTTGAATTTCACATGTATAATATATATGTGTATACATATACAGTTATGTATATATGTATGACAAGGGTATAATGGTCCAAATTTA
>CM066991.1:88429451-88489451 GCA_033977485.1 Hydrangea macrophylla | reverse complement strand
GCACTCCCCGCCACCACCGCCGGCGGAAACTCTGCAGGTCTCTCTCTCTCTCTTCTGTATGCGTGTGTGTCTGTGTACCAGAGAGTTAGGGTGTTTGTTGGTGTGTGTTTGTGTGTACCAGAGTTATGTTAGGCCCGTTAGGATGTGTGTTCGTGCGTGTACCAGAGTTAGGGTTTTGCTCGTGTGTGTGTTAATATGTGAACCCATTACGTTTATTCTACCATTGTTTTGAACTAATATATATGCATGATGTCTGATTGATCGATGTTTATAATGATTTGAATTATGCAAATGCATGTAGGACTTGATTGAGGTTGTTGGCATGACTTGATTTGGTAAAAAAGATGTAACTATTTAATATGATTGACAGATTGAGTGTTATGTTAGACTTTGGGTATGGGTTTGCTAAGAAAGTATAAACCAGAGATGGTAACATAAGGATCTTGTAATGTTGAGTATATATACTCCTAGACAAAGTTACGATTTTCCTTTTTATGTTCTCTCTACTCAGGGGCGGATCAATCCAGGGGGCTTGATAGAGGCTAGCGTAAGGGGTTCGAAGGCCGCGCCCCCAAAAAATTTTTTTGGACATATTTATACATATTTTGTGTACATTTTGTGTAAGTGATATAAACTAATGTTATAAAAATCATCACAAAAACATAAGCAGAGGCTTTTATATAATTAGCGCAAAAACATAAGAGATAGGGGGCTTAATATGATAAATTTATAATGTTAGGGGGGCTTTTATAATTAGGGGGCTTAACTGTAAAAATGTTTTTTTCTTTTAGGGTAAATTTGATATTTTTCACAAACCTAAGGGGGCTCCTCCCCCCCGCCCCCCCCCCTTGTCCCTTGGTCAATCCGCTCCTGTATCTAGTTTTCTAACAACTATTTTCATATATGCTCGCTCGCCAAATTTATTTTGTTTGTTTAATTTCCGACATTGTTTCCTTCTATTTTATTTCTCGGTTCTTGCCTTTCCCATTTGTGTAACCCTCCAGTGATCTTTGCAATTCAAGGAATGTTGAACCCTAGGCTTACATGGAACTCTTTGTATGCATTGCTTACCAAAAAGAGATGTCTAGTGTATACTCCTCCGGAAAATCAAATTATATGCAACTATTCATGTGCAGCTTAGCTATGTGTACAAATGTTGTAGAATCCTGATTGTGTGCCTATTGGTGATAGGCGCTGGGTGTAACTTTTATGTATGTGTATGGCAATCTCTTCTCTTACCGAATGGTATCACATCAATACTGGTGCGATATGCATATGGATAAGATTTTCTAATTATTAAGCCTTTGGGAAATTCGTATTGGAAATTCTGTAATACGACCCAAATCGGTTACAATGTTTTTTTTTACCTTAGGTATATACTATGTTTTGTGAACCTAAGTACAACCTTTTGTTCCCTCATCAAAACCACTGTAGAAACCACTTGGGCACAATGTTGTTGGGTACAATGTTTTGTGATGGTTTCTAAAGAGGTTTTGCGTAAGTAACAAAAAAATAAGTTGTTATTTACAAAGAAAAAATGAAGTGAAAAAAATTAATAACAAAAAATTTTGAAAACTCTCTTCTTATTTCTTCGTAGATTTGAAATAATTTTTCTTAATATTTGAAAATTTTTGTTGAAAAATGGAGTTCGCAACTAAAGTGTGATAGTTAAAGGTATGAACGGCAATTTTCCTTTACCTTTTTAACATTTTTCTGAGGCTTGCTGGAGCCTTTACACCAGTGAAAGTAAAAAAATTTGGAGCATTATCATGGATTTAACAAAGTAGAAATTGATTAATTTTGTCGTGTCGATGTGTCCTTGTCGGTGAGTCTGTGTCTATGTCCGTGCTTCGTAGTCCCCATCCCTTGGCTACCCCAAACGATCTCCTCCTCGTCATGTTATATATCTCCTCCATTTTCGTAAGGTGCAGGTGGTGGTGGTATTATGATGGTGGCTGGAAGGTGGTGGTGTAATCATTGGAGGGTAATTTTGGAAATAAATGGAGATTTTGAGAGAGAAAGGAGACTTAAGGGAAAATCTTGGGGGCTAGGGAGAATGGGAATTAGATAAATAATTTGGGGTCAAATAGAATCACCCTTATCCCCTAAAAAAAATAGGATCAGATTCAATCCTGTTCTTATCTTTATTTGGTTCTTATGAAAACCAGTTTCATATTGGTTTGACAAAGAATTAACTTTAAGAGTGATTTTAGTCCAGGCACGGACTTTCATGCAAATAAATAGGCGTATACCAAATATCTTATTATAAAGAATCGGTTCACCTATCAACCACGGAACCGGTTCTTTGGACGGCTGCCTCCTAACTTTAACTCTGTTACCAGTAGCGTGAAGTGGATTCTCAAAGCGTGAGATGATGGAGCAACATTTGTTGCGGCGTTGTTCTACCAGGAGGAGTCTGAAGCGGGAGAGCGAACAGAGAGAAGAGGTCAAGGAAGGGAAGAGACTTGTTGTGAAAGAAGACCCAAACACGCTTAATCTGAATCTGGAGAAAAGCAGAAAGGCCATATTTATTCTGGATCAAGCTCCTTTGAGAAAGGCTCTCGTCCGAAAGGTTTCACTTCAGTTGTGCTCCGTTTTTCTTCTAATAACTTCGAGGGAATCATGAATTTTTTTCAGTTCAAATTAAAAAAACTTACTCAATGAAGCCAATAATAGATTCTTGGCAAGTCGCTAAAGGCTGAGCTTAATAATTAGTACGAAGCCTTAAATTTTCTCTCATTATTTTCTTATATATTTCCAGAGGTGGAAGATTCTAGATTCAGAGGAAGACAAAGATTTCCTGCTTAAACAAAAGATGAATCTTAATGATTGCAGGCCAGATATTGTTTACAAGGTTCTTTTTTCTTAATTTATACTTGTAAAGCTTCACACCTGATGTCAGCGAAGTTCCTCTCAAATAAACCAATACAGCTTTATGTATAAAATTTTATTTTATTTTTCTTCTTTCCACTTACATACAGTTTTATTTTTTGATGGGTGTTCTTCAGGCTCTCCTCGATATTTTTGATAGCCCAATCTGTAAAGCTGGTATGGTAGGAGCTGTGTATGTGAAAATTGATAATGGAATACTTTTTGAAATTAAACCGCATGTTCGTATACCAAGAACATGTAAGCGCTTTTGTGGCCTAATGTGTAAGTATACTCGTACGTACTCGCCCTTTTGTCCCACATATAAGCTTATTACTACCAACTATTGGTAGTTTTATCTTTTTCACCTTCTGCAATTTCTGCAGTGGAGTTGCTACAGAAGTCATGCATACGATCCAAAGATACCCGTGAAATACTTATTCATGCAATTGAGGAACCTGTAACCCGTCATTTACCTGTCAACTCTCGTATAATAGGTATAGTATTTTTCCTCTATCCAGCGCTCCGAGGTTATGCACCACGAGTAGTAAAACATGCTGTGCTGGGATTGCAGGCCTCTCTTATAGTTCAGAAAAATTGGTTCATATCGATGACTATGTTGCTTCTGCTTCTGATGATTTCAACCTCGTTTTTGTGGTATGTTCGGGTTCCTAGATCCCCACTAGGGTTCATTTGTTGTCTATTTTACATATGAAATTTGAAATCACAATGACATCTTTATAAACATTCAGGTGGGTACAATGGTCCATGGTGAGATCAATAAGGAGTACACGGAGGATTTTATATCAGGTAAGCTGTAAGCTGCTCTTCAAGAATCTTCTTTTATCGATGTTCATACAGAAGTTCTATAGAAGCAGCACACTTCATGACTGCAGTAATATTTTTAACTCAAGTAAGATTTTTAAATGTCGAATTAGGAAGACATACTGACACTTTGCTGCAGGACAAACTGCCACTGCCAGAACTGATTTTGGGCACCCTATAAACTAGGGTTTCTACAAAAATTTATTGTATTTGTATGGGTGCTTTTCAGGGTTTTATAGAATTTAGAGAGTTAATAGGGTTTAGGCTTATAGCAAGGGGTTGTTCGAGGGCTTTGAACTAAAAGGGAAGAGAGAGATAGATGTTAAAACCTGGATTGTCAGGAAGGGTAGGAAAAGAACTTAAAGAAACTCTTGATTAAATGTATAAGCCGCTAAACTCAAGTATTAGTAACTAAAATACTTGAGAAAACTATTGATAAAACATATAAATCCAAAGTTTACCACAATCCCCTTGAACAATGTCCTTGAAATTCATTATAAAATTCTGTTAAAAAAAACCCTTGAAATTTAGTACTCCCTCCGTCCCATTTTGTGAGTCCATCTTTGGGAACTCAATTTATTAAGGGGACAAGAAGAATTTACACCTACTTTCCACAATTGCCCCTAAACATTACAACAACTTTTTTAGTTTTGTCTTGGTGTAGATTTCAATGAAGGGTAGTTTTGGAAAGTAAGTAAAAATTATATACTAAATTAGGAAAGTGGACACTAATTTTGGGACATCCCAAAATGGAATACAGGACTCTCAAAATGGGACGGAGGGAGTAACATAAATTTTGAAATAATTGAAGTTAAAGACTGATTAGTACAAATGCTAGTTGTTTACTAGAAAAGCCTTCCAAGTAGGATTGATATTTAATTTGGACCATATTTGGAGATTGGCTTTTGTGATCTGTATAACTACTGGTTATGCATCACTCCTGGTTGTAACAGTGTCAGACCATCATACACTATAACCATTGAAGACCGAGTTACTAGCATCGCTCAATCTCATTCAGCTGCTCTCTCTCTCTCTCTCTCTCTCTCTCTCTCTCTCTCTCTCTCTCTCTCTCTCTCTCTCTCTCTCTGTGTGTGTGTGTGTGTGTGTGTTATGCATCACTCCTGGATGCAATAGTGTCAGACCATCATACACTATAACCGTTGTAGAGCGAGTTACTAGCATCGCTCAATCTCATTCAACCGAACTAACCGTTACCTCCATCACTGCTATCAGAGTTGTTGCCGTCCTGATTCCATTCCAATTTTAATGTTGTATATTATTACAGTGATGTGATATGTTGGAATTAGGCAAAGAAGACCCAAGGGCCTTAATTCTGAGGCCCATGTTCAAATATGGCAGTTTTTCAAAGACCGCGCCCAAGTGATGTGGAATGTGGCTTGAAGTGGTGTTGTTTTATTTTTATTTTTTTTCGTTGTTTCTGTCAACTGTTATATTTTCTACTAATGATTTTGCTAGAAATTCATTCACGAGAATGAATCTTCTTGACATGTTAGACGACTCTATGAAGGACATTAATGTGAGATACAATCATGATATTAAGAATTGACCAAATGATGAAGGCCAAAAAAAGAAAAGAAAAGATGGGGGATCAAATTGTAATGTTTTGGCATTCTCTAAGATCAGGAGACTCGAACAAGTTAATTTCCTGTTATGTTGTGCTTTGACTTTGAGAGTTGATCTCAAGGGGGTTCTTTTACTTCTTGCAGTTGTCATTTTTGTCATGATCATTGTTGTGAAGCATGAATGCCATTCGGTAATTAGGTTGGTAATTAGGTTAGAATTGGTGAGTTTAAAGTGGTATATGCTCTGATTTTACTCTCATATCGAGACAAGCTCCCCCCTAGGGGTGTAAGCGTTCGGTTTCGGTCATTGGTCGGTCGGTTTTCGAATTCGGTCGGTTTTTGGTCGGTTGAACATACTTTTTAAAAAATCGACCAATCGGTTTTTTGGTCGGTCGGTACTTACACCACCCCCTTCGGTTTTAACACAAAGAAAGTCCTTTTATTGGCTGTTCACTTTGAACTGAGTTTAATTGGTTCATTGATTCATGAACAAGGATGTGGTTATCCCATGGAGTAGTTGGTGTTAAGGCTCTGTTGTTGCTGTTATGGACCTATTAGTGAACCAGGAAAAAGCTATATGGGCCATGTTATAATGATTTATAACTATGCATTTGAGTGTTGTTTTCCTTTCCTTTTTGTTTCCTGACCAATTATTCCTTTCCACTTATTTTAGCTTGGATTTCATTACTTGATAGGTAAATGTTTGAGAGTAGAAGAGAAGTACAACTAAGTATACAAACTGTATACTAACAAAGAGCTGTTAAACCGAAAAGACAGTTCAAGAATTCCTCAATAGATAAGCCTATACAGTAAATCATCACCTACTCGAATCCACTTAAAGAAAGTTGGGATTTAATTCTAACTGAGCTTTCCCTCTATAGGCCGCAAAATCTGCTATTGTTTGCACAACTCTTACACATGTGGCACCTAGTGACAACATTCTAGCCTCGTCAAAAGACTCAAAATGCATTGCCACTGTCCTCCAAACGAAGCAGCTTACCCTACGAGACACCTCCTTTCCTAGTTAGGGTTCACTCGAAATTGAATATTCCACATGGTGAAAATTGGCTCTGTAAAAAGCCCTCACCGTGAAAACTGCTCTATCCCTACCCTCCCAAAGAAGCCCATCTCCCAAGCTGAGACAAATATATCACGCATACCCAGCTTGCTCTCTCTCTCTCTCTCTCTATATATATATATATATATTGTCCATTACTATGTCCTTTTGTCGAAATATTTGCAATCCAATACTGGAGTTGACAAATTGTGTAAAAATTTAATATAGAAGCAACCAGAAGTTTTATTTAGTGGCTGTTCATCCTTTGATTTTAGTATTTTTATTTATTTATTTTTATGGTAAAAGGCATGGAATCCATGCAGGGGTTAGCGTTGTTATTGGGTATGAAATCAGGCTACGGTTTAGAGATCAAACAGCAAGAGAATATGATTGAGCCTTGTGGTCAGGCGGGGTTCAAATGAACCTACTAGAATTTAGGATTAACACATTTACGTACTACTCAGTTTGATGCTTCAAAAATTGCGAGTATTTATTAAGTGGACACCACTAAAATACAAGAAAAATAAGAAGAGGGTGTCAAATTTATAAATTGATGAGGTTTAAATAGACTCATTCTATTGCACCATTAATTCATATGCACCCATGTTTTTTGGTATAATATTTGAAGCACGTCAAATTGCATCCCAACACAACCATAGTTTCTGATGTGGGTTTAAACTTTGGAATGACACCAGTGCAAAAAAAAAAAAAAAAAAATTCTATTTGTGGATGTTATGGGGCTGTAAACAGTACCCATTACATTAACAGTAAAAGGGGTTCCTTTTTTTTTTTTTTTTTTTTTTTAATTAGGATTTTTAGGAAGAAAACGAGCTGGAAAACAGGGGATAAGAAGTAAAGATAAACTCTATGAATCACTCCTGGAGGACCTTAAGGCTTTGTTTGGTTCGTGCCTTTGTGGATTTCATGAGGGAAAAGTGAGGGGAAAGGAAAACAAGGTCGCAGAGTAGTCTCATCTGTAAGGTAGAAGGAAGTAGTTTTCCATTCTTGTTTCCATTTCCCATTTCTTTTCCAAACGAAATCTATGAACCAAACAAAGCTTAAAAAGTCCCGTGAACTTGAAATTTATCTGTGCAACTCAGTATTTATTAAAACTAAATCTGTTCCGGTTAGTGACGAAGTTACTAATCCTTGTATATTATTATATATGCAGTGTCAAACTATTCATTGGGTGCTAATAGCTGCATTGGGTTGATTTGCGATGCACTGAAGCAGAAATGGAAGAACTTCTGATGTGTATGTGTGATATAATCATGTGTTTAGTTCTTATCTGGAAAACTTTTATACAGGGGGGCGGTTGTCCGTTCCAAGTATAACTTTTTAATTATTATTATTATTTTTTTTTTTTTAAAAGAGTGCAGCTTTTAGCTGCTCATTATTTATGAATTATCAGTGTTTTTTTTTTCCCCTTTCTTTTTGATAAAGCACAAGCAGCAGAAATGCTATAATTTGCAGGTTAAAGCATATTCATTCACGTCTCTGGAATTTGGGTGTCATAATGAAATGTCATTCAAAACCCAGAAATCACAGCATTAATTTAGGGACTCAAAATTCAATTAACACTCCTCAAACCCAATTTGCAAGTGGGAAATTTTCCAAATGTTTGTGTGAGTATTGATGAACATCTCATTACAATGCAAGTTATGAGAAATTTCTCATTTGATCAAGAGTTATAAGAAAATTTTCCGTTTACTAAGAACAATATGAGAAATTCTCATCAACCTCTCCGTGTTAGAAATTAAGTGCAAATGTGTCGAAGATGACATGAGAAATTTGTAATTGAGAAATTTTCCATGTATGTGTGAATATATGTATTGATGAATATATCTTTACAGTACAAGTTATGAGAAATTTCTCACTTAATCAAGACACAAGGAAATTTTCTATTTCCCAAGAATAATATGAGAATTTCTCATTACCTTTTGTGTGTTTGAAATTAAGTGAGAAATTGTGTCCAAAACAAAATCCTAAATTAAGTGAGAACTTCGTGTGGTAATGTTTGAATTTTTATATTTTTATTTTTTTGCTAGAAGGGTTATGTTTTATTTTTTTGATATGGGGGAGGGGAATGAGGTTTGAACTTCGAACCTATGTATTGGAGGAGACTTATAAATGTCAAGTTCTTTGCCACTTGAGTTATGTCAACCTATGCAAGAAGGGTAATGTTTAAATTCAAAGGATCTCCGACTGAACGCCCATTATTGTTGCTATTTCGGGTGTGACATATATACATAAATATTTGGAAAGGAAAGGACCTTAGCAGCTTAGCTTACCTTCTTCCTCTTTTTCTCCCACGACTAGTTGGTTTCCCTCTCCCTCCCTTGATTTTCTCCTTTAACTTCTTTCTTTCTCTTTCTAAAATGCTAGGACATCATAGGAGATATAAACACGAGTAATATTTGGGACACAACCTTCATACAATTTTCATACAACCTCCCCAAAAGATGTGTCTATCTCTCTCCTGTGATGTCACTGGACCCCACAGTGACACAGGAAAGAGATAGACACATCTTTTGGGGAAGTTGTATGAAAGTTGTATGAAGGTTGTGTCCCAAGTATTACCCTTTATACCTCTATCAATTTATCATTACTCTTATAGATTTAATTCACTAATTAGCAATAAAAATGCTAGAGGTATAAAAGAGCCACAAAGAGATGCTCACAAAATGGATGTGACATCTCATGTGGCACTCATGTGGCAGTTGGACCCACCACACTTAACTCTGCCATATAAGTGTCACATTGGATGCCACATCATTTTGTAAGCATCTCTATGTGACTCTAGCAGTACTCATCAGTAATAGGAGCATTCAGCCATAGGTTCATGGCTTTATGTTTGTGCAACGGAAGGGCCAGTTGAAAATTTGTTAACCCACCAAGTGGGCTTTAGCCCATGTGGTAGCACTCCACCTCTCCCAAGTGGGAGGTGGAGGGTTCGAATCTCCCCAGGGAGAGTGGGGAGGGGATTTTCTCCTCTTCTAACATTGTAGAACTGGTCATGTTCCCTAATCAGTAGAGATTTGTTGGGCTATGTCTTGCTTGGGTTGTGTGTGTGGGTGTGTGTGCGCGTGCGTCCCCATGTAAGTAAATCAAAAAAAAAAAAAAATTATTAACCCAAAAGTCCCTAGGTAATTTTTTTGTGACAAAACTACCCTTTATATTAACAAACACGCGCTTGCATAAATGTGCCATCTGTCATTGATTTGAAAAATAAATAAATAAAAACTTAAAAATGCATTAACTTTTGTTTTACAAATTTACTATTATTTTTTTTAATAAATTTATATTTTTGAAATAAGAAGAAACATGGATATTTAAAACAAAATTCATATCTTATATCTATATCATAATATGGAATCACGGTTGCCACATCTCATTGTGACAATCATTCTTTTATTTTTTATGCTTTTAATTCATATTTTCTATACTTTTTTATTTTTTTATTTTTTTTGGTAACCACAAAAAAACATTTAAGTCTGATTTTTCACCAACACGCACTTGTGTCTGATTGGCAACAAAAACAAAGCAAAACTATTAACAAGAGTATTTTTATGGGAAAATTGAAAAAATGTCATTAAAAGGAGCTTTGTTGAGATTAAGGACAACTTAAAGTGGACATTGGGGATAAGTCCTCCAAATGTCCATAAACTAAAATACCCTCATCTTTATCCTCTAACCCTAGCCAAACCCTAGCCACCTCCGACCACCACCCCAGTCACCTCCAGCCACCACTCTCGCCGTCTCCGACCACCACTGCCATCTCCGGCAACCACCATCTCACCATCTCCATTGACCATCGTCGGCCGTCATCCTCCTTCCTTCCTTCCTCTTTACTTTAAAACTTTCTCTCTCTCTCTCTCTCTCTCTCTCTCTCTCTCTCTCTCTCTCTCTCTCTCTCTCTAAGAAGAAGAAGAAGAAGGCTTTAATGTTATAGATCTAAGGTTTTATATAGATGAGATGTTATAGATCTAGGAAGAAGAAGAAGAAGTGAAATACCTTTCAGCACGGTCGACGAACATGAATGGCGAGGTCAGAAGGTGAACGGCAGATGTGGCCGATTTGTCATTTTTTGGTCGTGAAATTGGAGATATCCTAAGTCAAATTTGACTTAAAATTTAAGTCATCCTAAGTCAAATTACATTCAATATTGTATTTTTTTTTCATTAAGAAAATTTACACAACCTCTTCTGAACCTGAACACTCCCCCCGCTAAAGGAATTAAGTAAAATTTCACTGAGAAAGTTAAATGAAATTTCACTTATGACAAATCAAAGTTAAGTGAAATTTGAGTAAAATTTTACACCATAAGTCAAATTACTTAACTTATCCTTTGTAAAATTTGACTTAAAATATGTTACGTGAAAATTCTGCAATAACCTCATCATGTCAATGGCATGTGCGAGGATCATGAATGGTGGTTGTCGTCTTGCGTGGTGGTCATCGAAGCTCACAAGTTCCGCCGATGGTGATGACATATAAATCTAGATCTAGATCTTGTTCGATGACGACAATGATGGCTATGGACGTGATGGTCACAGCGATGGTGATGGTGGCTGTGGTGGTTTCGACGACATCTCTGGCGGCTGTGGTAGTGGTAGCAGGTGGCAATGGCGGTGGTGGTGGTTGGTGATGGCTCGCGATGGTGGTGTTCGCTCGTGGAGGTGGGGCAAGAGTAATGCTAGATGCACTCCCAAATGCACAACTAAATGCACAACCCTGCTTAAAAATATTGGACCTCGTGCTGAAAAGTCTGTACACAAAAAAAGAGGTGTGCAAGATGTGCAAGCTTTTCAGCACGAAGTTCAACATTTTTTAGCAGAGTTGTGCATTTGATTGTGCATTTGGGAGTGCATCTAGCATTACTCGGTGGGGCAATGACTCCGATACGACCAACAGCTCGACAACGACGATGACAGCTCCGGCGACGGCAACAACCCTAGCTCCGGTGGTGGTGCTTTGACAGTGAGTATGAGAGAGAATATAGACAGTGGTGAGGAGAATAAAGAGAGGGGTAGTTAGGGCTATTGAAAAATATGAAATGTACTTGAGGGGTGGTTTTTGAGTGATGAGGATTGGAGTGAAAAATGGGCATGAGCTTTTATCCTCATAGAGGTTAGTGTTAATGGGTTGTCATATAAACCAAGAAAACTCAATCTTAAAGACCTTATATCAAGCGTCCCTTTTTTTTATTTGCTATCACGTGCATTGCACAAGCTTTGTATCTAGTTGAATATGAAATTCCGAAGGAAAAAAAAAATTTATTTTACAACTGATTGGCCAAAGCTTACTATTTTTTACTGAAACTGCATATATATATATATACAAAGATTCTCTAAAGAGGGCCACCTCTCTTTATTAAAGAGAGGACCTCTGTTTTGGCCGTCAGATTGTGTTTAAAAATCGTGAATTGACAAAATTGCCATTAATGAAAACACGATCCGACGGTTAAAACAGAAGTCCTCTCTTTAATAAAGAGAGGACGCCCTCTTTAGAGCCTGACTATATATATATATATATGTGTGTGAAAATCTCCAAAGATAACCTCTTTAATAAGGAGAGGGTCTCTGTTTTGACCGTCGTATCATGTTTAAAAACTGGATCTGACGGCCAAAACAGAAGCCATATCTTTAATAAAGAGATGTACCCTCTTTAGATCTTTAGAGTCTGACTGTATATTTATATATATATATATATGTATTATATGTATATCTATAAAAACAAAAAAAATGATATTGACAATTTTCAGTTGATGGATCTTGAAACAAAAGCATCAAATTAAAACAAAAAAGAAGACATGGCCATTTCAAAATCAGCGAGAACAAATATTACCAGTTTCGTCGATGCCCAATAGCGGTTGGCAATCTATATATGGTGGGTTCTAGGGGTTGATTGCAGAGAA
Source organism: Hydrangea macrophylla (assembly GCA_033977485.1). NCBI lineage: Eukaryota > Viridiplantae > Streptophyta > Magnoliopsida > Cornales > Hydrangeaceae > Hydrangea > Hydrangea macrophylla. The sequence continues at coordinate 88,477,201 of CM066991.1, read as the reverse complement.
GAACCGTAGGCAGTGCCTAGAGAGGAAGAAAAACTAGGTAACCCAGTACCTAATCATCCAGGTGGTGCATTGTTTTAAGAAAATTCAAAAAATTCCGTTATAGTAAAAAAAAAAAAAAAAAAAAAAAAAAAGATAGAATCAAATCCAGAGAAATATAAATCAACGAAAAAAATAAAATGCTCGTAATCTAATACTCAAACAGAGCAATCACTCTCTGGACCACTAACGTATTCACACAGCCAGAGAGTCACGGGGTGGGCCATCTCCGGACATCTGAAGACCCATGGGAATGGGGTGGTAATAGTTCTGGTGCCCGCACCAAAACACTTGTTCTGCTTCAAACAATCTATCACCAGATTTTCCATTTTTTATCCAATGCAATACATATAATTCTCAGGCATTCCCCAGCACTCAACGGGTAGCCAGAAACTGCAACGGAAGAAAAAAATACAAATATTTATAAAACAATCGTTTATCCAGAGGTTATTTATATATATATATATGTACACTGTCCAGATCTTAAGCAGACCTCAAGGGACGGGTTTGAATTTTTTTGTCGCTAAAAATGCATTGTTTTAGCGACTTTTTCGTCGCTAAAAGTCAGTCTGTCCCAAACCCGCCCCTTGAGGTCCGCTTAAGATCCTCACCGTAACATATATATATATACAACATTATGTAATTAACAAATACAAGACAACGTGTACATTCCTAAGACAAGGGTACAAAAAAGAACCTCATAAAGAATATTTCTTTTTTCAATATGATCAAGAAAGAAACATAGGCTGGGAAGGTATCCTACAACAACTATATGCAATGGACAGCCAGCATTTGGGATAAAGAATGAAAAATGTTGCTGATGTCATGTGCTTTTGTAGCAGACAGACTATTCGGGTCCACTAACTCAAAAAAAAATACGATCCAGTGATACTACACCAGAAAGAAAACAAAAAGTGCATTTTTGTTGTTGCAAGTTTAATGATTTTCGCCTTCATGCAAAAGCTTCAAAAGTCTAATTCCGTTAGTCTGAATATTACAACAGAAATTCATCAACGATTCGATAACTACCCATGAGTTTATGGCCCAAGCATATGTTATTTGAAACAGTACCAGGTCACGTGTACTAACCATGCACAGTGTGTTGTATGTTCTGATAAAAACAATTAAGACCAGCATACTATAAAGAGATGTAACCTGCAATAAAATCATCTGTATGCTCATTGTCAATTTTCCCATGAGCCATTGCACCAACCTGAATATATATTTCGAGTTAGTTGGTGGGTTAAGATAATGATACAAACACCAAAATAATTGATAATGAAAAGGCATGTAAAGAAAAAAAAAAGATTTTTTGAATATTTAATGCTTCAGCATACCACAAAAACAAGGTTTACATCATCCCCTACAGAACTAATGTAATCCTCCAACCGAACTGCCTTCTGTGAGCTAAATGAAAGTCCTGGAGTAACCAATATTTTATGTCACACAAGCTAAAGCTAATATAAAAAGGAACAAAATCTTGCATATTTTCCGAGGTTCACCTATCTTGAGGGAATTGACAGGTAAATGCTGACTTATAGGGTTCGCGACCAGATGCAATAGCTTTTGTTGTCTACCCTTAGCTTTAATGCTAAACTTTTGCAATAACTCCGCTGCAATATTTTTTATGTGAGTGGAATTTAAGAAGTAAAAATATACAGAAAAGGTATGGACAATAACCAATTTAGAAAAAACATAAATTGATTACTAGACTTGCCTATCATAGCACAAAATTTCTCCAATGTTTTTGGTATGTTCGCTCGTGGTTCAACTTTAATGAGAATCCCTTCATCAGTTTTAATGTAGATTTCCTGAACTCTACCAGACATGCAAAGTCGGCTATCCATAATTCGAGTGAGAGCCTGACATGAAAAACATTAGCAAAAAAGACTTATTGAGACAAAAGGCAAGTACAATTTTTGTTATCGACAAATCAAAAGAAAGTCATAGGTGTTGCTTCTATTTCAAATGAACTAAAAAAAATGAGTGCACTGCAAAAACATATGCCAGCAATTTAACCTTTAGGTTTCAGATTAACGTTCTGGTAATTTGCAGTAAAAGGTGATCAATGACACTATGTTCATTTGGTTCCACGTTGGGCTCAAATAATTATCATTATCAATTAAGTATTGAATAATTCAAGTCCAAACTTGGAATACCATATTAAAAAATTAACATGAGTGCCAAAACATGGGAAAATGACTCTAATTTATATATTATAATAAAAAAAATCCTCCTCGATTTTTGAGTTGGAGGATACCTACCTAGGGTTCTCAGCAGAGTCATGTAAGTAGTAAAAAATAAATACTTCTAAATCTGCAAGCTCAATTTTTAAAATTAAAGATGGTCTATTCCGAGTCATAAAGGCGCCAACAATAGTTCGTTAACATTACTTTTATTTTTAATTTTTATCAACCACCTTTTTAGCTAATTATCAGGGTGCCCTAATCAAGTAGTCATTCACTTAATTCTGAAGGGCGAATCAAGGGTTAAGCAACATAGGTGTTGGCAGTTCTTAATATTGGTGTTTCGATGAGAATGGTGGGCCTTGAGATGTGAGAGAAGTGGTGTAGTGTGATGTTCAATAAAGGTGGTCACAGCAATCATCAACGGAGTCGGCTATAGCGTCTCTCTAGGTGAATGTGATGATTGGCGGTGAGAGTCAAAGGATGAAGAGAGATCAAATAGAATGTTTAGCAAGAGATCGAATGGGAGAGGATTAACAGAGAAATTGAAATTTCACAATCGAATGTAGAATTCAAGATTTATAATTCAGAGATAATGGCAGGATTTGGCTCTTATACCAAGTTGATTGCAGAAAGGATTGCAGAGGAGAAATGGAAGGAAAGAAGAAATCTATTCAATAATCTGTCAAACTATTCTAAAAAAAAAGTCTAATAATTACGGCCACGGCATATAATATTCCAAATATTAGTCCAAATAGAAACAGGAAATAAGCACAAAAAATCCCAACAAACTAAAGAAACTAAAGAGTACAAAAATAATTAAACCTTTGCATAGATCCTCATCAGCAACTAGCATTGGATTAGGGCACTGACACTCTACCAATCTAAGAAGCAATGAAACGGGTGAGGGGGGATATGGATACGGGGATACGACTTTAATTAAACATATTTTAACTTGTAATTCAAACTGTACATATTTGTTATGCCCTATACTAATAATTAAGTAGCACTATATGAAAGTTGACCAGAATTGACTATGGTCTGATTTCCTTGAGATATGAGATACATATCTGGTACACATCATTAATCCTTCTGAATTGTTTGATACGTGTCGTAAATAATCACACAAGTATAGAATACATCTTATGAACATATACATTTTTAATATTTAGATACGTACAAGTATCGGATACATATCCTTAGTGGTGAAGTGGGGAATCGGATATGTATTGAATACGGGTGTGGCTCCTACCTAGAAGAATCCATGCTTTATAGCTGCCAGTATTAGATTGGAGTCGAAATTCGAATGACATCATACTAAAACTAACAAAAAATGCAAACACTATCATCATATTTGAGGGCTTTATATATACAAACAAAATAAGGTAAATAATTAGTACTACTTTTCATCTAACAAAAGTGTTTACTCACATCAAAAACAATATCAGGTCTGTATTTGTAAGGATCCATCTTCTTTCTACGCAGGAAGTCAGCGTGTTCATCTGGATTCAAAATCTGGTATCTCTGAAAGGGAGAAAAATAGAACTTATAGCAAACATTTGACAGAAAAAGAAAAAGAAAAAAACAATTTTTATAAACAAAAATCAGATGAATAAGCACTAGAACTACAACGTTGTATGGATGTCTACCCTGCCAACATAAGCAAGTACCAAGGAAGCGTTCTCAAGAACAAAGATGACTCCCGATTTCCCATTCTGATTTGAAGGTGCTAGTGGAATCCCAGGAAGATGATACACGCCGGCATCTTCACCTTTCATTTCACTCCCCGCAGATTTTTCCAAGATCTCTTCACATTCTGAAAAACCATCTTCACCTCCATTCTTCAACTTGAGCCTTTTTCTTGGGCACGGTAGTAGGGTCTCTCGCTTTAGTTTTCTCCTTTTAGAACTGGGACATGAAACATCTACCATCAAGAGTTGGCAAGAGATGAATAGTGCTAATGTGAAAGTGTTTTGTGTTTGTCTAATATTGATAAAGCACAATCAATTCACCATCAACAGGCATTGCTCTCACCAATATTACACTATTTAAACAGATCTTAATAGTATACCCCTAATTTCAACCATAAATTCTCTTAATTTTCCAACCAGAAATAGCACTTTACTTTGCTTAAACATGCAACTATAAGTCTATAAGTACCCCTAGTTTCATTTTTATACAGCAGGCACAAATCAACAAAACAAAACCAAGAAAGGAAAGAACTGCACAAAACTGAACCTTTCTCTAGTAGCTGAACTCTGGTTGGATATCTCAAACAACTGGCATTGTCGGGCGGAGACACTAGTATTCACCATATTGCCCCTCCCTTCACTACTGGTCAAAGTTTCCGCATATGGCAGCTCCATGATGTCGCTGCAACTATTTGGTTTCTGACAACATAAAATTAACTAACAAAGATAAATTAATTTAAAAATTCATGGACACCTGCAACTTTTCTTGCAGAACATGAAAGCTCAATTTCAAAATTCCCATCCCAAAAAACATGAATAAACTGATTCATGCACACAGTTCACAAATGGATTCATTAAAACATATAAAAAAAGAAAAGGCAAAAAAAAAAAAAACCAAACTTGCACCACATTCTACACAATAATTATAAACCATGTTACCTGACAAGCCTGTAAATATTTGAAAACTACGGCGGGCATTCGGTCGGTCGGTCGGTTCGGTTGAGTTTTCAACAAATCGATTCAGTTTAACGATGTGAGAACTGATAACCGATCGAAATATATGTCAGTTGTTCGGTTTGGTTAAGTGAAGTAACAATTTCAGTTCGGTTTTGAATTTCGGTTAATCGAAATTCTGAAGGAAAAAAAAAAGAGTTTTTTTTTTTACAATTTGCTAACAGTCAAACACAATACACTGAACTGAAGAGAGAACAATCCCCCCCAAATAGGAAATACATTTTTTTTTTTAAACATTCCCAAAGTCATTTCAAGATCCTTAAGTGATCTGATCTCTTTTCAAGCACCCTAAAATAGTATTCGTTGTAACGAGATACCACGTCATCAAAAATTACTACTAATACATTTGAGATTTGTACTTATGTGGATGGGATTTTCCCTTGGAAATAGGGTGCAGATAATAGAGTTTTGATTGGAGACCCCAAGGCAAGAAAGAAGACAGATAGAGGAGAAAAAAATTGGGGATTTAGTCTTTTAGATGTGCAATGGCCATTTTCCAGATGTTACGACTATCTTTAGTCTACCCTCTTCCTAAGCCAAATTAATGCTAACAATCTCTCCTTTTATCAGAAGAAGAAGAAACTGTTGTCCCTCATCTAGTAGGGTCTTATTTTAGTTAGTACATTACAAACCCCTCTAAAAGTTAAGCTAAGTGTCTAAGTTAAACTTAAAGCTTGTTAATGTTATTTTTCTTGGCTCAATGTACTCTTTGTTGGTAAATAACTCAAGAGTCAAGACAGTGATGGTCTTTGCAAGAATTGGATTGGGACACTGTGAAATGTAAGAGAGACAAGTCTAATTGGATTACCTCCGCCTTGTTATGTTAGAGCCTTCAGAATACAAATACATTCGCTTCAAACCCATCTAATGAAAAAACTCCGATTATTTTTCTGAACATTCTTTCAACTCTACACTCCAAGCAATGGAATAATGTGAATTCCCTTTCAGCAAAAAAAAAAAAAGAAAAAGAAAAAAAAAAAGAAAAAAGGAGCCAAAATATATCTCAAAACAGAATTAACAGGAATGAGCTCTAACACAAGCAATAAGATAAGATTTTGCCACAGATAATCACAATGCCCAAAGCTTCATTAGTAATAGTATATGATGAAATACAGCAGGATTTGTATGTATAGGAAGGCACTTGAACTGTTCTATGAACAGGAGCTAAGCAAATCGGAGATGTAGAAATCGAACCTTGCTTGAATCGAAATCAGATTGAGTTCCGAAGTGAATCACTCGTACGTTGGAACAATTCAAACCCTAGCTTATGCGATCTGTACACAGATTCGAAGGAGCAATTAAAAACCCTAGCGATGTGTGTATACGTGTATCGATGTGTGTATATACGTATATGTATATGTATCGATGTGTGCATGTATATGGATACTTGGGTGCCCGGCAAGTAGGGCTGCACATGGGTCGGGTCGGGTCGGGTCGGGTCTTGACAGAACCGGAACCGACCCGACTATGAACAATTCCCGTGTTTGAGACCCAGACCCGACCCGATTTAATTTGGACCCAAACCAACCCGACCCAGTAACTTCGGGTCGGGGTCACGACCCTTTCTTTTTTTTTTTTTTAAATTGACTTTATTTTTTATATATATATTATTGTTATTTTTTTTTATATATATATTATTGTTAATTGTTATTTTTTTTCAAAAATGCTAGGCACACATTTCAAACCACATCCCAAACCACACCTCATGCTTTAAAATTTTAAATGCATGTACTTTATGCTGTTCGAATTTTTTACACTTTTCTGTGCACTACTTACACATCACAGGGTACATGCATTTAAAGCAAGTGTGTGATTTGGGGTGTGGTTTGAGATGTGTGCCTAGCATTGCTCATTTTTTTTTACTTTGACTTTATTTTTTTTATAGTATATTTTATACTTTTTTGTTTACATTATTTATTTTTTATATAAATTAGTGGATGCTTATTCTTCTAAGTTCTATGTATAATAACTCACATATATCTCTTGTTATAGTCATCCTTGAGAGCATCTTGAATTTAGGTTGCATAGAAGTACAAAAATACTTAAATCCTTCAGACTCAACAAATCTAAAAGGTAATTCATTTACTATTACCAATCTAACTAGCGCCTTTCTACACACCTCTTGATCAAACTTCCAAACAGTTGATCCACCATCCACTTCTTGTCCCTCATTTTGAGATGATGACAGTTTTTGTCTTTTCTCCTTGTTGCAAGGATACTCATCGCACCTCTTAAGATGCTTCCATAAGCTACTAGTGCCATTTGCACTTCTACAAGAAAACTTAGTACCGCAGTAATTACATTTTGCGGTATTCGGCTCTCCCCCATCCTCTCTTTCGATTTTCGTGAAATGCTCCCACACCGCTGACCTAGATCTCTTAGTCTTTCTACTAGTTCCCCCTTCTTCAGACGTAGCACCAGTAGCAGAGTGACTATTAGATGCCATATTATAACTGAAAAACCAACTAAATAAGGATTTTAGTAAAGGTAACTAAATTTGCTTGTGCATCAAACATTTTAGAAGGGCATTGAGCCCAACCATTTCTGTCCAAAACCACAAGTAACAAGAAAAAGACTATGTTTCCAATTTGTCAAATCAACAACAATAAGAAGCCTATAATGACTAAGTACTGCTGATAGTGACTAAGTTTACATTTACAAAGTTGTGACCATTTGGATTAAACTTCTTCAGGGCTTTTTTAAAAAAAGCTCCAACATGTAATTGTTTAAAAAAAATATCTCAAATGTGGTTAAAAAAAATATCCACTATGAAACTTGTCAAATTGTTACAATGATTTTCATAGTAAGGTGCATATTATCTCATGGTAGTGCAACGTCTTCGGAATCATTGCCAAAATTTCCAAATCGTATTTTTCCATTGTTGGTGTACCGTGTATGGCCTAGTTCCCATAAACAATTTTAAAAAAATAAACAAAAATTTGAAAAAAGAATTAGATAGAGAAACGACGTCTTTCGATTTTGTTTGGGAGGACAGTGAAAACCCAAATATACGCTTACTTAAAAAAGTGATTAAAAATCCCTTCAAACAAAAAAAAAGTGACTTAAAATGAAATTAAAGTAGTTACAGAATTAAGATACAAAAGTGTTCTTAAGGATATTCTGTTATAAAAAAAAAATTAAAAAAAAAAAAAAAAACAGCAGATCAGCTGTCATTATCTTCCATTTAATTTCAAATCTACCCATTTCAATATAGTAATAATTTTCCATCAAAAGCAAAAACAAGGCACCCCAAATGATGAAATATAGAGAAAACCAGTAGGCTAGCACAATGATGTCCATAAAAATTTAAAATATCAGCAGTCACTATCTTTCTGTAACTAAGTACAAAAAACCCAATTACAGAACATCTAGTTTTGGTTTGATACTATCTAGTTTTGGTTCGGTTTAAGGTTTGATACTATCTAGTTACAGAACATGAATCCTCTGAGAATATTGTATATCCACAAGCAAAAAATGAGGTGTACACACACAACCAAAAATGAGGTGGACAAACCCAATTAAATATTGTACTAATAACATATGAACATTCAAGTGTTAATAACATATGAAACCCAATTAATTGATTAAATATTAAACCCAATTAATTGATACTATCTAGTTGTATATCCTCAACTTTTCTGTATGATTCGTTATTCATATGAACCAGCTTCGGGTTTCGCATAATCGCAGAATCTAAGAATACATCTATACAAATATATATATATATATATATTGAGAGTGAGAGAGAGAGAGAGAGAATTTTACCGAGAAAAGAATCACAGCTTCTCCTTCTAGGTTTCGCAGAATCACAGAATCGCAGCTTCTCCTTCTAGGTTTCACATAATCACAGAATCGCAGCTTCTACATCCAATTTCATGACATCCAATCGCAGCTTCTATATTGAGAGAGAGAGAGAGAGAGATTTTTTGGGTTTCCGCAGCTTCTAGGTTTGCTACTGAGAAGATGGTTTGAGCCTTTTTGTTTAGTTGAGTTATATTTAATCTTGGGTATCGGGTCTGGTTCGGTATACCCGAATACTGACCCGCACCGATCCGAAATATTTACCTTTGACTAGACCCGAACCAGACCCGAACCATTACATTTCAAACCCGACCCAATCGGTTCGGGTCGGGTCTTCGGGTTACGATTTTTTGTGCAGCCCTACCGGCAAGTGCGATGCACGTGTCAATCCCTCTTATGCATTTGAGTATAAGATATGAATTTGGTATAAGATTTGACTATAACTGAATTTTGGTATATTAATGATCAATTCTTAAATATATCAATTTTAGAGGAGAAATTGACCAAAATGTAAATATTAGTGACCGATTTGTAAATAGCCATTAAAATAAGGGAAAGTTGGCTAAAAGGTTATTAAGAAGGGCTTTATTGGGATCAAGGACAACTTAAAATACACCTTGGGTATGAGTCCTCCCAATGTCCATAGACAAAAATACCCTCACCTTTAACCTCTAACCTTAAACAAACCCTAGCCACCATTACCACTACTCCACACCACCTCCGACCACCACCCCTGCCACCTCCGGCCACCACCCTCGCCATCTCCGGCGACCACCACCCTCGCCATCTCCGGTGACCACCACATGGCCATCTCCGGCGACCACCTCCATAGCACTTTTTGACCACCACAACGCAACTCCTAACCACTAGTGACCACTCCCTACCACTCAATTGACTTCCAGCCACCACCCTCGCCATCTCCGGCGACCACCACCCTCTCAATCTCCGACGACCACTCAGTAAGTCAAATTTGACTTAGGATATATCCTAAGTGAAATTTGTCTTACAAATTTCTCTATTCAAATGGGACGGTGGTAATGGTGGTGGTGGTGGTGGCGGTGGAGACTGGTGGTGGTGGTGGTGGTGGATTAGGGACGGTGGCGGTAAAGACTGGTAGTGGTGGTGGTAGAGATGGAAGTGTCGGTGGTGGAGGTGGACTGAGATCAGTCATCGTAAGAGAAATTTCTCTTAGGATGACTGAGATCAGTTTGGCCATGATTTTTGTGTGGCCGGCGGTGGTGGTGGCCGGCAGTGGTGGTGGCAATGGAGGGGGAAGACAAAGAGATGGTGGTGGTGGTGGCTATGGAGGGGGAGGAGAGAGAAAGTTAGAGAGAGAAGAGAGTTGGGGTAGTGGTGATGGCTCCGGCGACGACGAGGACTGCTCCGGTAGTGGCTCCGGTGGTGGTGGTTGTGTTGGTGATGGCTATGGAGGGAAGAGGAAAGAAAGTTAGAGAGAGAAGAGAGATGGTGGTGGTGGTGGCTATGGAGGGTGAGGAGAGAAAAAGTTAGAGAGAGAAGAGAGTTGGTGGTAGTGGCGACGGCGACGGTGACGACAGCGACAGCTTCGGTAGTGGCTCCGGTGGTGGTGGTTGTGATGGTGGTGGCTATGGAGGGAAGAGGAGAGAAGGTGGTGGTGGTGGCTATGGTGGGGGAGGAGAGAGAAGATGGTGGAGGGAGGAGGAGAGAAGATGGTGGCTATGGTGGTAGTGGTTGTGATGGTGGTGGCTATAGAGAGGGAGTAGAGAGAGATGTTGGTGGTGGTGGCTATGGAGAGGGAGGAGAGAGAGATGTCGGTGGTGGTGGCTATGGAGGAGAGAGAAAGTTAGAGAGAGAAGAGAGATGGTGGTGGTGGTCTCTTAGGATTCCATGGGCATTTTTGCCATTTAGAATGAAATTTAAAATTTTATAGTACTAAGAGGGATAGTTTAAATTTTAGAAGACTTTAGGAGGGAAAATTTTTTTAGAGTGTGTCCTTGTATGGGTGTTTGATTATGACTTGTCCTTTAGTCCAACTTAGCCCAACCTTAGGGGCCTTACACCAAGTCTCCCATTAAAATAACTACTTTTGTTGACTTTTTTTTGAAGTGTAATAAATATCACAAAACTTGATCACTCAAATGCAATTACACATATTACAATATATGAATACTAAATTTGAGAGAAGAAGTTGACCAAATTGTAAATATTAGTAACCAATTCGTAAATAGTCGCCAAAATAGCTGTAATTTTTTACTTTTTTTAAGTGAATAATAAATATTCCAAAAATTGCTAACCTATATGTAATTAGGCATAATATTATTGATTGAATCCTCATTATTATATTAAATAAAATTTTAAAAGTTGACATGAATGTAATAATTCATTTGAAATGACATAATTACCCTCACAAAAACCAATATATCATTATGATGAATATCGAGATGTATGTATGAGTTATTATGTATACTAAAAGGGTGCACTTGTAATTACAAGTTTTTCTAAAGATACTTGGTGGGATGAAATGACAAAATTGCCCTCACACAAATCAATATATTCTTATGAAACGTGTGTATATAAGTTTTGGAGAGGGGCAAGATAGTATTTAATTAAGTCCTTCTTCAGCTGTTGCATTCTTATAAAAATAGTCGCAATTTTTGACCTTTTTAAGTAAATAATAAATATTCCAAAATTTGCTGACCTATATGTAATTAGGCATATTATTGATTGAATCCTCATTATTATATTAAATAAAATTTTAAAAGTTGACCTGAATGTAGTAATTCATTTGAAATGACATAATTATCCTCACACAAACCAATATATCATTATGATGAGTATCGAGATGTACGAGTCATTATGTATACTAAAATGGTGCACTTGTAATTACAAGTTTTCCTAAAGATACTTGGTGGGCTAAAATGACAAAATTGCCTTCACACAAATCAATATATTCTTATGAAACATGTGTATATAAGTTTTGGAGAAGGACAAGATGGTCATTAACTAAGTCATCCTTCAACTGATGCACTCTTATATCTTAAGGGTATGATGTATATGTATGGATCTGTAGAGGGAGAGAGAGTACCCATACATGTAGATAGATGTCAGTTGGCAAGACCGTAAGAGCATCTGTAGCGGTGTGATTTCTTTAGGATAAGTTAAGTGTTTTTATCCTATATACTTACATAGTGGTATAGTTGATAGGATAAGAAAGTTAAGTATAGAAAAAAATTAGTCAAAATTTTATCAAAGTGACTCTTACAAGTTTAGGGTCCAAAAGATTACTTAGTTTGTTAAAGAGTTCCTCTAGTTGAAACTTATATTAGGTAAACATCCCTAGGTTAAATATTCTCTCTCTCTAATCACCATTACCACCACCACCAACATCTCCGGCAACCACCCACCACCTCCAACGACTACAAGAATAACATATGATTGTGACAATACTTAATTTGGTTTGGTTAATAATAGAGTAACAAATGATACTATTACTATTACTACGTATAATTCATTGAGAAATACATGTAACAAATAATTAATATTCGTAAAGGTGGTCAACATTTTAGTAGCCAGGACCAGTGGTTACTGTCATAATTCTTGCGAAGATATAATGTTCAATTCTTTTTAGCCTGCACGAAAGGATTTTTTTTGGAGTAATGCTATACTTTTCAGATTTTTTTTTGTTAAAAGTGTTTCTCAATACATGTGACAGTGAGCCCAGTTGATTTTGATTGGGTAATGTTGAAGTGATCTCACCATTGTTGAAAATGATTCCACTGTCACATGTGTTGGGGCCCAGATGATTTTGATTGGTTAATGTTAAAATGATATCACCATTATTAACGAGGGTCTCACTACCATATGTGTTTAGAAACACTTTTTAGAAGAAAAAAAATTTAATAAGCATAGCATTACTCTCTTTTTTCAACGAGGTTGGGCTGAACAAATGGGTTGGGCTAGTACATTATTAATAAAAAAAAAATTCAAAAATAACTTGCACTGGGCTACCCAGTGCCAAGCCCGCCATTGCCGAAAGGTGTGCTTTAGTGAGCAATAGTTGAGCAAATATTCTCTCTTTTTTATTACTACAATTTTCTCACGTGCATACGCGTATTCAACTATAGTAAAAATAGTAAATATATGAGTATTGTTAGCACACTTTGAAATCCACACTGAATTCGATATCTTATGCTTTGAATACATGTACCTTGTACTGTGTGAATTTTTTACACTTTTCTGTGCACCACTTACATAGCACATGGTACACGCATTTAAAGCTGGGTGTGTGAATTTCAAAGTGTGCCTAACATTACTCAAATTATATTGACATACCATTTAATAATCATTTGGAGATTATGACTACTTAGCCAAAGTACCTAGTGTAACAGCCATTGCGTTAGTCATAAATATATATATATACATATATATATATATCAAAAAAATTTTAAAGAGGGCGTCCTCTCTTTAATAAAGAGAGTGCCTCAGTTTTGGCTGTCGGATTGTGTTTTCATTAAGGGTAGTGTTATTATTTCACAGTTTTTAAACACGTTCTGACGGCCAAAATAGAGGTCCTCTCTTTAATAAAAAGATGGTGCCCTCTTTAGAGCCTGACTGATATATATATATATATATATATTGGTAGGGGTGGGCATTCGGTCGGTTCGGTTCGGTTCGGTTTGGCACTATTCGGTTCGGTTTGAGTTCGGTTCGGTTTGGAAGATTGTCAACTGTTAACTGACTGAAATTTAATTCGGTTGGTTCGGTTCGGTTAACTGAATTACAAATTCGGTTCGGTTTGGTTATTCGGTTAACCGAAATGTAAAAAACTCAATTTTTTTTTCATTTTTCACAACTTTTTTATGTTTTTTTTCCTTTTTCTTTCATATTACAAAGAACGCATACTTTTCTTTGTTTTTAATTGTAAAAATACTTATATTTTATTATCTATAGTTATGTATAAGTATATTAATAATATAGAAAATGAAAATAAAAAATAAAATTTCGGTTTTCGGTTCGGTTCGGTTTTGCCTATAGGCAACTGATAACTGAACTGAAATTTTTAATTCGGTTCGGTTTTTAACCGAACTGAAATTTTTAACTGAAATAACCGAACTGAAATTGAAAATTCGGTTCGGTTGGTTCGGTTTGTTCGGTTAACCGAACTGTTTGCCCACCCCTATATATTGGTGATAGACCCCTTAATATTAAGTGAACTAGCCAAAAATCTATACGATTTGGCAGCTTTTAAAAAAGCCCCTCGCTACTTTTGTTATCTAGCGAAAAGCCCTTCGCTGGAAGTTTTTCTGACAAAAAATGGCTAACTTAATATTATCTGTAAATTTTAAACCACCATAACTTACTCATTTTTTAGTCTTTTTGGGTGATTTTTTTTTTTTTTTTTTAAGGATTTCATGTATTTGGTCGAGATCTTGTATCCAACATGTGTGTGTATATATATATATATATCTATGTGTGTGTGTGTATATAATTTGGAACTTAATTTTTTTATTTTATCTGTCAAAATAGACAATCTTATTTGTTGACTGACAGATAATATTGACGAAAATAACCATAATTTTCTCATTTTTTTGGCCTTTTTAGATATATATTTTTTTAATTCATGTATTTCATCGAGATCTACGCATTGGACTTGAAAATTTTACAAAACGAGATAAGTTGCAGCCTTATTTTGAGAGTTTATCTGTCTGCAACAAGTAATATTATTTGTTTGTATTAACGACGATAGCTTTCTCAATTCTTGAGATTTTTGGGTGAATTTTTTTTTTTTCATATTTTTTTTCAAGATCTGCACATTAGACTTGAAAAGTATGAAATTTGCAGCCCCATTTTGGGATTTTATCTGTCTGCAAATCTAATATATATATATATATATATATATGTGAAAACAAAAACCTTTTGTATTGCCACCTCAGCATCTAATATATATATATATATGAAAACAAAAACCTTTTGTTTTGCCACCTCTGCATCTATGTGGCAGCCTATATAAAGAGCATTTCTTCTTCTTCTTCTTCTTCTCTCTCTCTCTCTCTCTCTCTCTCTCTCTCTCTCTCTCTCATCTTAACCATTTCTAATAATGCTAATAAAATGTAAAATAATAGTTATCAAAAATTATATATTACATATCCTTCACTGTATTTCCTAAAATTAATATACTAGACATTGACCAAATATGCATTTACCATATTCGTTTTGAATTTGTAACCGAAAAAATCATAAACAAATGTGCATTAACCATATTCATTTTGAATTTGTAACCATAAAAAATCATAGCTCCTTATATATACACACATATGTATATGATTCTCCTCTCCACTTTACTTAATTGACGGTTCAATTTTTTGTCTTCCTTTTGGCTGAGCAATTGCACTTGCACTTTCAATTAATATGCACTTTCAATTGTTGATTGACATTTTTATTTTCAATATGCAGAGATGAAAGTATAAACTACTCAATGATATATATATATGAAAACAAAAACCTTTTGTTTTGCCACCTCTGCATCTATGTGGCAGCCTATATAAAGAGCATTTCTTCTTCTTCTTCTTCTTCTTCTCTCTCTCTCTCTCTCTCTCTCTCTCTCTCTCTCTCTCTCTCTCTCATCTTAACCATTTCTAATAATGCTAATAAAATGTAAAATAATAGTTATCAAAAATTATATATTACATATCCTTCACTGTATTTCCTAAAATTAATATACTAGACATTGACCAAATATGCATTTACCATATTCGTTTTGAATTTGTAACCGAAAAAATCATAAACAAATGTGCATTAACCATATTCATTTTGAATTTGTAACCATAAAAAATCATAGCTCCTTATATATACACACATATGTATATGATTCTCCTCTCCACTTTACTTAATTGACGGTTCAATTTTTTGTCTTCCTTTTGGCTGAGCAATTGCACTTGCACTTTCAATTAATATGCACTTTCAATTGTTGATTGACATTTTTATTTTCAATATGCAGAGATGAAAGTATAAACTACTCAATGATATATGAAGATAGGTCATTTTTTATATAGCTTCTTCTTCTTTTTTTCTTTTTTTTTTCTTTTGCAATTAGTATTCTTATTATGTTAAATTACAATCCATACTATGGTACTAAAACTTTGCAACATAGGGAATGAGTTTTGGATTCTCAGCCCATACATGGGTGCTGTAATCTCAATACTACACATGTGGTCTTTGGCATGACCATAATTTTATATTTATTTTTTGTTTTTTTGTTTTTTTTTTTGTTTTTGCATTAAAAAAAATTATGGTCCTTTCAAGGCCACGTAGACGCTGCCGAAGATCCATGCTCAAGGAAATGGTGCGCGTTTTGATTTTCTAAGTCATAGCTAAACATGGAGGCCATGCACAATCCTAGAACACGTTGTTATGAATTTCTCCGATATGGATGACTTAGGTTAGTTTCTTTATGCTAAGATCTATTAACTATTGTATATGTTCTATTTTATCTCAATCTTATTTTCTTTTATAGTTTTGTTTTTGGAACTATGCACAAATTTTGTTTTATGTCTATGTAAAAAAAAATGCATGTATCAAGCACATGAATATTTAGAACCAGAAATTTATGCAACTATTTCTAACATTAGTTGATGAATTGTCATGCTATTGTGAATCTCCATTTTCATCTGAAGTAATTCTGTTTGTATATCTCTACTATCTTTATTTGTCTAATGACAAGAGTTCTCAAGTTAAGTTTCTCAATCCTTATATCTGAATATAACCGACGAGGCTAGCTCTACCTATTTGATTAACTGCAGCAGAGTCTCTTTTAATTGCACAAATTATTTTCAATGTTGCATCTGTTGCAGGAAAGGCCATCATGTGATGATGCCAAAAATTGGTAAGAGCAAAGTAAAGCAATTTTAAAAGAGAGAGAGAGAGAGAGTGAGAGACTATTTTTTTGTATGTGGTTCGGCCCTGTTAATGAAGGTACCTACGTCCACGGGTGTGTCTGAGCACGTTCACTAGCAGATCACCGGCGGGCCTGGTGAGCCAACAAAGAGGGGCGGCACTACCAGTAATACCGGCCGGGTGTACGCATATAATGGTGAATTTTGTAGAGGTGCTGTGTAGACTAAAGAGTTGGCCGCCCCCTTCATGAGGGGTGAGAGGTCTCTTTTATAGATGTAAGAGACCTACTCATACATGGATAAGGAAATATAATCCTATTGGGGTGTGATTGACACCAATCAAGTAAGTTTCCTAATTGTATTATGATTGATTGACATTAATTGTGGGGTTTCCTAATTGGATTAGGAAATAGATGCTCTTTCCATTAGTCTTCTAGCTTGAGTAGGAAACCGCCCATAATTTTGGGCGTATCAGCTGCCCCCCATTTCCAAGATTGGTCAGATGCTATATCGGGGCAAGTTTGGAAATTAGTCGATACCACTTGCCACTGTCTGATTGCTTGAGGAAGTTGCCTCGGGGCTTCTGAGCCTGGTGAGTCCTTGGGAACTGGCTGAGAGTTGAGACCCTGCCTAGCTCGGGACTTTTAGGTGCTCGGGAACTGACCGGGAGTTGAGACCCGGCCTAATTCGGAGTCTTTGAATGCTCGGGAAGTGACCGAGAGTTGAGACTCCGCCTACTTCGGAGTCTTTTTGCTTGAGTTAGCTCCCAGGATGGTTATCTTCTGCCCGTAAACCTTCGTCAAGGCTGTGGGTAGAAGGATTTTACCATGTTGGAAAAGCCGACCTAAAGCGTATTGCTTTACGCTCCTTTTTATGTTAGCTCCCCAGGATGGTTGTCTTCCGCCCAGTTAGCCTTCGTCAAGACTGTTGGGAGAAGAGCTTGACCATGTTGGTGGAGCCGACCTAAATCATGGTGCTTTAGGGTCCTTTTGCTCCTCTATCGTCGGCCAACCTAAGAGATTTTAGTCATCTCTATCGTCGGTCTGGACCTAAGTGGAGTTAATGTCTCTGAGTACTGTAGGTGCTCGGGTTGTCCAAGATTTTGACCTGGTTATCCGCGAGGCCTGTAGATACCCGGTGTGATTACCTGTTTAGTTCACTGCGCCATCTTGCCCCCCAAGCTTTCGCTAAGACGAGGGTCTTACAGAGGCTATGATCTGTAGGTAACCGACCTGGAACATGGTGGTTGCAGGGTCTTTTGAAGCTTGCCATCATCAGCCACCTAGGAGGTTTGCCTCCATCGTCGGTTGGACCTAAGCGAAGCCGGTGCCTCGGTCGTGACCCCGAGGTCTTTAGTGCCTGGGTTCGGAGCCCATGGTCTTTTAGTGCCTGAGTTCGGAGCTCGAGGTCTTTTTGGTGCCTCGGGGTTAGGCCCGAGGTCTTTGGATGCCTCGGGGTTAGGCCCGAGGTCTTTGGATGAGCTCTTTGACAATCGGTGGAGCCTCACGTAGTGATCAGGCAAGTACCATTGTAGTCGGGCTCATCTAGAATAATGCAGATAGGCGGTCGGATCAGGATCGTCAAGCTCCAGATTTCTCTGTGCTGGAGGCAAAGTCGGAACTGCTTGATCCTGACCGATATGAACTGGAGGTCGGGTCGGGACTGTCGAACCATGCCTGTTGTGAGCTGGAGATCCGGTCGGGGCTGCCTGACCCGGACTGCTGTGAACCGGTGGTCGGGTCAGGATTGCCGGACTCAGATCCCTGTGAACTGGAAGAACTGTAAGAACTCCCGGGCTGATCTCGCTTTCGCTTACTTCTGGAAGACTCGTTGCTTTTTTGCCCGGTGTATTTGGTCTTCAGAAACTCTTCAGTGTCGATGTATTTTCCAACCCTCTCAGAGAGCTCAACCAAAGTTTCCGGTCGGTTTTTGTGGAACGACGCGGCGCACTTGGTGTGTTGAACTCCCGAGCAGAAGGCTAGGATTGCAATTGTCTCGTTCAGATTGCGGATTTGAAGCTTCTGATGGTTGAACCGGTCGGTGAACTCCTTGAGGGACTCATTATTCCGTTGTCTGACTGTTAGTAGCTGCATGTCTGGCTTTGGCCGCTCATGCATACCGGCGAACTGGTTGATGAACTGCTTGCTGAGTTGTTTGAAACTGCAGACCGATCAGGGCTCCAAGGAGTAGAACCACTGCATGGTCGGGCCTTTCAAAGTGCTGGGGAAGGCTAGGCAGTGTAGCTTATCGGAGTTGGTGGCTAGGGCCATCTGAGCCTTATAGGTCCGGACGTGGTCGACCGGGCTTCCCGAACCGTTGTAGGAATCTAGATGAGGCTGCTTGAATTTGCGCGGGATGGAGAACCTCGTGATCTGGCTGGAGAACGGTGACTCAATCTCGGTATTGACTTGATTCGGAACACACTTTTGACCAAGCTTTTTGGCCACTCCGTCGATCTGCTTCTGTAAGTCCTTGATTTGGGCTTCCACTCCTTCCCGACCGGTATCTGAGGAACTGGTCGGGTTGGTGGAAGAGGCTTCTTCTTCATGGCGGGGTGATGTCCTCTGAGATCGGGCTCGGCTATGACCCCGGGTAACCGTTCGCTTAGGGACGACTCGGCTCTTGACCGAGTGACCCAAGACTGATTCCCGGGCCATATGCTCCTGCCCTTCCCCTCGGGCAGCAGGCCCACTGCTGACGTCTTTGACATCCTCAACACGGGACGGGTTGGCTCGGGCCCGTTGTCTGGTCAAGATCGGTTCTCGACCGTACGCAACGTTCCCGGGTCGTTTCCCGGCCATTGGAGGATTGCTTTGCTGGGCTAGCAGTGCTTCGATCTGTTGCTGGATTTGACGTTGGCCCTCCAAGAGTTGTGTGAGGGTTGTAGTGATTTGCTCAGATGTCAGGACTGCTGTAGTCGACGCCGGGGCCGAAGGAACATCCCGGTCGGACTGCTGCGCAGCCTTCTTACCCTTCTTTGGTGGCATATTGATCAGTCAAGAATTTGTTGATGAGAAGAATTGTCGTTTCCCACAGACGGCGCCAAGCTGATGATGCCAAAAATTGGTAAGAGCAAAGTAAAGCAATTTTAAAAGAGAGAGAGAGAGAGAGTGAGAGACTATTTTTTTGTATGTGGTTCGGCCCTGTTAATGAAGGTACCTACGTCCACGGGTGTGTCTGAGCACGTTCACTAGCAGATCACCGGCGGGCCTGGTGAGCCAACAAAGAGGGGCGGCACTACCAGTAATACCGGCCGGGTGTACGCATATAATGGTGAATTTTGTAGAGGTGCTGTGTAGACTAAAAAGTTGGCCGCCCCCTTCATGAGGGGTGAGAGGTCTCTTTTATAGATGTAAGAGACCTACTCATACATGGATAAGGAAATATAATCCTATTGGGGTGTGATTGACACCAATCAAGTAAGTTTCCTAATTGTATTATGATTGATTGACATTAATTGTGGGGTTTCCTAATTGGATTAGGAAATAGATGCTCTTTCCATTAGTCTTCTAGCTTGAGTAGGAAACCGCCCATAATTTTGGGCGTATCATCATGTATCAATCAAACTTTAATTGGACACTAGCACTAGTCTGTTTCATTTAAAACACATGCAACAAAACAAGAGAAAAATGATTGTTTTTATATTCCACCAATGTAAAGTGCTAAACAACTTTCTGTGAACATTATTTAAAAGAGAGAGAAATAGTTTGCTCAATGACTGGAAATATAATTTCAATAATTTTAGAAAAGAAGTTCATTTTCATTAACCAAACTATATTATTTGAGCAATATCATGAGATTATTATACTAATATTATCGTCCAATAGTAGTGCTATAACTTTCAAATTCTTATCCTAAATTGGTTCCAACACACCCAATAGTAAGACAACAATCATTATAGAAAAATGTAATATCACCAAAGTTGGTTTTAGTGATCCCACAGTCACATGGGAAGAGCTACGTCTTGATAGCAATTTTCTCAAGATTTTCTCAAGATTTCATATTTGAACTCGTGGAGGTAAGACCTACGTCTTCATAGTAATTAGGCCATGTTTGGCAAACTTTTCTGAAAAACCTAATTTCTAGAAATTGGGAAAAATCAGGTAAAACTCGTAGGAATCGCGTATAATTTGGAATCCGACGTTTATTCAGGCCCCTAGTCGATCCTTCAAAGTTTCAGAGAGATCGCACGAGGTATGAATTCTAGATCTATGATTTTATGAAATTTTCATGTTTTGAATGTCGATTTTGAGATTTTGGATTCGGGCGAAATTCATGTGTTAATTAGGCCTGTTAATTATGCATGCGAAATTATTAGAAAAGCATGTATAAAACTGTTTATGTGAGCATGCTATGTGTCTACTTG
Source organism: Hydrangea macrophylla (assembly GCA_033977485.1). NCBI lineage: Eukaryota > Viridiplantae > Streptophyta > Magnoliopsida > Cornales > Hydrangeaceae > Hydrangea > Hydrangea macrophylla. The sequence continues at coordinate 88,456,236 of CM066991.1, read as the reverse complement.
GGTCAAAGGGGAGTTTGGTGCAAAATCATCCAGAGTAAGCTCCTCGAACCTTGAGGATTTGATTGAGATGGTAAATTGTGATTGTGGTGGTGTCTGGATTGGAGGTGGGCCCAACCAGGACACGATACCTGGTATGGAGGAAGGCCCAACCAGTGTACAAGATGTGTGGGAGAGGTGGGCCTCCTACGGCATCGACCGGATGAATACGTACCACTCACCCTAGAGACTATTTCTATGTGTTTTAGATGCTTAAACCATGAATATTGTCATATGTCATACTTTTGGAATTGTGCACTCAGCATATAGCTGAGCAGTGGAGATTTACTCCATTGCAGGTAAGAAGAAAGATAAGAAGAGGCGTGAGGAGTGAGGACGAGGAACGTCGGGAAATCACACCGTGTCAATACTTTTGTTCCGTTTTCCAAAACTTGTAGTAAAGATTTGGATATTGTAATAATATGTTGTAATTAAACCTTGGTAATAAGTCAGTAGTATTGCATTTTGTATTTGAACACCTGTAGTGATGTTTTAAATCGTAAATAGTTAATTGTGTTTGTGTTGGCATTGGTTTTGGAGGCTTTAAGTTGTTAATTTTCACACAGGGCTGCCCAGTAGGGGAGCAGTCGACTGGACCCTAGATCAGTCGACTGGATCCCGTGGGGTTTAGACACTGAAAGTGAATAGTGTCAAGAGCAGTCAACTGGACTATCCCTCAGTCGACTGGACCACTGTAGATTTTAGCTACTGATCCAAATAGTAACCAGATCAGTCGACTGGGTTCCCTGATCAGTCGACTGAACATCTGATGAGAAATGTGGGTTTTAGTTTCTGCCAGGCACAGTCGACTAGACCCTAGCACAGTCGACTGAACCTCTGTTTTCAAAACTGTGTTCCTTTGGACAGGTTTCAATTGAGCAAAACTTTTTAAAACTCTGATTCTAATGGATTTTTTAACTTAGAGGGTAATGTTTCCTAAAGTTTTAAAATACTCAGGGTTGTTTTAAAGTCCTTTCCGCTGCGTATAGTTATATGATGTTTGGATGAGCCTTGGTGGCGTGCCACGTGTCCTATTTCCACGCGTAGTGGGATGGGTCATGACATTTAGTGGTATTAGAGCAATAGGTAACAAAACTTTGGGAACGTTCAACGACGAGTGGAGTGTTGAGTGAATTGTCACATGTTCTAGAATGCATCCACATATTGTAGAGATGTTTGATGCATATGGTATGTTGTTATACTCACATGATTATGTTATTGCTATACATGCATAGTATTTATGCATTCGTGAATCGGTGAAATCATACGGATGTAGAGCTGTGTGATGAGATGAAGTTATCATGAGTTATCATAAACTGCGTGTTGTGGCAAGAGGGAAAGATGATATTTTGGTAGTGATGAACAGTGGAATTTCTAAGTGAAAAGAAAATGGTTTTGATCGAATCGGTGGATGTTCTCAACGATAGTGACGAGTGTCCTTTGAGGGATCTAACCAAGAGCGGAGTTTGAATAGTGAACGTCAGAGGAGATTTCTGCATAGTCCACATAGAAAATGAAGGAAATTGTTCGTAGTGAAGTTTTCGGATTTAGATTGATTGATAAGAGTTCTATTTCAGACATTGGTTAATCATTGTGACGTAAGAGAATAAGGATTAACAGTTGGGGTTTGTGATAGAAAGATAGTCCAACAATGTGTATTGCTAGCGTATGGGATCGGTGAGGAATCTCTCACCTTATCTTACGGTGTTAACCTACGGTACAATCGTACGAGGTTATCTTATGATGTAACTGTTAGGGATATATACTAAAAGCCATGCTTTATGTAGTTGATTTATTATTCATATAATAAAATCAGTTAATCCATTTTTTTTATGAGAATCTGTGTGGGCAATGTTTGTATTATATTATTTATTTAATATTATGCATGTGTATCTCTCATTCTATATGGTAGGTGGTTTGGTGTGTAGAGTTCGGCTTACATACGGAAGATCATGCCATCAGATATTATAGAATGTAAGATTTTGGTTTACAGTCTTAGATGAGATTGAACACACCATCGGTAGGACTGCAGCATGGTGTTGTAGTAGGTTTGTCTTGACTACGGAAAACGGTATAGTTTCAACTCACTATGCTGGTACACTTTGTGTATTAAACGGGACTGACTTGGGGTAATTATCTTTATACTGACTTATAAGATAATTAATACCTCATGGCTATTATGAGTGCTTATGCTCTAAATCCTAAGTTAATTTGTAGACACGTACATTTGATATTTACACTTTGATCCCTAAAAGGGTGAGATCCTTAAATGGGTCAATATCTCATTGGATTGGGTGGCAATATTAATTGTGTGGTGGATATTAATTAATGATGGAATCCATGTCTCAATTTTGGGATTGATGATATCCCCTTGAGAAAGCTTATAAGTTTTGATTATGTCAAACCCTGCAGGTGGATTTTGTATCCGACATATCAGATAAGTTAAACAGAGGATCTCAAGAAATTTTAAGAAATTAATTAAATATGATTGTCAGTAATTATATTTAATTAATGGATATCTGTAATCTTAACATGGGGAGATAATAAGCATTTAATAACATGGAGTTCGAAATATATTTTTGAGATAAGGGTAGGAGTGCAATTATAATTCTTTAGTGGTATGAATTATAATTTATGGAAATAGGAATCTGATTCAGTTCGAATTAGGGTTTCCTAATTCCATAAGGAAGCCTATTCCTTATTGACTTCTTATGGTCCCTATCGTAGCCTATATATATGCTGCTTTGGCTCTCTTCTCAGTTTGCGTTTTTCTATATAGAAAAATATAACTCGGAATAGAAAAGAGAGCGAAAAAGAGGGAGAGCAGAAAACAGAAAGGATTTCGAAAGAGCCCACACTCAGTTCGATATTCTGGCAGCAAAGGAATACGGTAGAAGATCGTGAGCTGTCATCGAGCCCGTGTTCTCGATTCGTCTACTACAGCAATCCATTTTAGCAGTTTAAGGTAACCCTAGTTCCGCCCTTGTAGGGTTATTGTAGTTTTCACGTAATTTTTTTTTGTAGTACCAACTTATACTGTCAACGAATTTTGGGAACGCAGTTTTCTAACAGTAACTTACGGTATATACGGTGTATGTCAGGTAGTTGAAGAATTTTTCAACTTATTGTACGGCATTGAGACGATTGGATGGTTGAGGAATCTCTCAACCTATCTTACGGTATGTATTGGACGGTTGAGGAATCTCTCAACCTATCTTGTGGTATGTATTGGGAATTGAGAAATATCTCAACGAGTTATGAGTATTGTGGTTGTTGAGAAATCTCTCAACTGAACCTGGTTTCGAATATTCGTGGTACCATGGTGTATTCAGTTGTAGTATAAAGGTTAGTAAGAAAAGCTACCAAATTGATTGTATAAGTGGGAAGTGGTATTTAAGGATTTACCTAAGGTGAGGAGTTAAGAATGGGGATGATAAAGTATGTTTTGACGGTTTGAAACTACAGTTAGTAGAAGTAACGGGTTTCAGTCAAGTATCAAAAATGGCACAGTATGAAGCGTTGTATGGGCATAAGTGTCAATCGCTGACTTGTGGGATCGAGGTTGGGGAAAAAAAGTTGTTAAGACCTAAGATGATACAGTTGACTACGGTAAGGGTAAAGCTAATCCAGGAGTGACTTTTAGAGGAGACTCGCCGTACTAAATATTCAATTCATCCGGGGAGTGACAAGATGTACCGGAATTTGCAAAAAAACTTTTGGTGGAGAGGTATGAAGCGAGAAGTTGCCAAGTTTGTGTCTGAGTGTTCAACATGTTAGCAAGTGAAGGCAGAGAGACAAGTACTTACGGGGCTATTACAACCATTACCAGTGTCAAAGTGAAGTGGGATGGGATCACAATGGATTTTGTTTCGGGACTTCCACGGTCGTTTAATCAGAATGATAGGATCTAGGTTATGGTTAACAGATTGGGGAAATCCGCACATTTTCTATCAATCAAGACTACTAAGTCGTCCAAGTTAGCAGAGTTGTAGGTGAAAGAGATTGTAAGACTACACGGAGTTCCAACAGTGATTATATCGGATAGTGATAGTAGTTTATATCGAGGTTTTGGGAAGTCTATAGGAAGCCACGGATACTAAATTTAGTTTCAGTACTACATTTCATCCTCAGATCGACGGACAGTCAGAACGGATGATTCAGACATTGGAAGACATGCTTAGACTTTGTGTACTAGACTTTGGGTAAATCAATATAGTTTGACAGGAGTGAATATAAATTGGAAAGACTAAGCTTTAAGGAGTAAGTGAACAAAAAAAGTAAGAATGGGAGGAAGACATGACAGTACGTTGAGTACATTATCGGATATGATAGTAGAAATGTAAAGTGGTTGGAGGACAATGGTGGATGCAATGAAATACGATCTCAGTGTCCTAGATTCCAACAAGGTTGTAGAGTTTTGAGACTGTCGAATTTCACCCTAAGAAAATTTTAAAGTGTTTAAGATGTTTACAATAAAACTTTCGTTGAGTAAGAAAATTTGTTTTAAATACTTGTGATTAGGTATCAAGTAGACCTTAGAAGACGGGTATCGTGGAAAGATATGGTATGCTTAGTGCTTGGGGCATAATGGTGGTTATCAAACGAATGAGTTCTATGTGGGCAGATTCTGAACTTAGGAATTCTAATGGAGTTGGTGAAATGTCGTGTACCTAAATTTGGCTAATTGGAAGTTATGACTTTAAAGGAGTGGTCGTTGTTAGCCTTAAGGTATATTAAGCCATATTTAATTATGTTTTGATGATGTCAAATATGCTATGATAATTACATGATTCATATTGATTCATTCTTTGTTATTATCATAGTCATTTTTATGCTCATATATAATCTCATGTATTAATATTGTATCAATGTTTTAACATCTTTGTGTGCATGAGATTTAATTGATGTAGATCAAGATTACAAGGAGCTCAACAAGGATCAAGCTTGAAGACTTGAAGATATTTCATCCTTGGTTGAAGTCTAGGACCATCATTGTAAGGCATCTTGATCTCACACTCATAGGGGCTCAAACAAATTCTAAAAGTTAAAGTTTTGGAAATAAATTTTAAGTGGGTAATCTTTAAAGAAATGCCCCAACCAATTGAAAAATAATTAAATATTGAATCTTATATGGTTGGAAAGGTATTTGAATCTAGTTTCCAAAACATCAAACGGATCGTAAATCCTATTTTTGTAGAGGGAGTTATGGCCATTTTAGTGGAGATGTGTCTGGCTGTCAAATATGGAGGGGCAGTCGACTGAAGACCCGATGCAGTCGACCGAAGTGAGCAGAATTCAAGCAGAACCCTCTGTAAACACATCTCAGTCGACTGCTTCAAGGTCCAGTCGACTGAAGCGACCTGGAAGGCAATAACGGCTAGTTTTTGAAGGGGTTTTTAATTACCAAACTTGCCACCAACGGCTATAATCTTCCAAGGCCTATAAATACATGTTTTCCCAAGCTAATTGGGGTGAGATTTTGATTGGAAAACATAGTATTGATCACACATCTCTTTGATCTTTAAACATTACCATTTGAGCCCTAGTTGTGTGAGTTTATCAATTTGCTCAAAATCTTTCATTTGTATTTCTTGAGAGAGCAAAATTGTAGTGATCTTTATTTGTATTATCCACTCTATATAGAGAGTTTCAATTTGTATTCAAATCAATTTGTAAAGGTTGAGGGTTAGTAACCCTTGTGTGCAAAGAAGAGGTGTTCTTCTTTGGGAGAGATTGAAGGCTCTTGTAACGGTTTGGTGCACACCCGTAAGTGCTCCGGGAACGGTTTGGTCTACACCCGTGAAGTAGATCGGATTAAAGGAATCCTCAAGAGGTGTTCTTGAGGGGTGGACGTAGGCCGCGGGGTGCGATTGCCGAACCACTTGAAAAATTGGTTTGCAAGTATCTCTTCCCTTATCTCTTTACTTAATTGCTTGTGATTGTGTTTTAATTTGCTTTTAAATTTTTAAAAAGGTTAATTTCCGCTAAAACCTTATTCACCAGCCCCCCCTCTAAGGTTTCCATATTTGGGCCAACAGTCGTGAGTATCGTTCCAAAGGGAGCTCGACTTCGACTTAAGTATTGGAGTAACATGAGGTAATGAATGATTTGAGGCTTTGATCAATCAAGAACTTGATGAGATTCATAAAGTGTGAAGAACTTGAAAGATGACAGGTAGGAATCAGTTGACATTGGTGACCGGAGTGAGAATTTTACCTTAGGGTATTGTCGTGAAAGGTATGTAAATTGGAAGTCGATATGAAATTTATTGAACACAGTGAGGCTATAGTACCTTGTGGGAAGATTTAATTACCGGCTTATCCTCAGATTGTATGTGGGGATTATATTAATGCTGTAAGCAATAGGTTATTCGGGAATAATGGATTGGAGACCCGAATAGCATAAATAAAGGACTAGAAAGTTAAATGGAAAATTAAGTCAGATTCAACTACGGTTATGAAACATTGAATGTCCGAATAAGGTATGGTGCCTTGAGATGTTATACGAAGAATATACGCTTAGAGTGAACGGTTGTCAGGAACTCAGTGAGAGTTGAGATACAGAAGTGTGAGCGATATGGACTTGTGCAACGATGAAAGTGAAACATAAGCGACGTATAGAGTTGCAAAGTACATAAATGGTAGTGGATCTACCTGTACTGATATGAGAATGGACTACATTGTAGTTAAGATCTTCGAAAGAAAAATAATTGACTCAAGATGTGTATATGTTATATAAATAAAATGGATCGTGAATGGTCAAGGTTAAGACAAGAACAAGATATGTTCTGAGCATGGGACTACGTGTTGATGAACTCTGTGGTAGGTGTATGACTGAGTAAGCCAATTTTGATTTACAATGTTATTCGTTACAATGGATGTTGGGAGTAATTGTGTGAGAAGGGATGAAGTGTTATGTGTAATTTTAAATCAATTTGTTTTAAGAGAACAACATAGAAAGAATGTGGTTGACTTTGATGGAAGTTCTAAATCAAAACTGTTAGGTGTGATCTTCTATTTCAATCGGCAGTAGTTCGGGTGCAGACTTTGGAGGGCTAAATGATGAGTATATTTGACCTCATTGCGGGTGATTTGGGACGTTATGTAAGCTCGAAATCTGAATGGTATCTAATGAGGCACGTGTGATTGGAAGTATAGTACGGGATTGGTTAAATTGAACGAAATGATAAGTATTATGAAAAATAGAGAAGACATTAGTGCGACGCACCAATGACTAAGTGCTATTCATTGAATGGATGTTATTGTGACATGACGTTCTGGGGAAGAAAGAGTGTAATTGATAAGAACTTGGGAGTCGTTTGAAATGTGTTATATTGCTATAAGTGGTTTGGTGATTAGCAGAGTAAGAGATTAAATCTATAGTATGTGAAACCATTGATTGAAGCATTGACTTATCGACGGGGTATATAGGTGTGATAGTACTCAGTTGTGGTTCACTTCGAGATGAAGAATCGTGCATGATTGTGCACCAGCTAAGACGTGTTGTCAACGACCTTTAGTCGAAAAGCAAGATAGGTGAATGAGAGATGAATTGTTGTCTTGGGTTTGAGTAATGTGATGAAACATTTGAGTTTCAAAAATCAAATGTGATAAGTAAAACAAAGATATATGGGAGTTGACGTTATGACATCGCGATGGGATTGAATGTCAGGTTTGACTATAGAGTAGGTTCTACTCAGGTATCGATGTTCTTATTTATCGAGATACTTCGGGGTATTGCTAGGATTCTGTTTGAATCTTCTATCAGATTGAGACTGGGACTCTGAGGATTTATTTTCCTTACGAGCCTGAGGATTTATTTTTCCTCATGAGATTGTGCAATCTCAGTGAAGTGGATTGTGTATGTGGTAATGTTGGAAGTACTTGTGTGAAGTCTTGGTGACTTGAGAAGATGGTTTAAGTTTGGGGAGAAACTTCCTTTTTGGAGGGGAGAGTAGTCACACCCGTTCCAGAAAAATCATTGTTTTATCAGGTATATTGACTTTAGTGAGTTATCAATGTTATTTGATAATTGGATTGAAATGAGGTTGACTGTGGGTCAACGGTAAGGTGTCAGTGAGGACACGGGAACATGATAGTCCATTTTTCATTGGCACGAGTAAATGACATTTATATGATTTAAATGTTATTTGACTTATCTGGTATTTTGTGAATAGTGAATTAGACCTGTGTAGCATGATTTCTGGTAATCTCGATATTGTTATATATCATTTTGAGAACTGTGGTGAGAACGTGAGTGACACGTTAAATAAAAAAGGTAGGTGGTGTAGAGATTCCACATAATTTAGTTTTCGGACGTTATTTTTGGACCCAAACGAGACTTAGTCGAAAACTTTTGTAAATTATAATGTTCACTCGTAAAGACATAAAATGGACGTGTGCGAAGTTTCATGGGTTAATTAGAAGTTTTGAGAACTTGTGGGGAGGTAAACGCAATTTTTTAGAAGATTTTCTATAAATAGTAGAGGATAAGATTTCATTTCTCAAAAAGTTAGAAAATATCTAGAGAGAGGAGAGAGAAGGGAGATTGGAGCCAACGGGCTTTACGACGCCAATCGACGACCGTTCGTCCGTCAGATTTTCTCAAGATTTTATATTTGAACTCGTGGAGGTAAGACCTACGTTTTGATAGTAATTAGGCCACGTTTGGCAAACTTTTCTAAAAAATCTAATTTCTATAAATTGGGGGAAATCAGGTAAAACTAGTAGGAATCGCGTATAATTTGGAATCCGACGTTTATTCGGGCCCCTAGTCGATCCTCCAAAGTTTCAGAGAGATCGCACGAGGTATGAATTCTAGATCTATGATTTTATGAAATTTTCATGTTTTGAATGTCGATTTTGAGATTTTGGATCCGGGCGAAATTCATGTGTTAATTAGGCCCGTTAATTATGCATGCGAAATTATTAGAAAAGCACGTATAAAACTGTTTATGTGAGCATGATATGTGTCTACTTGGGTCAAAGGGGAGTTTGGTGCAAATTCATCCGGAGTAAGTTCCTCGAACCTTGAGATGGTAAATTGTGATTGTGGTGGTGTCTAGATTGGAGGTGGGCCCAACCAGGACACGGTACCTAGTATGGAGGAAGGCCCAACCAGTGTACGAGATGCGTGGGAGAGGTGGGCCTCCTACGGCATCGACCGGATGAATGCGTACCACTCACCCTAGAGACTATTTCTATGTGTTTTAGATGCTTAAACCATGAATATTGTCATATATCATACTTTTGGAATTGTGCACTCAGCATATAGCTGAGCAGTGGAGATTTACTCCATTGCAGGTAAGAAGAAAGATAAGAAGATGCGTGAGGAGTGAGGATGAGGAATGCTGGGAAATCACACCGTGTCAATACTTTTGTTCCGTTTTCCAAAACTTGTAGTAAAGATTTGGATATTGTAATAATATGTTGTAATTAAACTTTGGTAATAAGTCAGTAGTATTGTATTTTGTATTTGGACACCTGTAGTGATGTTTTAAATCGTAAATGGTTAATTGTGTTTGTGTTGGCATGGGTTTTGGAGGCTTTAAGTTGTTAATTTTCACACAGGGCTGCCCAGTAGGGGAGCAGTCGACTGGACCCTAGATCAGTCGACTGGATCCCGTGGGGTTTAGACACTGAAAGTGAATAGTGTCAAGAGCAGTCAACTGGACCATCCCTCAGTCGAATGGACCATTGTAGATTTTAGCTACTGATCCAAATAGTAACCAGATCAGTCGACTGGGTTCCCTGATCAGTCGACTGAACATCTGATGAGAAATGTGGGTTTTAGTTTCTGTCAGGCACAGTCGACTGGACCCTAGCACAGTCGACTGAACCTCTGTTTTCAAAACTGTGTTCCTTTGGACAGGTTTCAATTGAACAAAACTTTTTAAAACTTTGATTCCAATGGATTTTTCAACTCAGAGGGTAATGTTTCCTAAAGTTTTAAAATACTCAGGGTTGTTTTAAAGTCCTTTCCGCTGCGTATAGTTATATGATGTTTGGATGAGCCTTGGTGGCGTGCCACGTGTCCTATTTCCACGCGTAGTGGGATGGGTCGTGACACTTTAGCATCAATTATTGTTTATTAGGCTAGCTCGTTTTAGCATAACTAAGTTTACCTATGGTATTTACACTTTTGTTTTATTTGTTTGAATTTGGACTGCTAATAGATTTTGGTCACTCTTCAGATTAGAATTTTCATGGATTTGGAATCTGTTACTTTAGCACCTTAAAAAAAGAAAAAAAAAGGCAAAGAAAAAAATGATAAGAGCTGACAATATTTGAAAGCTCATCATTTGAGCATAAACCCTTGATCATTTTGATTTAACTCTTTGCCATTATTTTCTGAATAAAGCTGTACATTTCAAATTCTAATCCCAAATTTGCATCCCAAATAATGTGGCAGTGGGACCACCTTTAATAATGACGGAATCACTTCAACATCATCTAATCAAAATCTAGCACAACCACATCAATTGGGATGAGAATTTGAAAATAGGATTTGAGAAGTATAGCATTTCTCTTATTTTCTTCTTTACTTTTTAGAAACCAACACAATCTCAATTAGTGTTGGCCATGCTGTTTTTTTTTTCACAAAACGACTTTTCTTATCAAACGTGTTTCGTTGTTTTCATTTCCCTTTCTTTTTTTTTCCTGGAGCGGCCATATTTTACCAAACACATATTCTATTTTTGTTCTTAAAAACTAAACACAAGCTTCTTAAAAAAAATAATAATAAATAAATAAATAAACAACAACAACAACAACAACAACAACAACAACAAATGTTATCAAAAGTAACCTTAGCTTTTTGGAAGTTTTTTAAAGAAGGAAATTATTTTCTTCTTCATTTTTCGTTTATGCTTTTGAAAGAAAGTAAAACGAAAAGAAAAAAGAAATGCTTTATTGGCTTTTTTCAAAAACAAATATGTGGAGCATATAGTCATATTGGCTTCTTCTTCTTTTTTTTGTTTTTTGTTTTTTTTTTCTTACTTCTGAAGGAAAAAAGAAAAGAACAAATATATGTAATTGAGTGGCTTCTCTAAAAATCATATTATTTTAAATATTTTTTAAATTTTTTAGTTGGACAAATATCTCTCTTTTATGAGACATTTACACACGTCGATCAATATCTTTTATCTCTCTTTTTGGTCTCTTTTATGAGACATATACAAAAAAACTTTTATCGTTTTAAATCACTTGTAATATCTTTCTTCTATTTTTTAAATTTAATACTATTTTTTGTCATGTGATACTTTTGTCTTGCTAACTCTCCCGTGCATTGCACGGGGTCATTATTTGAGGGGGCTGTGGCTGAAGTAAAAAAAAAAAAGCCAATGCGTTGATAAAATTTAAAATTAAGGCATTGGCTTGCTTGCTATTCCGTTATTTTAATAAGGAGAGCATTTTTGCTCACCCAATTTTTGGTGCACCAATGCTCAATCAAGCCTCTCATTGGTCAATGTAGTAGGACCCATGATTAAACACCATTAATTAAATCCTGGGTCTCATTGCATTTACCAATGCGAGGCTTGGGTGAGCATTAGTGCACCAAAAATTGGGTGAGCAAAAAGTATTTTCTTTAATAAGAGTAATGCTTGCAGTTGGGAAGAATAGCAATACAGATATGGTTAATAGTGGACATTGTTTCCTCAAAATAAAAAATAAAAAACCAGTAGACATTGTGTGAGACAATTGTTTTCCCTCTCTCTACTAACCAATAAAGTCACCCATAGTCATCGTAAGTGAATATTTTGTCTACAAATATACACACACATGTGTAGTGGCGGATTCAAAAATTTGTAGTTGGGGGCAAAATAATTTAGGCGTGTATATAGCAATAGACTTATACGGGGTTTGAGGGAGCGCCCCGAGGCAAAAAAATTTTGGGTCTATTTGATCGGGAGAGAACAAATCCTATTCATACGCCTTAACTCGCGTTTGTTAGTACATTTTTATCCTGTTTTTGTATGTTTTTTCTTTATTTTCTATTTTTTGATAGGATTTGGAAGAAATCAAGAATACCAGGCTAAACAGGGTGAAAAAGCACAAAGAAAGAAGCTGAAAAAAGACAATCACGCGCGCGACCCGCTCGCGCGAAACCTAGAAAATTGCTCGCGCGACTTCCCAATATTGCGCTCGCACGGCCCGCTCGCGCGACCTATGTAAAAATGGAACTTGCGTATTTCACTCTACTGATGATTCCTACGCGAACGAAACTGCCTAATTACGTCCAGATTGCAAAATATAGCAGTTTTAGTACGTTTCGAGTTAGGAAAGCTTCCAAAAACTTGTTGTAAAATCTATATATACCCTATTTTACTTCAATTAAAGGGTTGACAATTGTTATACACACAATATACAACCACACTTTCAGCCATTGAAGGGAGGGAAACAAGGAGAAGAAGAAGAAGACCAAGGATTCCCATGGCCTCCACCATCAACCTCTTGCAGTTCATCAATTCTATGGCTAACTAAACTCAAGATCTAGGGTTTCAATGAAACCCTAGTCAAGTAATAGGGTGTATTTTTTGTTTTTATTTTAGTTTTATTATGTATGGACGACAGTTACATGTTCCGAGGATTTTTATAAATAAATCGTGCTTTTATTGATTAAATCATTACTTTCAAAGTTTACTCTTGTCTTAGATCTATTTTGATTGTTGTGTGCTCAATGATCTATGCTTGCTGTGCTTGTTTAGATTATTTACATGTAATGGTGCTTAAATTGAATTGTGCTATCAAGTATCCGAATAGTCCATGCCTAGATTATATGGATTATACCACAACCCTAGTTTAGTGTGGGATAATTCGTGCTAACCGAAGATGGATTATGTTGGTGCTTGAACCATAGTTATTTTCTTGACGGAGGAATTGGGCTTGTAGCTACAATTCCCCATTATCATCCAACTTAATAAACTAAAGTAATTCGTAAATACCCTTATTATGAAGCTAGTGGTGGATTTGCAATCCAAGGTTTCTTAAACTTATTATAAAAACAACTATTTAATTGCTTTCATATTTTAGATTTACTTTTATTGTTATTAGTTTAATTAAAATCAAATCAAAATTAGTTTTTCTCAAATTAGCTAAATTTAGGTTTTAAAATTAAAGCGCGGTAGTTAATCAATCTCTGTGGGTTCGACCTTTACTTCCACACTGCAAATCTTTAGAAAAGTAAAGTATACTTTAATATCTTGATTTTGACAAGATCAAATTTTTGGCGCCGTTGCCGGGGATTGCAAATTACTACCTTTAGTTTTAGAATCTTAGTTTAGTTAATTCGTAAATATTATATTAGGTTTTCTTTTTCTTATTTTTCGTTTTATTTTGAGTCACTAACTTTTCTTTTTATTTTGTAGTTTCTCGAGTCGTCAAAATTCTAACGTTTCCGAGTGGATTAGCTAATCAAATCAAAGGAGCTTACGCGGAAAAAAAATAAATAAATAAAATTCAAGTAAATTGCTTCTTGTGAAACTCGCTTTAAACCACTGTAAGTCAGGGCGCTGTGACGCACTATTTGCATTAATTTAGGGTTAATTGCACTGCATTAGCTAGGACACCGAGGGCACTGGGAATTGACGTGGTCACTGCATTACAGGATAATTTACATGCATCACAGTAGTTGAGTGCTTGTTATCTTAGTTGCGTGATTGCTATTTGTTTTTTTTTTTTTTTTTAATTATTTGAGTCAGTTTTTGTTTTTAGTTTATTTTCTTTTGGTTTATGTTTGGTACACGTTCAAGTAAACCAGAATTAAAACCTTGCGATCTTGAACTTGAACGTACATTAAGAGTTAACAAGTATTCAAACATAACTTCTAGAACTAGGTTAAACATAGACGACGAATTAACTCCGAAACCATCGTCGTTGTTTGAGTCCGAAATACGTAGTACCCTTAAAAACCTAAAGAAACCACGCTTTATTAACATAGAACCTATTCCAATGGCCGACATTGGAAATAATTAAAACAATGGAAATAACAATAATAACCCTAATATACCACCACCTCCTCCGCTTAAAGATTATTTTATTCCTACGACTTACACGCCACAAGCTGGTATCGAATTACCGGAGGCGACGGCATCTCACTTTGAGATAAAGTCATCTACCATCTCGCTACTTCCTTCTTTCCATGGCCGTTTAAATGAAGATCCATATCAACACTTAGGAAATTTTCAAGATATTTGCTCTACGTTAAAAATCCAAAATTTCACTGATGATGAATTAAAACTGCGTCTATTCCCATTCTCTTTAAAGGACAAATCTAAGTATTGGCTCCAATCTTTGGAGCCAAACACGATTAAAACATGGGAAGTATTACATACTGCATTTTTACAAAAGTTTTTCCCAATCACAAGAACAAATCAAATAAGAAAATTTATAACTAATTTTGTGATGCAAGATGGGGAAACACTTTACGACACGTGGGAAAAATTTAAAGAATTATTACGCTCGTGTCCACATCATCAGGTTCCTAAGTGGCAGTTGGTACAGGTTTTTTACGAGGGACTTATTCCCTCTGTCCGTAATACCGTCGATGCCGTTTGTGCGGGTACTTTCCTACACAAAAGCGCCGACGAGGCCTGGAAAATATTTGAAACGTTGAGTGAGAATTCGATGCACCAATCGATGTCGGTACGTTCTGAGGGGTACCTTCAACCTAAGCGAGAGGTAAAGTTCGAGTCAAGTCATTCAATTGAAATACAAGAATTAAATAGAAAACTTGACCAACTTATGAGGATGGGAATTAGGTCCACTACACCTTCTTCAGAAGTATGTGCAATATGTTCCGATCCGTCACATAATATCTTTGCATGTCCTTCTGCATCTCAATTTCCGGAATTCGTGGAGCAACACATTAATTCTATTCAACAATACCCACGAAATAATTATAATTCGATTACTAATAATCCGGACGCGCCATGGAGAAACCATCCTAACTTTTCATGGAAAAATAATAAATAATAATCCTAATGAGGCGACTAATTTTCCTAATGCATATCGACCTCAGTTTCAACCTAATCAATACCAACAACTGCCTCCTAATCCGAGCCCTTCAAGGGGTAACGTTTTTGAGGAAAAGGTATTGGCGTCCCTTAATAAAATCGAAACACAAGTACAGGCACAAGCACAAATAGTGCACTCACACACACAATCCATTGCGAAGCTTGAATCCTAAATGGGACAACTAGCTACTGTAGTGAGTCGTAGAAACGAGGGGACGTTGCCTAGTCAAACAATTCAAAACCCTAAGGGACAATACGAGGTTAAGGGGTCAAATGAGCAAGTAAACGCCGTCTCAACTAGGTTGACTACACGAGAGGAAGAGGTGATAGAAATTCCGAATGAGAATGTGATAGATATGAACATCAACTCTAATACAAAGAAGGGTGAGGACGTGAGCCAAAATAAGAAAGAAAAAGAAACGGCCCTAACTAATCATATACCGAAATTGCCCTTTCCACCTAACGTTGATGAACCATCAAATTTAACATAGAAAGGGTCAAAGGTTGAGGATATACTCGAGGTATTTAAACAAGTTAAAATCAATATTCCATTCCTCGATGCTATTAAACAAATTCCTGTTTACGCTAAATGTCTAAAAGACCTTTGTACTCAAAAACGTAAATTGCGTAGTCATACTCCGAAAAAGGTCATTCTCACGGAAAAAGTAAGTTATATTTTTCAACACTCACCTCCAAAGTATAAGGATCCTGGTACGCCAACTATTTCATGTGTCATAGGTGACACTGTCATCCATAGGGCTCTCCTTGACTTAGGTGCGAGTGTTAATCTCTTACCTTATCACGTTTATAAACAACTAGGACTAAGTAAACTTAAGCCTACGGCTACTACTATTCAATTAGCGGATCGTTCCGTCAAAGTACCTAGAGGAATCATCGAGGACGTCTTAGTTAAAGTTGATCAATGTTTTTATCCTATTGATTTTATGGTCCTTGACACTGAACATGTCCTAGATGCTAGGAAGCACACCCCTGTTATTCTTGGTCATCCATTCTTAGCCACCGCTAATGCGCGTGTCAATTGTCGAACGGGGGTGATGAAAGTGTCATTCGGGAATTTGAACTTGAAATTAAACGTGTTTAACGCTGTCGATCAACCTCCCAAAGACGATGATTATCTATGTATAGAGGGTAGTGAGGTTATACGATAAATTGAACCTACTAATGCACTACACGTGAGTGAGAAGAATAACATAGTGAAAAATGAGCGGATGAATTTGATTAGTATGGACCCTAATGATGAATTTACTTGGAAGGTGAGAAATCGATGTGAACATGAGCAAGATGAACCGTTAAATGAATTGACTCATAGTGATGTTCTTTCTGCTTTCCACCGGAGTCTCCCTGATATCTTAAGAGGTTCACTGTCCGAGTTACGACCTCCTTGAATCTTGAGCTAGAACGGTCTAGCTAAAGACGTAAAAGATAGCGCTTCTTGGGAGGCAACCCAAGCTTTAATTCGTTTGTTTTAATAATTTTTGACTATTTTTGGGTCGTTTTGGTCTGTTTTTGAGTTTCTGGACAGGTTTGGGGGTTGGAGTGAAGTTATGTTTAATTTATATACATAAAATAAGTGAACCGAGAGAAAATATCCTTCTCGCGCGCGCGGCTCGCTCGCGCGAGGCTATGCCTTAGTGAAATTTTTGGTTATTTTCTCTTATGAGCTCTCTGTTACATCTCGCGCGTCGATTTGCGGGCGCGAGGATGTCCCGCTCGCGCGAGATATTAAAAAAAAAATAAATTGGGATTCGCCCGAACGATGCATCGCTCGCGCAGTTCGCCCGCGCGATATTCTCCCTTAGATAAAATTTTTTTCAACTTTTTATTATATGAGCTCTCTGTTACATCTCGTGGCTAGAATCGCGCGCGCGAGGGGTTCGCTTGCGCGGCCCGCTCGCGCGATTCTGGCACTTAGAAAATTTTCTAAATAAAATTAATAACAGGCCTCAGGTTTACCTCGCGGAAGAATTCGCGCGAGCGAGGGTCGCTCGCGCCGTCCGATCGCACGAGGTGGGGATTTCTCAATTTTTCTCTTTGTTCTTTTACTTTCTGCTTCCCACACCTGTCTAGTTGTTTTTCTTTTCTGGTAGTTTTTTACGATCGAGTTTGTCTTTGTTTAGATAGTTTTGTTTCTATGTGTTTCATTACATTCTTTTAATTCTAGTTTAGTTTTTATTGATTAATAAATAAATAAAAATAATAATAAAAAAGAACATATGTATTATATATTAGCTTTTATTATTTATTTGTTTGTTTAATTTTCTTTTGTTAAGTATTAACAGGTGAAATAGTGCTCCGTTTGGAGTAATTGAACTTCGATTCCATATTATTATACGCTCACCTGTTTGTGAGTGCCGAGATCGAGGTATTATCGTTCCTTTCTTACCTACTCTCATTTCCTTCGTTTTATTGTTTCATTGGGGACAATGAAAGGTTTAGGTTTGGGGGTATGCATGCACATGCACATTATTACACTAAATTTTTAAATTTTTTTTTATTATTGTGCTTAAATAAACGATGTTATCGACGTTTTTGCAATCTTGATTCGATACTTCTTAGTATGTAACTTGGATTGTTATAGAATGGTAAACATGAGAAGATGTGATTAAACAGTTGCTGAAGTCATGATATGACGTTTTAGGTCATGTATCGTTCGAATCGTAGTTTTATATCATAGATTTGCACACATACCTATGCACTGCACGTAGTCGCTTGAATACATGTTTGATGTGAACTATAATATGATTCGGATTTCTAGATAACACATGGTGGAGACTAAACCCGGTGAGCTTTTGAGCCTATCTTTTCTTGTTAGAGAGTTTTAAATACATTTTGTGTTTGTCAAATTTCACTTGAAATAGCGCATTAACTCGTTATTTAGTCTCATTATTCTTGTTTTGGTTGATAAGTCAAGTTAAAATATTTGTTACCATGCTAAATAATCTTCCGTCGTAAACATTAAAGAACCATATGACCATAGGAAATGATGGTAGGCCTTCTTTATTTGCCACCGACCGATAAATGATAAATTTCCTTAGTTCGCCCCCTTGAGCCGTTAAAATGCCATTTCTTTCTTTAATCACCATTATCCTTTTTTTTTTCTCCAACTTGACAAACTTTGAGTTCACCACTGAGAGATTTGTCAACTGTTAGTGGTGATAAGGCGATGTATTGATTAAGAAGAAGAAGAAAACAAGATGATGTTTGGGGTAGTACCTTGGTATTCAATGAACATTCATTTCAAAAGTAACGAAAAGGGAAAGAATAAGGTTGAAAAAAAAAAGCAACGAAGAAAGAAAAAAAAAAGAAGAGGAAAGAAATTAAAAAAATATACGAAAAGAAGAGAATGAAAAGATGAAGTTGGTAGAATAGACGAATGAAAGAAATCGAACTTGCCTTACAATGCCATTCTGAAAACTACCTAATGAATCCTTTCTATCATTTTTCACTGCCTGAGCCACGTTACAACCTTTGAAAAGTCCTATTTGATCCTAGGAAACATGGTTTGGATATGAAAACGATGGGAGTGGGATTAAAACATGGTAATGATTAATTTTTCTTGATTGTTGGTATCCTATCCATGAGACTACTGTTCTTTCGTGTCATGCGTCTTTTTCGAGTCATATGTGAGCATTTCTCATTTTGAAAACATATTTCCTTTGCTCCCATATAGTGGATAAATTACACTTGTTTCTGAGTGTTTCATTTGAGAGTGTAATTAACATTGTGAGATTCATAGTCGAAGCATAATTAGATGGTCATCCGAGTTATATTCCAAGTTCATGACATGCGCGTGTTCATTTGACTACCATATCACACACGTGTAATTTTATGAGAAACTCTATGAATTTATACGATGCATGTGCTTATGATTGTTTTTCATGATGTAGGTAGACGTTTGATTCCGTTTCTTCTTGTTCGTTATTCTATTTCAAATCATCGTTTTATAATAAGAAGTATTGAATGTTGTTTTTCGTTTTAATAAAACTTTTCCTTATAAGTTAATAAAGATGGTTGTGGGTGAACTGTTGACGAGAACCCACACGAGACTTCACTCGTCCGACTAGGGACACCTAGGGGTTTAAAAGGCTTGTTGCATATGCTAAATGCAATCGTGATCCATGCGAAAATGGAGTAGTATTTTGTTAGTAGTTTAGTTTTATCTTTAGTTTTGCTCGAGGACTAGCAAAATGTAGGTTTGAGGGTGTGATCGAGAGAGAACAAATCCTATTTATACGCCTTAACTCGCGTTTGTTAGTACCTTTTTATCCTGTTTTTGTATGTTTTTACTTTATTTTTTATTTTCTGATAGGATTTGGAAGAAATCAAGAATACCAGGCTAAACAGGGTGAAAAAGCACAAAGAAAGAAGCTGAAAAAAGACAATCACGCGCGCGACCCGCTCGCGCGAAACCTAGAAAATCGCTCGCGCGACTTCCCAATATTGCGCTCGCACGGCCCGCTCGCGCGACCTATGTAAAAATGGAACTTGCGTATTTCACTCTACTGATGATTCCTACGCGAACGAAACTGCCTAATTACGTCCAGATTGAAAAATATAGCAGTTTTAGTACGTTTCGGGTTAGGAAAGCTTCCAAAAACTTGTTGTAAAATCTATATATACCCTATTTTACTTCAATTAAAGGGTTGGCAATTGTTATACACACAATATACAACCACACTTTCAGCCATTGAAGGGAGGGAAACAAGGAGAAGAAGAAGAAGACCAAGGATTCCCATGGCCTCCACCATCAACCTCTTGCAGTTCATCAATTCTATGGCTAACTAAACTCAAGATCTAGGGTTTCAATGAAACCCTAGTCAAGTAATAGGGTGTATTTTATGTTTTTATTTTAGTTTTATTATGTATGGATGACAGTTACATGTTCCGAGGATTTTTATAAATAAATCGTGCTTTTATTGATTAAATCATTACTTTCAAAGTTTACTCTTGTCTTAGATCTATTTTGATTGTTGTGTGCTCAATGATCTATGCTTGCTGTGCTTGTTTAGATTATTTACATGTAATGGTGCTTAAATTGAATTGTGCTATCAAGTATCCGAATAGTCCATGCCTAGATTATATGGATTATACCACAACCCTAGTTTAGTGTGGGATAATTCGTGCTAACCGAAGATGGATTATGTTGGTGCTTGAACCATAGTTATTTTCTTGACGGAGGAATTGGGCTTGTAGCTACAATTCCCCATTATCATCCAACTTAATAAACTAAAGTAATTCGTAAATACCCTTATTATGAAGCTAGTGGTGGATTTGCAATCCAAGGTTTCTTAAACTTATTATAAAAACAACTATTTAATTGCTTTCATATTTTAGATTTACTTTTATTGTTATTAGTTTAATTAAAATCAAATCAAAATTAGTTTTTCTCAAATTAGCTAAATTTAGGTTTTAAAATTAAAGCGCGGTAGTTAATCAATCTCTGTGGGTTCGACTTTTACTTCCACACTGCAAATCTTTAGAAAAGTAAAGTATACTTTAATATCTTGATTTTGACAAGATCACTATTTATTCATATTTTTTAGCAAATTTTTTTGTAACTCACTTTTTTGACAATAATGATTGATCGTATGCTGCAATTTGTAAAGTTGACTAATAATGAAACAATTTTAGTTAGGCAAAATTTATAAAATTGCATATTCATATTGATGTTTTCAAAAATTTTGGAATGGTTGTATAAAATTACATTTACATATTAAAAGTTTTTCAAAATTTTGTAGGGCCAACAAGAGTATAAATTTTCAAAATTATATACAGATACAAAATATTTTGAAAAATTACATGTAGATATAAAAAAAATTCTAAAATTATACAGGACCATGGCCCGCTTGGTCCAAGGTAGGTCCGCCCTTGCACATGTGGGCGAACCTAGTTAATGGGTACCGATAAAGCTTATACCACCTTGTATGAAAAAATAAATAAAATAAAATAAGGCACTGGATAATTCTTAGTGCACAACTCAAAAAAATGTCTCTATCTCTCCTGTGATGTCAGTGGACCCCAGAGTGATACAGGAGTAACACAGGAGAGAGATAAATACATTTTCTAACATTGTGCACAAAAAGTTGTACATAGATTTTGTCCAAAGAATTGTCCTTTTATAATGGTCGTGAGTAAAATTACAATGGTATGAATTCATTATTCATTTGATAATGGCATAATTTGAATGTCAAATTTGATTTCTAAATATTTTGTCAGATGTACCCCATGCAACAATATATCATACTTTCAACCATTGTCATAATATATATTTCAATTGTTAAACATTTAGAACTAAATTTAAAAGCGTGGTGTAAAATATACAGCGTGACCCATATGTGTATATATGTTTTCCTCGAAGAATCATCCGAGTCCAAACACTAAAAAGAGAGCCTGTAGGGCATATGTTGCAATATCTTATCGTTTGAACATGAGTAATGTTAGATCCACACAAAATAATCCTGGTCTTTGATTTTGGTGGGTCTCGTGTGGAACCCATGTGTTCCTCACATGGGGACCACTAGAATCAATGGCCATGATTATTTTGTATAAAATTTTATATAGAAATTTGGTATTAAATACCAAATTAGGAGAATTATTTGGTTATAAGACACAAGGGAAAAATATTTAGGGATTAGTCCAGGATTAGTGGACATTAGTAAACATAAGTCCTTTGACCTATATAATACCATAGGTTGTGACCATTACACCCTTGCCCTAACAGTCTTATGTCGCAATGTCAGCATCTATCATCTCTTCCATCATCGAACTCTATCCCTTCATCGCTGGTGACGCTACGACCACCAATACCGCGCGACAACGAAAAGACAGCGAATTCGATGAGAAGTGATGGAAATTGCTGGTAGGCGATGGCGACAGAAGATAAGGGCGATGACGCCGACGATAGAGGGTGAGGGCGACGACAACGGTGAGAAGTCTTCTTCGCAATGGTGGAGATCACGAGTTGCTCCGATCGGGAAGAACAGAGTATCTGTAATACTTGTATTTTTATTATATTTTATTTATATAATTTTCAGTACCAAACTATATTTGTAAGATTTTCACTGTCATTAGTATTATTTCTGAACCCATAATTATACATGTGTTGCCCAACCATGTGTGTGCCTTAAACCAACCCCCCCCCCCCCCCCCCCCCCCCCCCCAAACAACCCTTATCAACTTGTTGGTGTGTGTGTGTGTGCCGATTTGAAAGAGGGAGAGAGAGTGATGAGGTGTTATAGGGTGGTAGTATAGTGATGAGTGTATATGTGTGTAGGGTGACATGTGTTTGTGTGTAAGGAGTGCATGTGTGCATGGGTGTGTCATGTATAGTGTATGTGTGTGCAGTGTGTGGCGTGTGACAGTATGTGTGGTGATGCATGTTTGTGTGTGTGTCATATATATATATATATATATTGAGAGACCCCCCTATATAAACCCCCTCCCTTTAGTTGTTTTATAGCCAGAAAATATATACATAGAGAGAGAGAGTTAAGTCAAGAGAGAAGGTTAAGCTAAGAGGGAAAGAAAGGAAAGGAAGAAATCCCAAACTAAACCACGCCCCCGAATCTACAGTGAGTTCCTAACTCACTTGGTATACCAGATTAATGTCCATATTATCTTCTATAGTATTATTTATGGAAATCTTGTGTTTAACATGAGGTGCCCCTAATCTAGGTCTGTATTATAATTACTATTATTATAATTATTATTGTTATTATTATTATGGTCCAGTTAATCTCGTGATTAACATATGTACCCTAAAAATATTAATGTTTATTTTATTATTCCGTTAGTAATAATGATATTATTATTGTTATTATTATTATTAGCATTATTATTATTGTTTAAACTTCAGGCTTTAATATGTTGTACCCCAAAGATATTATTCCATTACTATTATTAATATTATTATTAGTATTAATAATATTATTGTTATTATTATTGTTATTACTTTCTGGTTAACCTCATGTTAATATGTTGCACCTCGAACATATTATCTCCATTGTTTTTATTATTATTATTATTATTATTATTATTATTATTATTATTATTTCTGTTCGTTATTATTATCAGTCTGGTTAACCTCATGCTTTAACGTGTGGTACTACGAGCTTAGGGCCCGTACTATATTTCAAGAATAAAATAGTAACTGTTAATTAACTTGTGCCTCGTGCATAATATATGATATACCTCACGTAGAAGTCAGTGTCATAACGTCAAGTCGACGTGTACGAGTATAGAGTCGAACGTTCCAGGAGACCAAGTCTGTATGCGTTTGGAAATACGTGTAGTCGACCGCGGAGGTCCGAAAGTTGATATGTAGTGAGTTAGTACTGTCAAATGGAATTACAGGATCGCATGCCGGCGATGATTGCTACTATGGCCACGAAGAGGCAAACACGATATCAAAGTAACCAGGTTGATAAGAATACATCAAGAAATGAATAAACACGGTTAGCTTGTAAGGCGAGATTACTACGGCTGTCGCAACGACTAACGATAGTGAAGTAACCGTTTCGCAAATTGGCGACGATATTCATAAGGCAAGGTCCCGAGGACCTAGAGTACATGGTTAGCTTGTAAAGCAAGATTATTACTATGGCCACGGAGGGGCAGACAGCGACAGTAAAGTAACCATAGCTTGACTCACTGGGCGAGTCACTCTAAGCCAACGACGTTACACTGGTAATATAACAAAGTTAAGTAAAGTCAGATGTTAAGTCGAGTGAAGTCGAATATATCGATAATGCATAATTTCACACATAGTCTAATTATAATTCACTCAACCGTCATAACTAGTCGTTGTATACTTTCGGATTATTTTATATTAGGAGTGTTCAATTAAGACGCTCACTTAGCTTTTATTAAAGCTAACGGCATACTACGCCCTGGACATTCCCATGTCTAGACTATACAAGATATGATTGTCCGGAGGAGGACTATCAGGAAGGAGCCTTCGAAGGGGAAGCCTACTATGCTGAAGGTCATGGCTACGCCAGTTAAAGGCGCGACTTCAAGAAAGAAGATTTAGTTGTTCTTTATAGTTTTTGGTCTATTCGTACTAAGTTGTAAACGGCGTCCAACGCCTTAAGCTCTTTTGTTCTTTATCTTTTGATAACTACAAACTCTGATGTAATAGCTAGTAATCTGTTGATGTATATATTCAGTTTGCACTTCCATTAAGTTACTCTTTTATTTATTTAGTGTGTTTGTGGACAATCAGTTAATGTAACTAGTCATGGTGTAATAACCCCCATTTTCTTGCATTGCCATATTTAAAATTAAATATACATTATCTGCCTTTATTTAAATTCTTATGTGAAAAATTTATTTCTTGACTAATCCCATAATTGAAATTACTTTTGGGGTCAAAATGCAATTTTCCTAAAAACTGGCAATACCTGTGTTAAATTTCAAATCTGTATTTCAAACGGTGGAATTATTTCTTTTAAACTCCAACTGTATTTTTATAAAATCAGAAAACTCTTTCTAACATTAAAATGAATTTTCTGTATTTTTGTGATAAACACCGTGTCACGAAAATACTAGTTTAGGTTTAAAACTGTCCGCGCAGTGTTAAACTTCCACAGAATTTTGGGAGTAACTGATTGGACAAATTTCTTTATACCCAATTATTATTGCTAAAGTTTTCCCTTAGGCCTTGTTTGGCAAATGCTTGTAGTATGTGTGTTGTCCTAATGCCATAAGCTTGATTCCCAAACACACCTTGACCCACACCAACTCCACCTACCCTTTCAATTATCAATGGAGCATTATGAATTGCAAGTGTATATTTACACATCATTGTTGCACTTTCTTTGTAATTAGTGGAGATTAATGGAGAATGAGTGGGATGTTAGGCAAATGTTTTCTAAGTGGAAGTTTGAGTATTTATACACCCAATCACACTACACATTCTACACTCCTAACATAGAGAGCTTGAGAGAGTCACATAGAGAGATAAGAGAAAGTTTGAGAGTTCAATTTGCTGAAAATTTCTAGAGAGAAGAGCTCCTCAATTTCCATAGCCAAGCTTGTATTGGGTTTCTTGATTTGGTTATCTTTCTCAACAAATCTCTTTGCACTTAATCACGGTGAGTATTACTAACTCACTCCAAATGTAACTCATTCCTTATTTACTGATTTAGATAGTTAATTTTAACAGTAGCAGAATTTTGTTTTCAGATTTTTGTTAGGAAAACGAATGAAATTTAAGGTTCTGCCCGCGTTGTCCCAAGTAAAACTCGATTCTGCACACTTTTCGTCTAATGCAATTTTCTCAGATTTTGCACCGTTTGGGCAGAAAATGAGGATTACAGTAGCAGAAAAAGTATATTAGAAATTCAATCTAATATTTTCTCTTTTAATTTTAACAGTAGCAGAATTTTGTTTTCAGATTTTTGTTAGGAAAACGAATGAAATTTAAGGTTCTGCCCGCGTTGTCCCAAGCAAAACTCGATTCTGCACACTTTTCGTCTAATGCAATTTTCTCAGATTCTGCACCGTTTGGACAGAAAACGAGGATTTCAGTAGCAGTTTTTAGAATGCTATTAGTTATGTTTAAAATGATTAAGGCAATGAATTACGAATTTTCAATCCCCGTACGCGTATTGTTTCTTTAATTCTGTGAATTCCTTTATGTTTAAAGTTTGATGACATTCATGTGGAGTCAGTTGTACATGCATGGTGAGTGTTGGTAGTGTGTAAAAGAGTAATGATAGTGTGGAAAAGAGTAATGATTGTGTGGAAAGAGTATGAGTTTGAGTTGTGGTTGTGGTTGTGGTTGTGGTTGTAATTGTGGCTGTGGTTATGGTTGTGGTTGTGGATGTGATTGTGGTTGGAGTTGAAAAAGAGGATGAGGGTGTCTTTGAAATGCGAAGGTGGCAAAAATGGACACTCCCTGACGCCCATGGAAGCGTTAAAGTGTGTGAAGCCGAACTTGGACACTCACTGGCACCCATGGAAGTGCTAAAGTGTGGCCTATAGACACTCCCTGAATGACTCGAGTCTGGATACCTGTGTGGGGGTTGCCCCGGTATTTGCATGGCGGTTAGGGTATTCAAAGTGTGAGGCATTGGACACTCCCTGGTACCCCGGACCAAAGTGTGAGGCAAACTGGACACTCCCTGGCGCCCCGTTGCTAAAGTGTGGCTATCTTAGTATTTCAAAGATACCAGGAGTAGGATAGAGGGTTGTTGGGTTTTGTCGAGAGAAAAGAGTCGGTTAGATGAGATGGTGCATTGTTCTCATACACGGTCACATATGTGTGAATTTATCTTTTAATTATTGTTGTGGTTGTTTTTCTAACAAGCTCTTTATCATAAATATAAACTTGTGGTATTTAAATGGAAATGGAAAAAAGGTAAATGGGCATGTTTTTACATTCAAAGCTATGTTTTTAATACTCACCAGCTTCTTGAAGCTGACGGCGTTGATGCGTCCTGGACATTCGTGTCCAGGCTTTGCAGGTAATAATCAGGATGAACCGTATGATTATGCTAATTGAGATCAGTTGCTGAGAAGAGATGTTACTTTTATATGCTTTAAGTTTATGTGCTCTAAGTTATGATTAGTTTTGTAATAAGGATGACTGTAATAGACTTTAAGTTATTGTCTTATTTCAAGGCGGTCTGTGCCTTAGTTAACCCCGTACCATAAGATGTAATAAGTTAGAAAAAATTTTATAAGCCCTGATTGCTCTACTCTGATTAATGG
>CM066991.1:88421951-88424451 GCA_033977485.1 Hydrangea macrophylla | reverse complement strand
TTTCTCAGATTTTGCACCGTTTGGGCAGAAAATGAGGATTACAGTAGCAGAAAAAGTATATTAGAAATTCAATCTAATATTTTCTCTTTTAATTTTAACAGTAGCAGAATTTTGTTTTCAGATTTTTGTTAGGAAAACGAATGAAATTTAAGGTTCTGCCCGCGTTGTCCCAAGCAAAACTCGATTCTGCACACTTTTCGTCTAATGCAATTTTCTCAGATTCTGCACCGTTTGGACAGAAAACGAGGATTTCAGTAGCAGTTTTTAGAATGCTATTAGTTATGTTTAAAATGATTAAGGCAATGAATTACGAATTTTCAATCCCCGTACGCGTATTGTTTCTTTAATTCTGTGAATTCCTTTATGTTTAAAGTTTGATGACATTCATGTGGAGTCAGTTGTACATGCATGGTGAGTGTTGGTAGTGTGTAAAAGAGTAATGATAGTGTGGAAAAGAGTAATGATTGTGTGGAAAGAGTATGAGTTTGAGTTGTGGTTGTGGTTGTGGTTGTGGTTGTAATTGTGGCTGTGGTTATGGTTGTGGTTGTGGATGTGATTGTGGTTGGAGTTGAAAAAGAGGATGAGGGTGTCTTTGAAATGCGAAGGTGGCAAAAATGGACACTCCCTGACGCCCATGGAAGCGTTAAAGTGTGTGAAGCCGAACTTGGACACTCACTGGCACCCATGGAAGTGCTAAAGTGTGGCCTATAGACACTCCCTGAATGACTCGAGTCTGGATACCTGTGTGGGGGTTGCCCCGGTATTTGCATGGCGGTTAGGGTATTCAAAGTGTGAGGCATTGGACACTCCCTGGTACCCCGGACCAAAGTGTGAGGCAAACTGGACACTCCCTGGCGCCCCGTTGCTAAAGTGTGGCTATCTTAGTATTTCAAAGATACCAGGAGTAGGATAGAGGGTTGTTGGGTTTTGTCGAGAGAAAAGAGTCGGTTAGATGAGATGGTGCATTGTTCTCATACACGGTCACATATGTGTGAATTTATCTTTTAATTATTGTTGTGGTTGTTTTTCTAACAAGCTCTTTATCATAAATATAAACTTGTGGTATTTAAATGGAAATGGAAAAAAGGTAAATGGGCATGTTTTTACATTCAAAGCTATGTTTTTAATACTCACCAGCTTCTTGAAGCTGACGGCGTTGATGCGTCCTGGACATTCTTGTCCAGGCTTTGCAGGTAATAATCAGGATGAACCGTATGATTATGCTAATTGAGATCAGTTGCTGAGAAGAGATGTTACTTTTATATGCTTTAAGTTTATGTGCTCTAAGTTATGATTAGTTTTGTAATAAGGATGACTGTAATAGACTTTAAGTTATTGTCTTATTTCAAGGCGGTCTGTGCCTTAGTTAACCCCGTACCATAAGATGTAATAAGTTAGAAAAAATTTTATAAGCCCTGATTGCTCTACTCTGATTAATGGTTTTATGTTGTTCGACGTTTGGGACGGAATCGATCCTTCAAACTGTCGCGACCTACGGGTCCATAAAGGAAATTAAATGCTTTCCATATTTATGCTACGTCGGGGCGTGACAGGATCTAGTGGTATCAGAGCCATAGGTTTTCTAGATTGACCAGGCTCAGTTATTCACGCCATAGATTAGTGACATAGGTTACCCTTAAGTTTTACTAAGCTATACAACCAAGTTCTAGTGTTAGTTTAGTACGGATTACCCTTAGTTCAGAAACTAAAATTCTAAGTTGGTTTTATCATAGAAATGATTACCCGTTTGTCTTGTCATATCGACAAGAATGATAGCAATATACCTTCAGACATATCCATTTAGGATTAGTCGAGATAACCATAACTTATGATGCCCCTACAGACATATAGTAGCCGAGTTTCTAAGGAGTTAAAGCATACCATAGCCCTCATTAATAGCTTAGGCACTGACCAACTTCCTGAGTCAAATCTCAGAACAGTCAGTATGGCCCACAACCCAGAGTATGGAGAATAAGAATACGACCTCTTTACTATTAGACATCAGCCTCTCCACATGCTCTCACTCTCTACACGTGCATTAATATTGATACATCACTCTCTCTCCACATGCTCTCACTCTCTACACGTGCATTAATATTGATACATCACTCTCTCTCCATGTGGTCTCACTCTCTACACATGCATCACTCTCTGCCCTCTCTCTTTCTCTCTTTCTCTCTCTCTTTCTGTCACTCTCATTCTCACCGACCCCGCTCTCTTTCTCTCTCTCTTTATGACCCTCTCACTAACCCCCTCTTTCTCTCCCTTTTTGTCACTCTCAACGCCCCACTATCTCTCTTTCTTTCTCTCTCTCTCTCTCTCTCTCTGTCACTCTCAGTGATCCTCTCTCTCTCTCTTTTCTTTCTTTCTCACCTGCCCCCTCTCTTTCTGTCACTCTCATTCTCACCGACCCCGCTCTCTTTCTCTCTCTCTTTATGACCCTCTCACTAACCCCCTCTTTCTCTCCCTTTTTGTCACTCTCAACGCCCCACTATCTCTC